>VXBL01004889.1:208031-245391 GCA_013400195.1 Aramus guarauna | reverse complement strand
AGAAGCCACTCCTGTAGCCCCACCCGCTACCAAAACCTGGCGACGCAAACCCAATACACCTCCATATAGCCTGTGAGTGTCTCCTTCTAGTGTTTATCTGCCCCCAGTGGGCTACAGGATGGTCACTGCTGGAGTTAACTCTGGTTGCCAGCAGTCCCTGCAGACAAGGTCATGAGCTCATGTTACTATCTTTATTCTGAACAAGACCGTTAATTTGGGTCTGTCTAATCTTTGGTCTCTTACAGCTAGAAATATTTTGGACTTTGTTTGCAGGGTTTGGATTAAACTTGGAAATGTGCTTAACTTGCAGGGACAAAAGCTATGGTTGCATAGCCTTGCTTTGTATAGCACTAGGATTAAAAGTACAGTATCTAAAGCAAGGTAGTTCTTACATTTTTCTGCATGCTTCACTTGGTGATCCACCTCCTCTGGAACTCCTGTCTAAATATTTTTAGATCTTTTTTAAAGCTCTCCAGTCAGATTTCATATGGCACTAATTCTAATGTGGAAACATCAGCCTGTGTTCCTGTTACTGATGTCCCCGTACTTCCTTTTCATGTGGTGGCTATGGAGAAGCATTGTCTCTCACAGCTCATCTGTAAGACTGCTTTTCTGTCTTCATTTAAGCTGCTCTTGAGGAAACATTTCTAAGTATAGAGAATCAGGTTGTCCTTGGTGTGCAGCTAAAACCGAGGAAAATAAAATTACATACTTGGTCACCTTCCCCTAACTGCCAGAGGCTGCCCTTGGATGTGTAACAAGTCCCTGCCGCTGCTACGCGGGGTGAGGCTCAGTTTATCCTGAAGGTTGGGGCAGTTGTGTATCTGGTGTGGGAGCTCAGTCACGCGGAACAGCCACGCAGAGCGCAGGGTGGGAGCCAAGGCTCGTGTGAAAGCCTGCGGCGGTGGCAAGAGTGAAAGCAAAAGTGCATGGGAAAGGTTTGGCTGACCTGATGCTGCAAGCTGTAGGCTAACCCGGACAAGGTGGCGGTGGGGATTGTGTTACGTTGCAGGGGTTCAAGCTCAGGTGGCCCTAGAGCTGGCTTGTGGTATGCCAGCGTCGTGGCGTGAGGGAACACAGTGCTGCTGTTATCTGGCACAGATCTTCAGAGGTCTAGACGCTGGCTATCTGGAATACAAACATTCAGTTTCAAGGCTATGTTGGAAGCTTAGATTTGAGAAGCTGTACCTGTGCTTGTTTGCCTGCCTGTTGTGGGCAGAAGTGATGTTTGCAAGTTCCTAAAAGACAACTAACGTCTCTATTTGGAAGCTTCGGATTTTAGTATGTCACAAATAATGATCATTGTGGGCTTAAGCAATTGTGCCCGATCACTGAGACAGGAGAGCAGACCGGAACTTAGCTGTTGCAATCGGTGTGTTTGTGTATTAAGACAGAAAATTCAGTAAGTGACTTAATGCAGAAGTGACGCTGCGTGTGTACCTTTGGGCACACATCCTAATTGGATGGGATTTGTTCTATATTTAAGGAAGCTGAAGATGAACCACTGGCATACACCAATAGATACTAAAATATGATACAGATCATAGCATGTATCATGTATATGATATACTGTATAAAACACAGTAGACTCTGAAGAAGCAGAATATCTCAGTATCAAAGCTGGCTGGCTGACACTTCTAACAAGCAATAGAGGCCCTGAGCAGCTGTGGCCTAAATACTTCTGTGGCCTTTCTTTTGGACATGCCAAGTGAGTTGTACTACACAAACTCTGTTAAATGTTGCAAAGTCAAAGCTGCAAGGTCACGATGCCTGAATTCTTTCTCTGTGCAAACAGAGATGGAAGAGGTGAAGAAGCTTTCCAGACAGCAGAAGAGCAGAACAGATGGGGGAGGGATGCAGAGCAAGGGCCAACACTTGAAAGAGTTTAGTAGATCTGTGAAAGATGAAATCTTTCATTGCATCTCTTAACTATACATGTTATACATGCTTGCTCCAGGTGGTTGGTTTTTTGTATCTTGTGGCAGATACTCTTACACACTTACAAATGAGTCTTAAATCTGTTTATAACTGTACCTAAACACATCTAACTATCGTCGTTAGTATTCTAATTCTGAGCTATTCGGAAAAGCATAATTAAGCACTGTGAACGCTGTTGTACAGGGGAGATTTTCACAGTCTTTAATTCAGAGGGGAAATTAGAGACCTATAAAAATGAGATTTCTCTTCTATTACCAGGAAAGAAAAAATGCCCCAAAATGACCCAGCACTTTTTTGAAGTGTAGCATCAGTAAATTCTGTGCATCAAATCACACAAGGAATAATGTTTGCCTTCATGAAATTTAAAGAGACTATTGGATTTTTAAGACTTACAGTTACCAGCTCAGTTAAATAAAAATACTAATCATTTTCCTAACTCCCTACAAACAGTTTGCTTACCAGAAATGGCAGAAATTTGAATTTCTTCTGATGTAGTTATTGGGACTGGCATCTAAATATGGCTGGTTAAAAAAAATCCAGTCAACTAATACTGAATGCTGCTATATGTCCTAATGGTTTATTTCATTCTCAGCAAACCCATGCAGAGCAAGCCTTGCTGTAGTCCTTTTGTTAACCTGGAGAACTTAATATCCCAGCTGTAGATAAAGCTAATTTCCCGAGCCCTGTTTTTTGTTTGATAGTGCAGTTGAGATGCAGCTGCTGATTTCTCACTGCTGGAAGGTATTTGGGGAAGATCAACAATTTAGCTGTCCAAACACACTTCATCTGCAGTTTTAATTATATTTGGAAATGTTCTGTCAGATGAAACATTGCATTTGGTTTGGTCTTAATTGGAGGAAAATTATTCAATGTGGGCTGCAGCTGATATTCTATTGTGGCTGGTTTATATGTCTTTATTTGGAGTGTGAAGGGAGAGCCAGGAGTTGGAGGTTTGGAACAAGTTTTGGCTGTTTTGGATCACTGCAACAACTTGGCAGGCGTGGTCATCTCAGAAATGTGAAGTTCATTTAGCTTTCTTGAAAACTGGTACCTGGGTAGAGAAAAGGTATCCTGTTAGCAGGATATTGACTCCTCTAAAAGAGGCACAGTATGAGTTCATCTTCGGCATAGGACACCAGTGACGCACTGAGCAGGGCTGGTAAGGAAGGAAGGAGTGTCTCCCAGCAGGTGGGAGAGCTTCTGTTGGAGCTCATACGTTCTTGTGNACCAGCTATTACTAATCTGCATATTAAAGTTTTCAGGTTCCTTAGAAAATTCTCTCTTGGTTGGGAGAAATAGACAATTTTACTTGTAAGTTGATAGGTGATTAATTTTTTTTTTTAATTACAGGAAAAAAATTACCTTTAACATTAAATGGTGGAAGATACATTTTTAGTATCACTTCTGAATTAACTTTCCTAAGTACTAGTGTTTCAGGTTTGGGACTGTCACGCCACCACTCCAAGGTAGGCTTTTGGAAACTAGCCAGGTATTTCGTTCTTAGATCTGTTTTAGAGAAGTGCACCTCTATCCAAATGCCTGTCATCCACTAGAACTCTATTCAGAGAATGTTACTCAAATGTTTTCAAAACACTAGGATTTTTACAGATGTGAGAAAGGTAGTAGAAGGAAAAAGTGATATACAAACTTCAAAGTTAAACTGAATTTTAATTTTCAAATTAAATCAATTCAATCTCTTCAAAAATTGTGGTTTAATTTTTTTTTAATTAAAAAAACCCAACTAGCTATTCTAAAAAGCAGTATTAGGGTATTTACCTGTGTTCTCTTGTGGATCCAGTGTTACGTTTGAAGGTAGTATCTTTAAATAGAAACATTTATTGAATGAAGTGGTACTGTGAAGCTTTTCTGTTGAATTCAGACTACCTGTCTCTGCTTATGCTGTAGTGCAAATTATTTCAGTAGATGTTCTGCTAAGGAGCACATGAAGTGTTTAAAAACTGGTAGAACTGTCCTTGGTTCTACCACATACTGAAAAGAGCAGGGGGACATACAACCTCAAGCTACTGAATTTGAAGCATACAGTATTCAAGTAGTACACTAAGATCGTATAAAGCTGAAGACACTTGTTTTGGAAATAATTTTTGAGCTAGTCTGTTGGAAACTGAGATGGGTATAAATGTTTAAGTTATTCAACTACAGTGTGCATTTATCTTTACCTTTGACGTTTGATATACTTGCATCAACGTTAAGTAACTTCAGTTACTGCTTTATTAAAAAGTTCCTTCTAGGTTGTCATTTTGTCATAAGAGGAGTCTTGAAAATGATGGAAGCAAATAAACAGGATGTAGCAATTCCTTTTTCCATAGCATTTGTTTTTTTCCGGCACACTATTCAAGTATACTCAGCCATATATAGCAATTAGATGGAAAAGTAGGACATTTCAGTGTACCTAAATTAAACTTCATGGACTATCTCGCCAAGCATCTGATACTTTGTACAGCTGAAAAAGGCTGCTTTTTGGAAGTAACTTTAATACTGTTTCTAAGTACTTAGCTAGTTTTGATTCATGACATCATGTTGATGTGCTGTTGAATTAGAGAGAACTGAATGATTGAATTGCCTGGATTGGATTGGGTTTCCAGAAACCTGTTAGTGCAGAAAGTAGTTACTGCTCTGTTTATAGTTAACAGAACAATTTGCTCTGCATTAGCCTTTGAATTACAAACCACTATGTGTATTCTTCAGTTGTGGTTAAAATGACAGTAATATTTTAATGTGGTAGATGAAGAATTATAAACCAGTTTATGGCATTTATGACATTTTTTTCAGGTATAGATTAAATTCTTGTCCCAAAGCAGCATTTCCATAAAGCTTCAGGAACATAATGTTGTCAGTTTCACTTACCAGGTGAAGAAATTACTGAAGTCAGCTGCTACAGAAGTAATGCCATACAGAATGCTACAATATGCAAAACACTTCATAATCATTACTCTATAGCAGATATAAAGGCACTATTTGGAAGGCTGCTGTGACTATGTAATGAAAGTGAGGAGTCTAAGTTGCTGAAGAAAACAGTGAGGAAAGTATAAGGAAAAAAAAATCCCAGCTAAAGCAGCCCACTGGGCTTCTACAGCATGAGGGGTGATGTGGCAAACTGGTACGGACCTAGCAAAATGGCCCAGAACAATCTTAGGAACATTTCTGAGCAATCGACCACTGGTTAGTACATCAATCAGCAGTAGGCAGGTGGGACTACTGATCAGTTAGGACCAGCCTGCTACCTTTCTTTTATGGTAGGTACTGACCTACTGCATCAGTTAACCTACCACATTTTAAATAAGCAAGCTGTTAATGGCCTGTGTAGTACCTAATAACCCAGACTGGGAGGGAAGAGGAAATAGACTTAAATGCCTGCAGCTTGCCAACTCAGCAGTAGTTTATAATTGAAGACTTGATTCATGTTTAAAGCTTTATAGAGAACTTAAACCTGAGCGTAGGTTATGCTGATTCTAGGTAGGACTTTGGGAAACTGTGTGGTTTCTCCTCTACTTTAGCTAGGGCAAATGTTCATTATTAAAGCCATCCTGTAAATAATGCATTAAGTTTGTGGATTGCATTTTTTTAACTATTAACTTATCTGAACCCAAGACATTTTAAGTTCATCCAGGACCTGCAGCTGGCCAATATAGCTGGTTCTCAGGCTCACTTCAGAGAGGACTTAAGAGCATTCGTGCTACTCTGAATGAGCTGGACTGCAGGTCTAGGAAAGAGCTGGGTGTCCCAAAATGGGTTAATTCACTAGTACCACAAGCATGATTCTGCTGAAACCTGGTTGAGCTAGAGACTGATCAAATTCAAGTATCAATTCAATGAGTCTGGCATTTATTGATAAAGACTTAAATTTGACAAGTTTTTTTCCAAGTGTGGTGACCCTACGGTCTCTCTTTTTCTCTAGCAGAACTGTGTAATATCAGGCTTGAGACATTTAGTGTTTCTAGTGCAAAAGTAAGTAGGAGAACATGCTTGCCACTTTAAGAAGTCTGACAAGTTTAAGTCAGCTAGCTAACTTCTGTGAGAGCGGAGTCACGGAACATAGAATGATTTGGGTTGGGAGGGACCTTAAAGATCACCTCATTCCAACCCCCCTGCCATGGGAAGGGACACCCTCCACTAGACCAGGTTGCCCAAAGCCCCATCCAACCTGGCCTTGGACACTGCCAGGGATGGGGCATCCACAGCTTCTCTGGGCAACCTGTTCCAGTGCCTCACCACCCTCACAGGGAAGAATTTCTTCCTCATATCTAATCTAAATCTACACTCCTTCAGCTTAAGGCCATTACTGCTTGTCCNGGGCTGCTCTCAATCCCTTCATCCCCCAGCCTGTATTGATAACAGAGATTGCCTTGACCCATGTGCAGGACCTTGCACTTGGCCTTTTTGAACTTCATGTGGTTTGCACAGGCCCACCTCTCAAGCCTGTCAAGGTCCTTCTGGATAGCATCCCTTCCCTCCAGCATGTCAACCACACCACTCAGCTTGATGTCATCCACAAACTTGCTCTTATTGGTATTGAAGCTCATAAATGATACTTGTCTTGATAATTCTTCTCTAGTGAGAAGAAATTGATGGTGAGCATGCTGTACTATACTTACTCTGCAAGTTGGTGTCATATCCAAACCTGGGCATCTGTTGTATGCAACAACCAAATTCAACTTCCCCATATGTTCCAGCTGATGCTGGAAAACCCACTGAAGGTTCAGGGCTGTGGTTCAAGGTTGCTGTGGCTGTCCTTCTAGCAGACCCTGTTCTGTGGAGTGGTTAATTTTTGTCTCTTTTGACTTCGGGACTTTATTATCTAAGATTCAGAAGCTGAATCATGCTTTAATCCCACTTATTTGTATGCGGATTATTTTTACGTTACAAAATAGGAAAGCTTAATATGTTACTGGAGCTCTTCAGAAATCAGAAAGTTCAGTGTCTGTATGACCTCTGAGGAAAACTGGATTTTTTTTTTTTTTTGCGTGACAGATGAAGATTTAACTTAATTGATAGTTAACATTAGAACATAGGAACATTTCTTGTGTGCAACTATAGGTTGCCAGTCTTTGGTACTTAAGCAAATTTTGAGTCAGTGTTCCCTATTTGTCGGGGGGGCTGTAAGGAGTGTATTATTTGAAGCATGTGCTATCTTCAAAGCTGTTTCTAGTTCAAAACACTTTTGGAAAAAAATTTTTTTTCCATATTCCTATCAAAATAAATGCTTGTTTCTTTTAAAACCGAGAGCAAGACTAAGAGCACTAACTTAGAGACGATTTCTGAAAATACAGCACTTTTAATAGTGCTGTACTCTGCTTAGAAATGGTTAGATGATTATGCCTACAGTGGTTGTAGTATTTTCTTCTTCAGGTTAAAATTCAAACGTCTCAGTTTAGCTGTTGCTCTCTAAATCCATTTGTTTGGTGATTCTTTCTGTAGAAATTAGGTAGATTGGAAAGCAGTGATCTGTTCTTGTTTTCCTGCTGTGGTGCATGTGTCGGCAAGTTCATTGTGGAAACGTGAGAGACTAATCTTTTCTAGATCTGTGCCTTTTTTTTTTTTCTTTCCCCCTTCTAGTCAGACATTTAGTTTAACTCTTGAATGAGCAGCAGTCATAAAACAGTTGATTGGTACACTGAGGCGTTAACTCCACCCCAGTACAGTGGCAGTTTAAGGCAAAATGAAGGTTAGTGCTGTAAATTCAGGATAAGCCTAGTAATGATAATATAATATATATTCTTACATCGTCAAAATGCATCTGAAAAGTTCCTGTTAGTCTTAGTGTACTAAGATGAGATGTAGAAGGTGTTTAATTCACAATTTCACTCTGGACAACATTCACATTACTGTTTTAAGCTTAGGTTAGCAGTGTCAGTAAGACTTGGCTATGGTGCTTCTTTTCCCCGTTCTGTAAATGCAGGATGATAATCCACATATGTAAACAGCAGTGGGTATTGGGATGGTGCTTAGCTTTGTGTTGCTTCTGTGTTTGTGGCTACAAGCCAGGTCCTCGTTGCACAGCATTGTTCCTGGAGGGCCAGCATTACTCAAGAACAGCAAACCCACAGTTCCAACCGAGTGGGGTGAGACTTGCCAGAGGTGGGAGCTAAGACTCCAGAAGGAAGGCAGTCAAGCTAATGTCTCTTGCTTAAATGTTAAAGGAGCTCTGTGAAAAATTATCCTTTCATTAAAAAAGGATCAGGCCAGAAGGTACGAGATTTTTTTTTTTTAGGCATTCTGTCCAGACCTTTTTTTCTTCAGGCTCCTAAGGAAAAAAACCCTCCAATATAGAATATGTTCTGCTCACCTCAGTGTATTTTTCAATGCATGCTCTTCTGGAAGCCTGCTCTGTGTTGTATCTCTGCTGTGAGGTTTAAGAACATTACTGAAGCTATACCTGAATGTATTTTTGGCCAGTTTGTCCCTGTTTTCATATGCCAATGCACTTTATGCATTTCATATGCACTTCATGCATTTTAGTTCACAATTTTGCATGCTATTGAGGTCAGATTAATAGGCCTACATTTCTGCTTGTTGTTTCTTTCCACTCTTCATGAATATTTCTGCTTTTGGGTACTTCCGCTAATGCCACCCATAGCTGACTACCATTGTGCTCTGATGTGACATTTCCTGTACGTTTTATCTTTATTTTTTCCTGTTCCAGGAGCCTCAACAAGTGGGACAAACGCCATGTTTCCTGTGTGTTCGTAGGCCCATAGCCAATAACTTCTATTCATCAGTACTTTTCAGTTTCTTTTGCTCTTATTGATCTTTCCAGATAACTGCTGGAAAAAATTACTTAACATGCAGTGCAGGGCTCCAGATCTCTATGTGGCCCCTCATGTAGGCTTTTACAGCTTCAACACCAAGAAATGCTAAGTGTACTCCAGTTTGAAGATCCTGAGCTCTGTAGAAATAGCATTTTTATTTTCTAGCCCATGTCTAGAAAGTCAGTCTACACCGGCCATTTCTGGAAGACTATCGCTAAGTTTAAATGTTTCATGTTCTGCAGTATACTCCTTGTACTGTACTGGCAGGCTTCTTAACATTCTTCGTAATTTTTAGATTTTCTGTGTTCGTATGGGTAGGTTTTGCAGGAGTACATCCTATTACCCCATGACACTTAGAATAGTTTTTTTTCAATTTTATGGTGTTTTCTTCGGTTTCATAGGCCAAATATAGCTCTTATTCCATGGAAGGAAGTGATTTTTCATAAAAAGGTTAGTGGTAAAATGAAGTATAAGGATTACTTTTGATAAGAACTTTTTCCCGTAAAACATGAGAACTCTGTTGTTTTACTTCATTTAGTCTTAGTTAGGATTTTTAAAAAGAAAACCTGAAGAAACTACCTTATACAAAGTTACTTACATAAATGTTATTGGGTGTTTGATATAACTTCATTTTTCTTCAGGTAGACTTGATAGATCAAATTGTTACTCTGTACAGCTTGAAATAACAAGTAAACCCAACATGAGTCTGTTATAATAATAGTTTTTTCACATTTCAGCCAAGAACGTCAATACTTGATATAAAGTTATCTGCTCTGTTAGACTGTCAAATGTGCTCTTGTATGTTGAAAGAGGCCTTTCAAACCCTTTCCTTTTGGAAGGAAGACCGCAACAATTGTAAATCAGAGCTTCCTCCAAGGGAAGGAGAATTTGCAAGTTGTCTTCATGCAGAAGATAAAACCTATGGGCCTTTTTGAGGGGTCGGTTGGTAAGACCCAAGCCTGGCATGGATTGGTAGGACTGTCTGATCAGTGGGTGCAGGAGCCAGGCTGTTCTGGAGTCTGGGGTTTTCTGTAGGTCAAAAGTTCCTCTCAGTCTCTTTGAGTAGGCGATCACGCCCAGAGCAACTGGAGTTTCTGATCTTTGCCTCCAGCTCTTTTAAAGTAAAAATGAGGTAGTGTTCTCAGTTTGTCTTAATCATAGAATAGTTTGGGTTGGGAGGGACTTCNTCTCAGCCTGTCCTCATAGGAGAGGTGCTCCAGCCCTCTGATCATCTTCATGGCCCTTCTCTGAACCTGCTTCAACAGGTCAGTGTCTTTCTTGTGCTGAGTCCCCCAGAGCTGGATGCAGTGCTCCAGGTGGGGTCTCACGAGAGCAGAGTAGAGGGGCAGAATCACCTCCCTTGACCTGCTGGTCACTCCTCTTGTGATGCAGCCCAGGATGCGGTTGGCTTTCTGGGCTGTGAGCATGCGTTGCCAACTCACATTGAGCTTCTGTCCATCAATGCCCCCAAGTCCTTCTCCATGGGGCTGCTCTCAATCCCTTCATCCCCCAGCCTGTAGTTGTGCTTGAAATTACTAGCACTTATCCTCAATGCAGAGTTCTTTTAAGAAGCGACTTTTGTCATAATTTGGCATTCAGGTCCTGGATATGAGGCAGGAGCAGAGTCAGTAAGCACACACTGAAATACAGGTTTCACTGTGGGGGTGACAGCACAGGGACAGATTGCCCAGAGAGGTCATGGCGGCTCCAGATGTGAATATCTTCTAAAGCCATCTGGACGTGGTCCTGGGCAATGGCTCAAGGTGGTCCTGCTTGAGCAGGGAGGTTGGACCAGGTGACCTCCAGAGGTCCCTTCCTGCTTCTACCCCTCTGATTCCATGGCCTCTGACCACAAGGGCTTTAGGAACTTCTCTGGTTCTTTGGAGTAGTTACATGAAAAGCAGCTGATGATTAGCATTCCTGTTTGATATACTTTACTGTGGTTAGGCTAAGGCAGGCTGTCCCTTTGTGAGTTCTTGGATGAATGAACTTGTGAGTTATTTATCTCTGAGCTAGAGGGATAAGGCTAGAGATGAGCAGAGTGTTTTAATATCTGGAGCCTTTTGCAAATTAGGATGATTCATTAACTCTGTATGATGTAGCTTAGCCATTTAAACTCAAGGCCCTAACTTCTCATTTATCTTGTTACTTAGTGATACCTGCATACATGTTCTAGAGCTAAGTTCAAAGAGGAGACCTCTATGCATTAGATACCTGTTCTACTCTTGCTAAAAGCAGCACTGCAGAAGTATCCACAGAAATTAAGCCAGTGATCAAGATACTGGCAGCTTATTTGCCAAGCATCCTCTTCTGCTTTCTGAAGCTGTCTGTGAAATAATTTAACACACCTAAAATAAATGTGAGTTACAGAACAGACTCAACGCTTATAAATATCTAAAGGGCCAGTGTCAAGAGGATGGGACCAGACTCTTTTTCAGTGGTGCCCAGCAGCAGGGCAAGGGGCAACAGGCACAAACCTGAACACAAGAAGTTCCATCTGAATATGAGGGAAAACTTACTCTGAGGATGACCGAGCACAGGGACAGGCTGCCCATAGAGGCTGTGGAGTCTCCTTCTCTGGAGATACTCAAAACCCGCCTGGACGCGATCCTGTGCAACATGCTCGGGGTGATTCTGCTTTAACAGGGGGGTTGCACTAGGTGATCTCCAGAGGTCCCTTCCAGCCCCCACCATTCTGGGATTCTGTGACTCTGTTCCACAGCAATGATACTACCTGTGCCTCTTCATGATAGTCATGCCAATGAAGTATTAGCTGTAGGCTCACTCACCACTGGTGTTGGTGGCTCAAAAGCCTGCAAATGATCATGCAGAGATTCATTACACTGTCATTGTTCTGACATAAAAGCTTTCTTTGACCAAGTTGAACGATAGCATGCTGACAAATTAGCCAAATAAATGAAGTACATAAAATTGTAAGATGGAGTTTGTCATTTCTGTTGTGTGGCGAAGTAATAGCCTGTGGAAATAGCAGCCTGAAAAACGTATGCTGCAGCAGCAGTCTGCTTGTCAGGTGCTCATGTTTCATTCACAGCAAATACTTCTAAAGGAAGCATGAACGGAAACCCTGATTTTAGTAACACAGTTGATTTTTTTTTTTTTTTTTTTGAGGTTATTAGCTGTGGATTTCTTGTTCTTTCTGGTGGTAAAGCAAGGTCAATTTGTGCTTCAGACATGCAATTGAAAATCCTCTTCTAGCAAACTGGACCTGTGGTCCTCAGTGGCAGACGTTGTCTGTCTGCTTTGGCAGAAGGCAAATACCTTCTTTTCTCCTTTCCACTTTCTCCTGCCTGCTCCAAATGGATCATGTGAGTCTGACAGCAGACCCAGCAATGGGCAGTGCTGTACATGCCCTTGCATACTCTTTTCCTCCTCATGGCAGCACAGAGACTGTTCAATTCCCAGCACACCACGGTGGGCTCTGCAGGAGCAAGAGGTGTACAGAAGTGTGCAAGCATTGTAGCTGGGGAATAGAAACAAAGGGTTTATGTGAGACAATTAATGGGACATAACACCCCTTGCCCTAGTAAACCAGTGCTAACAAGCTTTGTAAATATGATCCGAAAGTTTTGTCTGGGTGTTTCCTGATCACCCACGTGCTTATCTGTGTTTGTGACCAAGGTCAGCTGGCAGCTACTCCTGCTGTCTGCCTCTCGTGCAGTTGGTGCTGTCCAGGCGGAATCTAGGAGCTCCTCTGTTGGAGGTGGTTTCCTGATCACAGCTGTAAGACTACCTGAAGATTTAATTCCTGCCAGTTATTCACTGATTGTAAACACACTGAGCAGGACAGCAATGCAGTTTCAGAGTGGCCAGTTTCTTCATCGGCTTAGTCTGTCTTTTTGCTTAGCTCCTTTGCTGCGGTGTTGTGTGGTGAGGGAGTCTCTATGGAAAAGGGATTAGATGTGGCTGTCTGGCACCATTTTCTCTTGGAAGGGTGTGCAACTTTGAGTAAAGGCACTTGAATAAATTGCTGGAAGTGCCTGTTCAAAGCTTTTGGCGCAGATGAATTTTTCTTGACAAACTCTAGGAGAAATTCTGTTTCTGTGCTGGTAAATCGGTTTTAACTAGTCAGGGAAAAGGAAACAATGACAGTATAATTGTAGAATAATTCAGGCTAGAAGAAGCCTCAGGAGGTCGTCTAGTCTAGCCTGCTGCTCAAAGCAGAATCACTTTCATTAGGAATGTATTTATAAACTTTTGCTTAACATCCTTTTCACTCTCTTTCCTACTTGCTTAATTTCCATGCAAACACATATTTGACAGTACCACCCACAGATGAGCACACTAAGTGAGGTGAAGAATGAATGCATACAGATGGTGACTGAATTACACAGAAACCTGTTGCAAAAAAATCTAATCTTCAGCCAGCAATCTCACGTGCCTGCTCATAAGAGTCTAGCTATATGAACTGCAAAATGTTTCCATGGTCTAAAGACTGTGTCAAGATTAAGTATTTAAATTCTCTATCTTCCAAGAAGAACGATGCTGGAATGCAACTGCTAAATACTGTTTGTCTTGTTATTGAGGTGAGTTTGTTTGAAAAATCTGGTCTGTAATCCAGAGGACAGTATCAAAGGCAATAGCCAGATTGTCCTTAAGCTTTTTTTGATGCAGGGGAAATGTCACCTTTGTCAGCACTTGGCAGTCTTCCATTTTAGCTCAAATACAATTTGAAGGTTAATGCTCTAGGTGTTTCAAAGATTCCTGTTTTCTTAATTATAATTCCTGTTGCCTCTTCTGTTGTCCTCTTTCTCTGTGGCACAGTGTTTGTAACTCTTAAGGTAATTATCTAACTGTTTGTCTGGGTGCTTTTAGCACATGATGGGACTGTAGTTAATATAACTATTTTATGTAGATTTACTTAGAGTTTAAATTACTTAGCAGATTCAGGGAACACAAAGTGTCTGAAGTGGCGTGGAAGTCAGTGTAGCATACTTGTTTGCTTATTTGGGTAGAGCCATCAAAATATCTGTGACACTCGGCTGCTGTGGCCTTGTAACTTGTTTAACTAGTCAATATAAGCTGACTGGTATGTATATGGAGTTGTAATTAACGGAATACTTATAAAAGCATGTATGTCTGTGAGATAAAATACATGCTTTTTATAGCTTCTATTTGTATTGCTCAAGATTACTTACTGCAGTGATTAACTTCTACAAAATCAATTTATGTCTTACAGCTTGCCTTGAAGGGATCTAACTATGCTGGTCTGCTGGAGCGGCATCGCATTCATACAAAAAATGTGGAACATATTGTAGACAGTTTACGGTAAGAATGCATGGATGTTGAGAATTTCAGACACAGTGCAAATATCCATGGATTGTGTAAAACAAAGGGAAGCTTTGTGTTGCAAGCTCTAATAAAATAATATTGGAAACAGGATGATGCAGATGAACACTTACTCCTGAAACAATCATAACATGAACTAGCTCAGTTCAGTTAACCAACACACAGTGTTACTATCTTGAAAACAAAGGAAAAAGATGTAAAGGATTTGTGTGAGTGTCAAAGGTTTATAAGCCAAATACCACTGTAATTAGTCCTTAATTACGTGTCAGTTTTTCAGAAGGATGTGACAAGGAACATTACAGACACATTCAGGCTTTTTCTGCACTTTATAGGAACGAGAGGATAGAAGTTCGTCTTGTTAAACGTCGAGATTATAATGAAGATACAGTTCGGTGGGCAGATGCTGTTATATCAGCAGGAGGTATGACTTTATGGAAGGGAAATATTTGTTTCAGTATGTTTTCATAGATACATTTTTCAAAAATATTTTGCAGTGTGTGAAGCATCTGGAGGTATGCACATTCTGAAAACAAATTGCTTACCTAATTGTCAGAAAATATCACAAAATGCAATGATTGTGACTGTCATGTTTGCTTCCAGTGTCTGAAATTGTAGCACTAGGAAATGAATCCCAGTGCATGGTCACTTTGAAAATCATAGAATCATCTAGGTTGGAAAAGACCTTTAAGATCAAGTCCAACCGCTAACCTAACCTTGCCATCCCACCACTAAACCATGTCCTTAAGCACTTCATCTATCCTTCTTTTAAATACCTCCAGGGACGGGGACTCAACCACCTTCCTGGGCAGCCCATTCCAGAGCCTGACAACCCTTTCTGTGAAGAAATTTTTCCTAATGTCTAACCTAAACCTGCCCTGGCGCAACTTTAGACCATTCCCCCTGGTCCTATTGCTTGTTACCAGGGAGAAGAGGCCGACCCCCACCTCACTATAACCTCCTTTCAGGTAGTTGTAGAGGGTGATAAGGTCTCCCCTCAGCCTCCTCTTCTCCAGACTAAACAACCCCAGTTCCCTCAGACGCTCCTCGTAAGACTTGTGCTCCAGACCCCTCACCAGCTTTGTTGCTCTCCTCTGGACATGTTCCAGCAGCGCAACATCCTTCCTGTAGTGAGGGGCCCAAAACTGAACACAGTATTCGAGGTGCGGCCTCACCAGCGCCGAGTACAGGGGCACAATCACTTCCCTACTCCTGCTGGCCACACTATTCCTGATACAAGCCAGGATGCCATTGGCCTTCTTGGCCACCTGGGCACACTGCTGGCTCATATTCAGCTGGCTGTTAACCAGTACCCCCAGGTCCTTCTCTGCCATGGAGCTTTCCAGCCACTCTTCCCCAAGCCTGTAGCGTTGCATGGGGTTGTTGTGACCAAAGTGCAGGACCCGGCACTTGGCCTTGTTGAACCTCATACAGTTGGCCTCGGCCCATCGATCCAGCCTGTCTAGGTCCCTCTGCAGAGCCCTCCTCCCCTCGAGCAGATCAACACTCCCACCCAGTTTGGTGTCATCTGCAAATTTACTGAGGGCACACTCGAGCCCCTCGTCCAGGTCATTGATAAAGATATTAAACAAGACCAGCCCTAGCACTGAGCCCTGGGGAATGATCCTTCCGCAAGATGTTTAATCATCTTGTCTAAAACAGTATAAAGTGTGGAATTTACTATAGTTCTGTAGAGGATAAAATGCTTGCTGTCGTGTGATTATGCATAGCCCTAAACACTACTATTTGGGGTTTTTTGTATGTGAGGTGGAGACTAACATACTACCTTTTCCTCCCCTTGCTTTAACTGTCTGTCTTGCTTTCACACTTAATTCCAGTGACAGGAGTATCCACTTGGATGGTACAGGTAAAACTACACAACTTCTAAGCAGCCTGTGCCACTTACTAGAGCTTTTTAAATGGACCAACAGAGCGACTAACCTGATTGCTGCTGCTTCTTAATACTGGATTGCAGCAGTTCATTCAGTGTTATTTTTGTGATTTGCTGCAAGTACTGCAGTGTGTTACTGGGCTCTGACATAATGTTCAGTCATCCGTGGCAGTTAGACTTGACCACTGCTCTGCCCTTCTTTCCTCCCTACTGGTCCATTTTGCCCTTAGCTGCTGGTTACCATGCAGAATGGGTAGAAGGGGATAGGTGTACATTCCTGAAACATCCTAATAATACTCCTGTGCATTTCAGAGAACTCCCCTAAGCTGGAGACTAAAGTGCCAGTTTGGCTGTGGCAGCATTTGTCATGGTTATGAGGCAAGCAGCTGAGAAGTGATTCATCATCTGAGGTTTTCAGAGCTTGTATCTTGGTGCAAAGGCTGGTTCATGTTATAGTTGTCGTTCTGTTTAACAGACAGGAAAGAATATCTGAAGAAACCAGACACTTAAAGATTTCTACTTCAACAGTTTTATCTAAGACTTCTTTTCCAAGCATGCCCATTTAGGGCCAAATAAGTGTTTGGGGCCAAATAAGTGTTTTAAATTGTGCCTTCTAGGAGAACAACTGAGATGGAAGTCAAGTCATTGTTTTCATGTGATTCACAGTAAAATTTGGTATTGTTTCCTATCTCCTGTGGCTTTGATTAGCGATACTTTATAAATTTAAAGAGATTCTCTTACCAGCTGATAAATACACAGAAATTTCCATAAATCTCATTTCAAACTTGCTTCTGCCAAATTCAGTTGCCTGGACATGTGAAGCCATCAGGTAAGTCATACTTTTTCCTGTCACATTTGCCATCTTGATTTCAGTTGTGACCGCTTTGCTTTGAAAGGTGTCAGTAGTTTTGTGGGCCCGTTTTATTTCTGTGCAGCTTACCTGATCAATTGTTGATATAAAAGCACTAGTGGTAATGCTGTAGTACAGGGGAGACTGTTTTGTTAGGGATACTAGACTGCAAAGTGAAACTAACTTTTGTTTTGCTTTTTCTGTAGGTGATGGTACAATGTTGCTGGCAGCCAGTAAGGTCTTTGATAAATTTAAGCCAGTTATTGGAGTAAATACTGATCCTGAAAGGTAAAAACACATTTGGGAAAGCATTGCTTTATTTAATATCAGGCACAATATGCATCTGTTTTCATGATGCATGAGGCATGCCTGTAGCATTTGGCAGCATAAATACCTGTTTTAGTGGATTGTAGATATGAACCTGGTGTTTTATTAGAAAAGTTTCCACAGTGAGTTATCCTGTCTCATCTGAGAGGACAGTAAGTAGTAGTGGATAAGCATGACTGTGTGAAACTGCCACAGCTGTTTTCACAAACCAGTGTAACAGCAGTTGCAGCTAGTTAACTTGTATTACTAACCAGAAGTTTGGGGGTAGAGATGGCAGTATAGAACAGAGACAGGAAAAGGGACTAACAAGAGCAACTAAGTGTCTCGTCTGAACACACAGAAACTTAGTTTCTTTACAAACAAGGCAAAACCTATTGGAAATTACACGGGGCCTCGGATGAAGTTTGTTCTGGTTTCTTCATGTAAGCCATGTCATACCTCAGAGGACGCAGTCTCCTCAGCCAATTAATGGCATTTAGTTGTCCTATTATAAATTGCACACAAGTTGCATCCACCTAACCATAAGATTGATTTGGGCAGGTGGATGCAGTGTATTAGTACTGCCTGGTTGGTTAACCTTCAAATGGATGGCAAGTGAAACTCAGAATTCACCAAGGCTCTCTGCTGAGATTTCCGGATTTAGGTTTTTGCTTTTGATATTACCAGTTAATTTAATCTTAGTAGATAAGAAAGTGGTGGCCAAAAGTTTCAATTCCTTCCGTACTTCACTCCTCTTCCAAAACTTTTCAAATGCTGTGAATATTCTACAGTATCAAGCCTGAACAGCAGGGTTCAAATAACAAGTGCCTTCAAGTTATCAAGTATCACTCATGAAAGGGGAGCAGTGTTTAGTCTTCTGGCTTTGATGTGACATTCTTTTGATCTTAGGCATGTTGCTTACCTGTCTCAAATCACTAACGTGTCTAAATGAAGGAAATTTTCTTTCTAACTTGCAAGGATTATTAAGCTTGAATTCCTTGCCGAGAACTATGGTGACGGGAACTATATGAGTACCTACATATTCCTGCAGGATTACTAGCTGAACAGCCAGTGTTTAGGGGAAGTGTGGGAGAAATGTCCTGTCTGACACACATACATTCCAGGAGCTGAAAGAGGTGTATTGTTGCTGATACGCTATTATGTAAGAACAGTATAGGTTCATAAAGGTCAAAGTGTAGCTTTGCTTCGTATAACAGAAAGAGGTGTTTGTTTTGTTTTGTGTTTTAAAGGTACCAAATCATAATAATTTTCATTGTTCTTTTTTGCTACCAGATCGGAGGGTCACTTATGCTTGCCTGTGAGATATACACACTCATTTCCTGAAGCACTACAGAAGCTTTATTGTGGTGAGTTCAGGTAGGATTCACTTATCTTTGGTTTTCCAAAACATTTTATGATTGGAAAATTCTTAATGATGTGCCATTCCTAAGGAGCAGACAATACTTAGTAAAATCTTAATGCCTCAAATTGTGAATTCTGTGTAGATGTTTACCATGTTGAAAAAAATATTTGTAGTCAAGAGTGAGATTGGAATACAAAGGATAAAATTGACTGCCAGTTCCAGCAGAAAGACTTTTTTTATGACCTTCGGTAATTGATTTTCTTTTCTGACTTAGCAAATTCATAAATGAGGAACTGCATTCTTGTAAAGGGTGTATTGGTTTACATATTTTAACACTCAAAAGCATATGTAGTACACTGATCAGACATACTAATAGAAGCTAATGAAGCTTATACAGTTAAGAAATGGTCAGTGTTTTGCATCTGAGGTTTTGGTGGTTAAGGTAGAGTGACTTGAATTTTGTTAACAGGTTAGTGTAAGGCAAAGCTTTTCTTTTTGCTGAAGATAGCTTGACATTTTCAAGACTAGATATTCTTAAAATAGAAGAATCTCACTTGAATTAAGAAGGAAGCAAACAATTTTGAAGGAAAGACTAGGGAAGAGTTTTTAAATAACTATTTAAAAAGAGACATTGTTCTGTGATGTATTACCACTCCAGAATACTTTTAAGTTGGCAAACCATGAAACAGAAATAAGTCATTCACATAAAAATATATTGCAATTGGGGTTTGTATATACTTATAGCATATTTAATTTGTAGCTTGAAGTGTAACTGTATTTGTGCCATAGAAAAGTTCTGAAATGAGGTGAATACCATCATCAGGATTATAAATAACTGAAGGTGTTTCAATAGATATTGCTAAATGAAAAGGTACTTTTAACTCATATGTTTTGAGACTTGGAAAACAGAAGCTTTTAATTCTCCATCATGTTAATTTGCTTAGATAAAGCTGGTGGTGCTAATGCAGATAACCTCCCTTGATAATCTAGGCACTTCTCTAATTTTTTTTGTTGGCTGCCATGTTATATTTTTGTTGCTGACACTCCTGTTGTTGCTCATTATGGAGCTGAAGCCTCACCAGAGTGACACAGAAAGGATTTCCCTGGTTATTTTTCCCGAATAATAGGAACTGATATCCCTAAGCAAGGACCTGAGCAGGTGTTTCATTTGGCAGTTTTCAGATTTATTTGGCCCTAAGGAAACTTAGGGTAACTGGATCAGCCTGTCTGGAAGAGCTTCTGGTGGCTCAGAGTTGCATAAGGATGGTGAGGTGCCAGAGACTGCAAAAGGGGACTTGTCTTTTCTCCTTATCCTTGAAGTGTCAGCCATTTTAGTGTAACAGTCTGTGCAAGCATTTACCTTGTAGTCCCATGAAACAACCAACATTATTGATTTATAAAGGACAAACTATATGAGACTACTCATGTTTCTTTTTTAAATGGTTAGTGGTGTAACAGGATCTCAGAATAGGGGTGTAGTAGGTGTACAGGCCCGTTTTCTAATTTTGTAGTGATTTTGACATGTTGTAGCATGAGTATTGTAAGGAGGCTAGCATAACAATACTCATTGCCTGCTGTCTGCCTGACTAGCTAAAACCATACTTGGAATTTAAGGACAGATATGTAATTATAATAAGGATATGTTGAATGAGGAAGACCCAGTAATGTAGTCATATAAAGCATAGGTTTTCCTTGCTGTAATTTCAGGAAACATGTAAGCTGATTACTGTCACCCGGATATCAACTGTATGCACCAGGAAAAGATGTGCTCATAACACTCCCTTCTGACTTGCTTTCTTAATCAAAACTACTATTACTATTTTGTTTTATATAATCTCTAAATTGTAAGAGGAAAAAAGAATTGATACTTCCTCTAGAAAAAAATAAGGAATGTTGTAACAGCTTAAGGAAGAATGCCTTTTATATCCTTCTCTTTCTTCATTTGAATGCCTCTTAAGCATCCTAAAATTCCTAGGCTAGTAAAGATTCTTAAAATGAGAGGATACTTGTGGCTTTTATATATAAACGAGTGGATAGAGCTTCTCTTCTGGACATCCACAAATACAAACAAAAGATGGTAAAAATACAGCTTATATTGCTGTTTAAATTCCTGAGAGCTTGTTGTTTGCAAAATCCCTGCATCAGTCATGAATTCATAAGTTAGAATCACATGCCTAAAAAGATGGGTTGTTATCAATAATGTTTGTAGACAACTTTTGGCCAGCGTCCTCTTACTTTACACATGCAAAAACATTAGGTAGCAAATTGGTAAGCGTAAAGTATTTAAATTTTAGTATGATTAACTTTCTAAATTTAGAAATTATAGTGGAAGCTATAAAACTTGAAATATGACTTTGAATATATTTAACTTTTAGTCTTAAGGTGCTCTGCTTTGAGAGTGAAGACTCTCTGATCGTATCTAATTCTGCAATGAATATTTCAGCTACTGATACCAACTTCTTTCTCCTCTCTAAGGTGGCAGTGGCAGCAAAGAATCCAACTGTATCTTGAAGGAACTGGTATTAACCCAACCCCTGTAGATTTACATGAACAGCAGCTAAGCCAAGAGCAACACAGCAGGGCTCACATAAATGAAAGATTCCAGGATCAAAGTAGGTTAAAATCTGACAAGAATATAATCACTTTGCTATGATAACTTGGAATAGGAGATAAAGATGAATAAGAGTTGAAGTATTCGAAATCTGGTTGCTGTATTTGAGAGTCAGGGAGAGACAGCTCTCATTAGCTGAAGACCTCGATTGAGGTTTTTCAGAAGGGAGGATTTTTTGTTTCTGTATGTTTATTCTGGACTGTACACTTAGAACCAGTTTTCAGTATTAGCAGTTAATATGGAGATGTTTTTAAATAGTATTATCTGCTGGCAAACTATCTGAGCTTTTTTAAATTGCTGTCTCTTAGGGTTACTATAGATGCTTGGAGTTACCACATGAACATTTTACCATGCATTTAGCTGCTCCACACTAAAAACGTACAGGGATGTGTGTGCATGTGTGCTCTGAACTTGTGCTAAATTTGATGTAGGTTACTTCACAATTGAAAAAGCTTGTCACAGACTGCCAGCAGACAAATGAGAAATTAGAAGTGAGAGTTTCTCCCTGGGTGGATTGAAGTTGCATGATTATCTCCTTAACCTGTGGCCAGCACTGCAATGTATCACTGAGAAGTCCTTAGTCAACATGAACAATTTGTTAATCCCCCATGTGGTATGAAGTCTCATTCTAAAAACTTTACCAGAAATGGTCCGTTAAGTCTCTGTCAGTTAATTTAACTAGGCTGGAAGAGTGACTGACAGAAAAGAAGACTTCAATCTCTCTGGTTGCCCATGAATTTTCAGGGAAAGCAATGTTGAAACGTGTCATTGCCTTGTTGATCTTGGTTCAAATATTTGTCTCCAGTAAAGGACAGTGGCTGGCTCCAGACAAATCAGTGAAAAATTGAGTCCTTGAAGAAAATGGAGCATGATGTCTAGAATACAAATGTAGGCAGCAGAGTGTGTCCTCCAATGAGTTGTTATTTTCGAAAATTTGGGTTTTAGAGCCATGGTTCAAATCTGTTATAATTCAATATCTGCAGGATCTGACATTTCTGGTCCACATCTTTTACCAGTGAGAGCACTCAATGAAGTCTTCATTGGGGAATCTCTTTCATCCAGGTATGTTTAATTCTTTGTTGTTGCAGCACGGTACAATTGGCTTTCTTTCTATGACATTGCAGTGGACAATCAGCAATGGGATGTCTTTTCTGTCAAATTTCAGTTCTAGTCCATGAATACATAACACTGATTGTATTGGTGCTAATTACAAAGTGTATTTTCAGACATGTAAGTGCAGTGAAGTTAATTTCTGGTTTTCCACCTTCCTGTCTTGCCATTCTCTCATCTTTCATTATTCCTGGCTGTTTTCTTTCTTCTTTGTTGTTTTACATCTTTCCTGGTTAGTTCTTACATAACTAAATGCCTTCAGTTACTATTTTTACAATGAATTGAAGATTTAAATATCTGTCCTTAAACTGCCTCCTCTCCTGCATCTCTTCTTAAATATCTTTTCATAAGCTTTTAGCATGAACAAGTAGAAATAGCTTTTAGCATGACCAAGTACTCCTTTCCTTGCCTCTCTGCCATTAGAAGCAAAGGTATCAGCCAGCCTTTGGCAGAAGCATTGATGTTGTGGGAAAACACTTAGTTCCTTGTTTTAAGAAATGAGTTTGTATCAAATCTTGATACTGCCTTATCCAGAATGCCTTTGACTGTCCTTTCTGTCCTGAGGATCAATGCATTTCTGCCAGCCAAATGATACCAAGAAGGATGTGGGGAATGTGATTTGGGCTGCTGGAAAGGAGTTAAAACATGATCCTTGGTTATGATTTGGCTGAACTGTTACTTGTGTTTTATATCCCTTTTCCCTTTATTCTGCGTAACAGCTTATTGTGTTTGTGCAGTGCCTGGGACACTGTGATTGCTGCTGGAAACAATATAAATGTTCCATGAGTGGTTTATCTTCCATCTGGACTGCAGCCTCAGACTGACAGAAGGAATTAGTCTCAAAGAGATACAAGTTTTGCTCTCTACTAAATCAAACCTAATTTTACCAAGATTCTAAAAAGTTTCTTTAATATACAGTGATAGAGGAACACAAGGCTGCTGTCCAACACTTTATAATAGCCCTCTACTTCTGAGTGTCACAAATACATTGTGCTCTTTGGTTCCAGTATATTTGAGAAGCATTGAGAAAGACAATGCCTGTAGGAACAAATCTCTAGTAATAGTAATAAATATTGTGTTAATAGGACCTTAAACTTGAAGACTTAAATAATGTCACACAGATGAATCTTCATGAATACATGAGTCTGCTGTATATTAAGACAAAATGACTCTAGGTGGTTCTTCCAAGGTCTTATTATGCATGGCAGTTAAAAAAACAAGGAAGTTGAAGGAGAAAAAGTCTTGCATACCCAGCTTGCAAAAATTATCTTAAACTGAATCAAGCTGTGCACCTGTGTTGTTAATTTGCTTCCCGTTCTTTCAACTTCTCAAGAGTGACTACACAAAATGCCCTTAGTTACTAAGAGTCTGAACTATTGGACACCAAATATTCAAGAGGTGTATTCCTAGTTGATCCAGATTGAAACATTCATCATCTAAACCAGCTCACTAAGCTCCTTTTACTAAGAAGGATGAAACTCAGTCATGCTGAACACAGTGAATGTGGTGTTTTTCTAAGAGAGTATCTATTAATCTGGAGACTATATCGTACTGTCTGAATTAGGCACTATGAACATCAACAACTTTAGTCCGTAAATATAACCCTGGATGTTCTGAAGCTTACAGAGAGAGACTGTCTGGTCTTTCTAGGCCTAACATTAGGAATCCCCTAATATATTAATAATACCATGCAGAATGGTGATTGTGCCCTAAGACTTACTACATTTGAGTTTTAGGAAGAGTTTGCCCTGGAGAGAAATGTAAGTCTGCTGACTATTGTAAAACTAAAACTGTTTGTGAAGAATGACAGTGGATTTTTAATGACTGAAGTGGTCGTGAATTCAGCTTGAAGTCACGCTATTACTTATTGACATTGGAGTGACTTACCTCTTAATGTTCCCTGATGTAATTTTATGAGACCCAATCACAGCATAAACACAATTTTTCAGTAGTTCAACAATTATGCAAGGAAGGTAATATATTTGTAGTTTCATTTGTAAGTCCAGCAAACCCAGCTTGTATATGAAGCTATTCCCAGATGAACACAGAGTTTTTTGTGAATAATTTAATATGAAAAGTGGCTGCAGAAAAACTGCCTAAAAGTTCATGCTGCGAATCACTTTTGTTCATTACAAAAACTGCTATAAAACAGTGAATCAAAAGTGGCTGCCAAATTGGAAACACACTGCAAAGCCTGTGAAATTGTCATCCAGACTTGAAACTAACCCCTCTAAATTTTTACGTGCCTGATAAGGCTGTGTGTTCTTTCATATTCAGGGAGAACTTTAAGTGCAGCAAAGCCAGTTTTAAATTCTTGCTTCATAGGGCCTCCTATTATGAGATATCAGTTGATGATGGTCCTTGGGAAAAACAGAAGAGTTCAGGGCTTAATGTGTGTACTGGAACAGGATCTAAAGCATGGTAAGTACGTATAAAATGATATGAAATACCACTTCACATAAGCTAGATGAACTTACTTTGCTTAAGCATTTTGTGTGGACTGAGACACTCTTGGGGTATGGGTAAGTCAGTGCATGTCAGTTACGACCAAATGTTCTCACTATCAGTATGGTTCAAAGCTGTCTCAGGTGTATAAGAAAAGCAGAGCACCCCTCACTTGTAGGTATAGAGAGAAGAGTTGAAAAGGTGAGGAGCTGAAGCATTGAGACAGAAGTTTACCTTAGGTGTAATTTTGGTGAAAGACGTTGCATGCTGCACATGGAGATGCATTGAGAGTTGGGTGTGGTGAAGGAAAGAGATTCTGCTCTGACTTGCAGAGCATGCTGGGAGGATCTTTGAACTACTGTCGTTGATTAAAATGAAAATACTTCCATGAAGTAGCTCAGAAAACTTACAAAAATCTAAGCTCAAGGAAGAATGGGAAAACATGTACTTGGAAACAGTCGTAAGTGTTCTCTGGCACATCTACTGTCCATTCTTCTTTCAATCCTCTTTCCTCTTTTATACTTAATTGAAAGGGCACAGTCTCCTTGCCAAAATATTCCCCTTAAACAAAGATGGGCATATCTAAGCAGAACTGTGCTAGCTTAATCAAAGGGGTAAATTATCTTAACTTCAGTTTAAACAAGCTGCAGTACTGCATGTAAGTCTAATCAGTTGTTTTGAGATGCGAGAGATGTGTACAGTGAGAGCCTCTTTCATTTGGAAATCTGGTTGTGCTTATAGTTAAAAGTTGTACAACAGGCCCTGGATTTATGTGGCAGGCTAAGATGAACTAAAACTGAAGCTTTTAATGAAATTCAAAACTGAATATTCATGCTGTAACCATGGTTACTGGGTTTTACTCTTCATTGTAATTCAGAATTTTGTATTCAGTCAGCATAACTTAGTCCTGGAGGCTGCCAAGGATGAAACTGGCAGACTGCTAGGGGAACTTTCCTAGTGTTCAGGAAATGCACCTTGGGAATGTACAGTCTTAGTTCAAAGCTGTTCTAACGCATTTGGTTTGCTTATATGCTCTGTACTGAGCAATCCTAGAACCAAGGACCAAACTCCATGATTGCCTGTCTCCATTGCTATAATCAGTGTTTACTGCTGGACTTCTCTAAACTGAGGCCAAGCCTCAGTGGAGTGATCTTCCTTAGCCTATGGTTTAGGGACTCTCCTGGGATTTCAGACCTCCTTGAACTGAGAGGCATTTAAATGTCCAAGTGCTTCTCTCTGCTGCCAAAACTTACATAAAAGGATATCTAGTTGAGAGAGAGAACAATTTCAAACTGTGCATCTCAGTTTTTTGCTAGCATCTGCTGAGGCTTGCAGGTGGGCAATAAGTGTAAGAGAAAGAGCCTTGGACAACCACCCTCAGCAGCTCTGTAGTCAGTTAGATGCATAGAGGACGTCAGTTGCAGTCTGAGGTGTTTTACTGCCATGACAGCAGTGCTGGACTGAGGATTTTAAGCTGTATTGAGACCTGGGCAACTGAGATGGTCACAGTACTCCTGCCAAGGAGGCTGTGATTAGTACCTAATCCCTTTGGAGCCTGGGCAGAGGAGGGAGACTTTTATTGGAGTTTAGAATTGGCTCAGGCAGAGGCTTTGTGTTGACCTGTGCATCCAAATGTGGCAAATGCAGAAGTGTCTGTTCTGACTGCTCCTTTTTTTATACGTCAATTATCGTGAGGTTCAAGTCCACACCTCAGGGTGCAGACGAAGAGGCATAATATTTGTGAAGAAGTGTTGGGTCCCATAAATGAGAATGAACAGAGGGAATTAATTAGCAAGAAGTGGATAGAAAGGATAGGTACACACACGATCTGTAGAACTGTCATGCTTCAGGTTTATTTATGCAGAATTAAATCAGCAGTTACTGGGGTTTTAAGGCAGGAGAATTATTGATAAGGAGACTACATCCTGTGCATCATGCTCTTCTTTTCTGAAGACTTCACTTAATGGATTATTAATGTTTACAAAGCCACGCATAATGTCATACCAAGAGATAATTTTAATAAACTGTTAGTTCACACTTAACAGCATTATTTATTTTTTTTCTTCCTGATGTTGAATATAGTTCTTCATGAAGAACTATGCAAGATTTTTTTGGTTTGTTGTTTTCTTTTTTTCCCAAGTTGTATTGCTTAGCAAACAAGACTTCTACTTCTCTGTCTAGGTCCTATAATATTAACAAGGTAGCACATCAAGCTGTTGAAGAGATCCTTAAGATTGGTGAGTGAACAGTATGACATTACTGGCCAAGTTTATATAAAGATACACCTATCTAATTGGGGCTCTTTCTCTTGGCTCAACAGCTAAAAAGCATGGAAGTTTGAATATGCCATTGAACACGGAACTTGTACAAAAAGGTTAGTGAAAAAAGCAAGATTTCTTTAAAGTAGCTTTAACCAGTTCATTTTGTTTGTACCCTTAATACTCAGCATTGCTTTCAGTATTTTAGCGCTTTTGCAATATTAGTCTTTCTTACAAACATTATTTAGGCACATTGGGTGAAAAATGTCTGACTTGATATAAAAGCATTTATTTAAACTTCCATGTGTATAGATATTCAGGAGAATTTCAGTTCTCCTAAGATTTGAGACACTTAATACTTAATCACCTGAAGAGACCTGCTGAGTATTTGTCATGCAATAGAACTGAAAGGAATGTTCTATAAAATTAATTTTCTTTGCAGGTGAGGGCCATTAACTATCTGGCAAGACTCAATATTCCCTCTCAGTAGGGAAGCTGCTTTTTCCTGGAGGAATGTGTGTTCCTAAAAATAACTAATTTTCTCTGGAAAAACTAATGGCTGATCTCTTTATTTACAGTAACAAACGATTACAATGAATCCCTGCTCTACAGTCCAGAAGAACCAAAGATGTTTTTCAGTATTCGAGAACCTATTGTGAACAGAGTTTTCTCAAGTAGCCGGCAGCGTGGCTTCTCTTCAAAGTGAGTGTTGGCTATGGCAGTCCCTCCCTGAAGAATTATTTAATTCTGTGTATTTGTCAAAGCATGAATAATCTAGGGGTTTCCCTTGAAGTGTTTCACCATCCAGTTTGTGTTTTGAGGGGCTTGAGTATTGTTCTTACAACAACAAGAAGAGAATGCTTCCAAGCTGTGTTAAGCCTTTTTAATGTTTGATCCATGCACAATCTTGCAGAATAGAAGAATCACACTGTATCCAGTTTTGGGTATGTGCTGTTTCCCTCAGTATGAGAGACAGGCATTGACAAACTAGTGAATTCAGGAAAGGGTCACTGACATGATTAGGAGGCCAAAACACATAGTGTTTAAAGGGTTGGTTTTTTTTTTTGTCTCCGGAGGAGACAAGACTAAGTAGGGTGGATCCAGTTGCTGTATTCAGCTACCAATGCATGGTTACAGAGAAGACTGAGATAAACTCTTTTCAAAGCAGAATATGAGGCAAAAGTCGTGATTTTATAGGATGTAAGATTCTGATAAAAAAAAAGGAAAAAATTTTCACAGTGAGAATAATCAGGCAGTAGAATGGTGTTCCCAGAGTTGTGCTATCACTGTCCTTGGAGATACTCAAAACTGGACTGGGCAAGGCCCTAAAACAAACTGGTCTGTCTTTGATGTAAAGCCTGCTTTGAGTCAAAGGTTGGGCTAGATGCCTTCCAGACTAAATTATTTGATAATTCATTTTAACAGGGCACTTGCACCAGGGGAGGTTTAGATTAGGTATTAGGAAAAATTTCTTCACCGAAAGGTTTGTCAAGGACTGGAACAGGCTGCTCAGGGCAGTCACCCTCCCTGGAGGTGTTCAGAAGGTGTGCAGATGTGGTGCTTAGTGGTGGACTTGGCAGTTTTAGGTTCATGTTTGGACTTGGTGATCTTAAAGATCTTTTCCAACCTAAACGATTCTAGGCTTCTATGATTTTTCTGGAGCTTGCCACAATTAAATATAAATACATGCAACTGTTAGTTGTATGTTCAGCATAACCATGTTGAGAACACTGCACTATTTCAGTATTAATTAAATGTTAATTCGACCTTTTATATCAAAACAAATGTCTAAAGGAGCTTTGACTCAAAGGAGGCTGAAATTATTCTCCTTTTGAGCCACATCAGTGTTACAATATTTTATAACCTAGTAATAAAGGACATTTCTGGCTGCTGGGACTGAATATTATGATATTAGATGCCCACTGTGTATGTGTCACATCTTTAAACATTTGCTGCTTCTTAGTCTTTTGGATTTGGGAGTTCTCAAGGGTGAGTAAATATTAAGAGATGGTAGGAGGAGAGGTTAAAATAGGAGAAAATAACTGCATTTTTATCCATGGGTTCTACAGGACTAAGTCTTATTTGGAGTCCTCAGCATGGGATATATTATAAAAACTATACTGGAGCTACAAATGTCTGCATACCTATGAGGGATATCTGCCCATTTTTCCCTTTTTAAGTAGAATTTGCTGCTTATCACAGTTGATCTTTAGCTCTTGATACTAGATATCTCCCCATTCTTATTCTTTATTTTTTTTGACATAGCAGATGCCCAGAGTGAAATGGAGGAGTGGAACACGCCTCCATGTTCTTCTGCAGTGTCCAGACTTAGCTGTGTTTTAGTGATGCACAGGCCAATTAAGCTTTGACACTGTGAAAGTGCTTCCAAGCATTCAATGTTTGTGAAAAATGTATCTTCCTGAAAATATAAGTCATTGGATAATTATTGATTAAATTTTGGAGATCAGAACATTGTCTAGACCAAGGCCTAAGTCAGAAACAGTCAAGCACATTCATGTGAGTCTGCAGTCTCACATCTGCTGTGGCATAACTATTGGTTCTCATGTAGCAATATGAAAAACGTTTGGAGAATTCTTTCTTTAATAGTGTTCTTGCTTTCTACATCTGTGAAAGGATAAATTACAATGGTTGAATTAATTTTCCTTTTAAAGGTAAGTGGAGGATGGTTAGTAGCTTTATTCTGTCTTGTCCAGCTTTAAAAAAGATGCCTTAAATTTTATAAACTTAAATTTAAATTTATTAGCTTAAATATGTAGCAGTCAAACTCTAATATTTATAGTAACATCCTGAAGTATATATTTATGATGTTGCCTGGCAAGCATTCTGACCTTCAACTTCATGTTTGAAATTACTTTCCTTTGTGAATGATTCATATAACAAAATAGACTGTATTAATACACAAATTATTTGAATCTCAAACATTGCTAATTGAAACTGCATGTTCCACTTAACATGAAGACCATCTATTAGAATCATAAATTAATTGAAAACTTTTCTCTGAAAGATTAAGTAAATCCAAGTATTAAATGGGGTAATCAGTAGCTTTCTTTAAAAATATACTTAAGCCGCAGCTTTCAATATCAAGTGTTATGTTACAGGCTGTTCTCAAATTCTTGGAGCAATAGTCTCCATTTCAACAAGTGCTTCAGTCTTGTCTGGACTCTTTGTCCAGATGGTTCGGGGATTCTAGTGCTTAGAACCATCCTAAATTCTTCTCTAAGAATGCTCACATGTGATTAAGCATTTACTGACCCATGCAAGGGAAAGTCATAGAACATTATTGTTCAGATAAGTGTTTGTGTGAAATACTTCTTATTTTAAGCTATTTTGTGAAAACTTATTTGTTGGCTTTTTGCAGAGTCTGTGTCCGTTCCCGTTGTTGGGATGCTTGTATGGTTGTAGATGGAGGAACATCTTTTGAGTTCAATGATGGGGCAATAGCTTCAATAACAATCGATACGGAGGATGCACTGTGCACTGTTCTGCTGGAAGAATGAAGGACCCTAGCATCTTCAGCTGAAACAATTCTGGATCCAGAGAGGGAACTCCTGGAGATAGACAGCACATCACAATGCTGCATTATGTTGGAAGTTAGCCTTTTTGGATACAAGAGAATTTGGACAAGCTTGAGATGCTTTTCATTCCTTTGGGATGGGGAAACCTTAGCCTGATATTTAAGCTCTTTTTGCATCTGGTGTAAAAGAAATAAATCTGAAGTCTTACCTCTAACTTCAGTGAAAATTGACATTTTAACTTGTAAGGCAAACATGAAAGAGCATCTTTTTAAACACAGGTAGATGGGTTCAAGTATTAAATCAGTAGCATTAAATATTGAGATGTACAGTTTTTTAGTAACAGTCTGGGACTGATGAAACTAAACAGCTTCACACATATACTTTTATAGAAAAGTTGACTGTCAATCTAGCAATTTGATGCAAGGATATATAGATTTTTGGTAAATCCGTATGTTGACATAATAGAAATGGAAATACAAACCTTTTGTATGCTTTTCAAAAATTTTACAACTTTGTAGTTTCATACAACTTGTAACAATTTTTTTTTTCCTCTTCCAGTTTTTTTTCTACCTTGTAGATTTACATCAAGAGTCTAGTTTAATCACATCTTGAATGAGGTAACTCTTACCTTTTCTCTTTGGCTAAAGAGGGACTTGAAACACAAGGGTTTTCTTGAGACCTTTAATAGAAATATGCAAACTAGAGGAAACATGTTGAAGTAAGATATACTGCTTCACTGAATGGTTTAGCTTGTTAGCAGGTGTTCAGTCACAGTAGTGTATGTAGGTGGCTATCGTTAAGAAAGATATTTGGCATTATTAAGTTGAATGGTTTGGAATTTTAGGTTCTAAGTTTCTTTATAATTGAAGAATGAGAGGTGATGGGTGCTAGTAGTTGGAGCATAAGTTAATACCTAATGTCTTCCAGTTTTCCAAGTATGTGTTTTTGAGCTTCCCCAGCAAGTTTAAATCTCCAATTCTATGCTGAATTCTATGGATATTTAATTGGCAACAAATTAATTTTAATTTTACATGCTTCTGATCATGTATTAGGTAAACACGTTGATCACAGGAAAAAAGGTCTGATTATAGAAGAGGAAGTGACTTTAGACATTCTTTTAAAGAAACTGTGAACTATGACTGCCTTTTAAAGTCTGTGCAGATAATTGTATAGATCAGAGGGCAGAATTTGACTTGAAGATTCCTACAGTGGGAACTCTTCTACTATGTGACTTGAAACAAATGTTTTGTCCTGTCTACTACAGATCTTCCAAAAGTGAGTTTTCTTCAAACTACTTTTGAATGAAGAGACTTCTGTAACAGATGTTCTCAGGTCTAATGGGAATGTTCTCCAGTGTGGCCAATCAGTGTATTCATACACTTCTACAGCTCTCTGGCTTTTTACCAGATTCGAGCTTCAAAACAGGATATGTTCAGGTCCTGCTACCAGACAGGTCCTAGTATTTATGGCTAATCACAAAATGAAACTGATCTTTATAGGTGGAGAAAGTGGATAAAGGATTTTCTTCCTTCTACTAGTTCAGTGTTCATATTCACTCTAAACAAGAATTTAGAGGAAATTCATTTGACCAGACCATTCAGTTCTAGCAAAATGTGATACTGATGGAGCTTTTTGAATAAGCTATCACTATTTGTGTACATCTCACCTTTTAATTGTGCTGCAGATTCAGTTATTTACACTATCTCCTTGAGTTATCAGGGTTGCAGACCAGAAGAGGAAGAAATCAAAATAGCCAAATACTCTTTTAAAACTGTGTAAGTTCAGGAACAATCACAATAAAGCTCTTAATGTCTAAAATAATCTGCAAAACCAGTCTAAATGTAAAGAAGTAAAAGACTAATCTTTCTTTAGAAAGTTGGCTGCACAGAGAGTAGAGTGGTTTAGTTATGCTTTATCCAACTGTAACCATTTAAGGAAGTTTTATGTGCCTCTGTCTAATACAGTAGTCAATATGCTGTTAAGAGGAAAAAAAAAACAAAACACCCCCACCAATGCCATTAACACTAATTTATGACTACCTAGGACTTTACCACTGTGTTAGATCTGAGGTTCAAGTACTGAAAGTGTCCTTGAATACCTCCATAGACAAATTTATGGCAGAAACCGTCCCCTACTTAGAGACCTTTGTGTGCTGTAATGTTTTAATGAAGACCGATTAGTCTGATCAAGGTGCATACCTCTTAAAGACGCCTGTCATTCCTTATTATGAATGCTGAGACTAAAAGGCAATGTTTTTAGGCCCACAGACCCAAAGTATGATCTGGTTTAGGGCTTAGTGAGAGATTTCACGGCCAAATTCCTAACTTAGCAAAATGGAAACCTGACCTACTCATGAGTGGCCTCTACTGGTTTTGTCTGTACTTAATTGCACTTCTGTTGAAGCATTTACTGGTGAATGCTTGATTTAAGTAACTAGGATTATTCAGAGATCTATAATAGATAAACAGTAAGCAGCTACCTTTTTTTTATTAAAGAATTGTAGAATCCTTTTAAAGGATCCTTTATTACAAAGAATTGCAGTACAGACAATTTACCTGGTAGTCAGTATACCCTGATGGGACTGAGTATTGGTTTAACACTGATTTAATCTGCCTGGACTGGCAGTGAACTCTGCACCTCTTCTACCTGCTGAATCAAATCCTTGCTCTTTTCATTTAGTGCCAGTCCACACTGTGTTCTGCTAAACTAGACCTGTCATTCTTTGCCTTTTTTTTAAAGTGGTGTTTATACATTATATAATAAAAATTAAAAACTTAATATTGACACATGAAGCTGTCCTGTGCCTTATTTCAAGTGTTTCATGTGCTCAGCCTCTTCTCACCGACTGTGTGGTTTGTTTTAAATAATGGTTTCTAAGCCTTCATGCTTTACATAAAATGCAGAGACTTATGTACATAGCAGTTTTTAGTACAGATTGCTTGGAGCTACCAAATACCTTTTTTCAGTTAGGAAGAGGTCAGTGGTGCACCTTACCCAGAGAACTCCATTATGTGGCTGCCATCATATCCAACAGACCTGCAAATAGAAATGTTTGTCCTCTTCCAACACTGAACCTGCTACTTAGTTCAGGACTATTCCTTCTAGTTAAAGCCATACTACCATCCCAATTCGGTACAGGATTTTAAAGTACAGGCTGTTAAATGCTAAAAGTATTGGTGATAAACCACCACTGTTTAGACATTGCTTGGACAAATTTCTCCTTTTTTTTTTTAAACCCATAACACAGTTGGCAGCAAGTCAGGGAAACTGTTCTCCCATCCATCAGTCATTCTGTACAATACTGCAATTCCTTAAATCTTTATTAAATGCAAGAGAAATTGTATGGGATTACATTGTGCATAGGGAAAAGAATTTACAATAGTATTGTGCTGCAAAGATTTACTTTTTTTTTCTTGAAGTAATTTAAGGCATAAACCTAAGGCTGCAAACTGAGGCAGCAGGCTATCCCGTATCCTCCCACCTCCCATCACTTCTCCACCTTTCACAAGGTATGTTGCCCATTAGTGATCAAGTGTTACTTAAGCTCTTTAATTTATTAAAAAACAAAACAGCTTAGAATAGATTAACAAAATAATGCTGTATTTGCTATACTATAGAAAGTCAAGTTAAGTATCAAATTCTAGTACTCATACAATATTTCCACAGTAATTAATCCATTCTGTACTTCCAGGCAGTTATTCCTGAACTCTTTCTTCAGATTCAGACTGGAAATGTTATACCCATGCCACAGCCCTGCAGTAATGCTGTAGGCTAACTTTAAATGCCCACGAATAAATTCACCACCTGCTTGCTTACTGCATTCACAGGAATGACAGAGCATATTCATACCCTACAGAGGGTGCAAGTTTTGCCCTAGGACTTCTCAACTAACACAAATACCTGCTGGAGTATTCCAGGCTTATGCATGAGGACCCCGATGATAGACCTAGATCAAAGTTTTATTTAAAATTATTACTTCTCCCTATTCTTAATTTGGTTTTGTCGGTTTGATTTTTTGACAGTTATTCAGCTTTTCATATGACTTTAAAAAACCCCAACACTAGACAGTAGTTGTTAGCGTTACAGACATGAGAAGTCAAATAGTATTACAAACCTAAGCTAAGAGACATCGATGTCTCAATAGCACCAAAGCATCTCTTCCTTTCAGCACTCTTGCGGTGCAGTCCTGGGTTTTGGTCTGAGATCTAAACCAATTTAAGCCCTTCTGCTGCATGATTTCTGCCAATTTATCGGTTGCAGTTGAAAGATCTTATTCTTTGAAGGAAGTAAAAGAACATTTTTAAGAAACTATCTGAGACCAAGTTCACAGGACCTACATTAACATCCTGTAATATTTAATCAGAAAACCTAGCACCACGACACAATTAATAACCAGCGCCTGCTTTTACAGATGCTTATTCTGGACTTTTCAGACTGTATTTTTGCTAACTGAAGAATACTAAAACCAGATGTTACTTTTGTGGCCTGCTAGAGAAAAACTTCACTGTAGCTCCTTAATTAAGCACTGCTTCTTAATTTGTACAGTATTGAGCCATCTCTTAGCTGCTTGTGTGTAGATATCCCTTCTCCTATTTACAGTTTTCAGGTTTGGAGAATTCAGGCTCAGTCTTCTGGCCCTCTCAAACAGCAGATAGTTTCTCATCTTACTGTACCTCTTAATTAAGGGTATGAATAGGTTTAATACCATCATTCATTTTGAGTTATGCAAACTCTCTAATAAGCTTTATTAAGACATCTAGCACCTCTACAAACCATTTCAGGAGTTGTAGAGCTGGAAGAGTTAACCAAAAGCACCATTTGAACACGTTAGAGCAACAAAAGCTGCATCAGAACCTGCAACAGTTGCAGTTTAATTACAATTGTTTCATAGTATTTTTCAAAATATCCCCTGTAAAGACTTAGAAGAAAAATTCTACAATTGCTCGCAGATCATCAGATTTCTAAAGGCTTTTAGTAAAAAAATACTGTAAACATATTTATAAAACTACGTAAGACCAAGTAAGAATCCTTTTCACAATAACAGTACTGTGTTTAAAGGTGCTCCAGCACTCTGCTTCTTAAGGAGCTCCACTATACACAGTATGTCCATCGCATCCAGTGCACTGTACATGATCATAAGCAACTGGGATTTCTCAGTTCCAACCTGCATGTGATGCCCCAAATTTCATGGTTTTTTTTACTGCCAACAGTTGGCCTTGCGATAGTTGTAAAATGCGAACAATTGATCTTTATGTCAGGAAGTGTTTCCTTGAGGAGCTGCAGGGAGCTATCAGTCACTATTCCAAACACCTGAAGAGTCTTTAATGTTGGAATTTCACCAAGTTTTCTAGAAAGAGAAAAAGATGAAATTAATCATGAACCTGATCTTTTTTTGTCCAGTCTGTACCCAAACTAGATAACTGCATTTCTACTAAATTTTTAGAAGTAAGGTAACTACTTAAGCTAAATTCCTCTTCCTAATTTTTAAAAGCACATGTTTAATTGCAACTAGTTCTCTGTAATGCTAATACAGGAAAACAGCTGAGTATCTTCCTTCTTGCTGTTCTCTCTCACACCGAGTAAAACCAAACTGGTTCCTCCCCTTTTATTTCCCTGGACTTAAATTTAGAACAAGTGGAAGGAATTGCCCCAGATGAAGTTTGATGATGTGGCTCGGAGGACACAAACCCGTAGGTACTATCAGTCTCCAATTTGCTACAACATTGTGGTGAGTAGCCAGACCTGGCTTCCTGACTGCTTCACATTTGCCCAGTCATCATGTAACCTGTGTATCTATAAGCAAGTATTGGACAAAAATCAAGAGGCAGAGACACACAAGCTATCGTCATGACAGCACACACCACTGCAGAAAAGGTTCTTCAGATTCCCATTTTGATAGTCCTGTTCCTATCACAACCTTGTTGTTGATCATTTCCTTAGGATTGACATCCTTCCTGGGAAGGTTAAGATGGATAGCTGCTATACTAATAAAATGCATAAAAAAACCTCACAAGCAAGTAACTATAAGCTGTGTTTCAGTGGCAACCAATAACTGATACAGGTGCACACAAAAGCAAAGCAATATAAATAGATTAGCTAGTCAGCAAGTACTCTGTGGACTTTTCCAAAGGTCTATACCTCCCTTGCTAAAAGCCTAATATTGACACCAGTGCTGGTCACTAGCAGGACTGGAACCTCCAGCTGTAGCTTACAATAATGAGTACCAGTAGTATAATGCCATTAAGACACGATGCATGCACTGAGCAGCAAGTTCCATGAGTACAGACTGACATCGTGGGAAGATTCTCAGACACCTTTGGTTCCAGTCTGTATTCTCAAAGGTACATGCTCTAGCAGTCGGGTTATTTTGTCTGCTTCTTATTCTTAATTCCTCATGCCAGTAAGTTTTCTGAAACAGTACTTGCAATTTTAAACCTAAAATAAAGCAACTTTATTGCTTTATAAACAATAAACTTACACTCTGTATGAATAGCAAACCATTTAGAGTCTACTTACACTAAGGCAGCAGGTGATATCTGATAACATCGGCTAAGACACAGATGTTTTAGAAAGACGAGTTGATGAAAATACTGGAAGCACTCAGGCTTCAACATCACGCTGTCACTGTACAAGAGAGCATATGCAATAGAGGTTTAAGTATAAAGCAGCAGTAGAGTTGGTATTTCCAAAATTCAGGCTGAGAAATTCAATGAATATCAACTTTTTTCTACCACCAAATTACTTTTTGCTCAATATGGAAGTAACCCATATCTAGTCTGTGTGTTGTGAGGGAGGAATTTTGATTGTCACTGAAGGGCAAGTGAAGCAGAACCTTCTCTGCAGGCAGATATTCCGCAGCAGAACTCATGCCATGAAAAGGCAATTACTTTACACACTGAGATTTCAAAGTCTTTGAACTGACTAGGTCAAAACCGAAATACCCCCCTTTTTTTTTTTTTTTTACTCTTCTTTGGTTAAATA
>VXBL01004889.1:185833-198368 GCA_013400195.1 Aramus guarauna | reverse complement strand
TGCTCGTTTTCCTGCCGGTAGCCCCCGTTTTTACCGTGCTCCAGGGACCCCGGGCACGTACGTTTAAGTCTCGCGTGTTGGCATTTGTTAAGCGCCCGTAGGCTTCGCTTCTGTGCGCCCAACAGGGCAGCGGGAACCGTGTCGTGGGGTTTAACGGCTGTAACGGCAGCCCCTGGTTGGGAAGACCAGAATCGTGCCGATGGTGACGTTTTACCGTGACAGGTTTTCCTGCGTTTGGGAAGCGCCTTCTCTCTGAAGGCCTGAAACTGAGGGACCGACTGCCAGTGTGTTCCGGACCTGTCCCTAACCTTGCTGGTTTAAATTCTGTGAGCTCTTCGCACCGTGTTTCAGGTTTAAGCCAGGCTTTCTTTCAGTAATGCGGCTCTTGGTGCTTTTTCTCCAAGCTGCTTGTTTTGAATTTGGTGGGGACGGCAGACTAATTCTGAACACACCTACGACTCTGCTCTTAGTCAGCCACTTGCTGGTAAATGCTGTCCTTTGTTGACTGCCTCATGATGGAGAGACGTGCCTGTAAAATTGCAGATGGTGATGGAACGCACGGCAAATCGTACACAGCTATTAAGTCAGAGACAGACAATGGTGTGATTTAAAGTGGCATTCGTATCTTAAAAAAGAGTTTGTATTAACCGTTTCTAGTTTTAACTATAGTGGAACAGCTGTTTAAAGGTTAAGTGGGTAATCGAATGAAAGAGAAGTGATTTTTTTAGTTTGAAAAATAAGCTGATTATATTTAACCTGTTCAGCAGCCCCCTTTTTGTTCCCCCAGTCTTTTCACTTTTCTCTATTAATGCATGAGAAATTGAATGAAGTTGCTGAAAGGGGTAAAATCAAATTATTTTTTTAAAAAGCTCTGAATTACCAAGTAATCTAAGTTTGTCTTAATGCAATGTTAGGGTTGTAATCAAGTGATTGACTGCCTCACTGACACCTGTTCTGTGTCAGTGCATTACTCTGGCAGCCCAGGTAGCAATTTCTAATAAATTTTTTTTTTTTAGATTCTTATTGCAGCTGTACAGCTTTCGTATCTGATTCTAGTTTAGTTCCTCCGAGCAAGTTGTTTTCTTCAATTTGTTACTTCCAGAGTATTCTCCTAAACCCTATGAAAGCATCAGTCGCTATGGTACATAATACCCTTTATTAGAGGACAAGACAGTGCTGTGTAAAGCAAAACCATTTCCTGTGGTTTTGTACTGATGGTCCCTGCTTGCTTTTGTACACAAAAATCTCTGTTCCTTGGTAAAGCATGTCTTTTATTTAGTGATTCTGTGGAGAACCTAGTCTCCCACCAAATCCGAGAACGCTGCTATTTTGAATGGAGCCAGCACATCATTTTATCATTTTTTTTTTCCCTTGACATGAGCAGATACAAAACTTGCTCCCCTAAGTATTGATATACAAGTAATTAAATGTTTAATCAATTTAAAATCTTTTCTTCATTGCAAGATAGGTAAAATTACAGGTACTAAAAAAATATCAATCAATACCTAGACTGAGTAGTGTTTCTTAGAAAAACAAAGCTATGCAAATTATGTTTTCTTGGTTCATCTCAGAGGTTATTTCTCCCAAACAGCGCAATTGGGTAACATCTCTGGTCAGTTTTCACAAGCAGTTCATGGCTGTTTTCTTTCTTTAGGTAGTTTTCTCACTGTGCTGAGATTAAGAAGCCCTTCATCTGTCTGTTATCTATTTATGAATGCTTACTATTTACCCAAGCTGCAAGGTTCAATGTGTAATAAGGAAGTTAAAAAACCCCACCAAATAACACAAAAGCATACTCCAACACCAACAAAAAAAGACAAACCTCAACAGCACACTAAGCACACTCGGATATGAAAATAGCTGAAGGAATTATTTTTATTATCGCTTGACCTCTTGTTATTCTCTTTAAGATTTCTAAAATGCGACGTTAGCCCATTTTGTTGTTTAAAGATGAGGTGACAAGGGCTTTTAGTGTGAGGCAGTTTTATCAGTCCAAAAGGTTTGATCATGTTGGTAAAGTGAAGTTGTACTTCAGGATTCTTAGCAGCATAGTTTTGTGGAGTAGGGCCGGCTTCAGGAAACCTATCACAGATGTAGTGGCATACAGTTTGTCTTTTGCCAAGTGAAATGTGTTGGAAGAAACTCAGTAGGATCTAGCCCATTATTGCCTGGCAGAAAGGCAAAAGGTCATTGTTGAACTGGCCATTGATATTTTGCCGAGGGTGGCAGTTTTCAGTTTATACTTGCTGACAAGTTGTGAATTCAGCTTGAAGTGTGAGATACTGTTGCACAGATGTTTCTTTCAGTATGCTGTGGTTCTGTTTTGTCCATTACTGTCTTTGATATCTCTTTCATAGTTTGGTAACTTTCTTGGTGGCATTTTTCTCAGATTTAACTACGGTGTTTAAAATACAGAGTTAGGCAAGGAAGTCTCTAGCTGCTTGGTTCTTCAAGTGTTTTAGGTGAAATATCCAAGATTTCTGGAAATGTAACTTTTCCAAATCTGTTTGGTCTTTACCTGAGAATACTTCAAGAACAACAGCAAAAGGATTTGGTATTCTAAAAAAATGACTGAGGTGTACCAAAGGTATGAAAACCAGAAGCATGGTACTATCTTTATTACTAATTTTTGAAGGACAGAGAGAACTACAGACCGGCAGACTAGCCCGCTTCCTTTTGAATGCCTGAAAAAAATTCTGAAACAATCGCTATTTGTAAGCATCTAGAATATCATAGCTGAGTAAAAGTCAGCTTCGGTTTGTTAAGGACAAATTGTTGAAGTAATCTAACTTATTTCACTGATAGGCCTACTGTATATGGGAGGATCACTAGATGTCTTATATTTGGTCTTGAACAGGACTTTTGATTCTGTTTCTCAGGATGTTTTCTCTGGGGAAGAACAGTTCCCTGGTTGGGACAGCTGCAGTTGTGATTAAGGAGGCTAGTCCGTTGTCAACTACTCTTGATTTTCACAAAGAGTTTCCATAATGAAATAATGTGGTTATTAAAACTGAAGAAGGCACAAAGTTAGGAAGGATTGCAGACCTTTTCAAGTGTGATAGTGGGAATCAAAATGCCTTGAAGATTCAGAAGCCTGTGGGAGGGGAAAGGGTACAAATGAGGAGAGTTCTGTGCCTGCGCTTAAGTAGGAGCAATCAACTACTCAACTACAGGATAGAGAACAGTGTTGCGTTCCTTAGAGGGAAAGAATTTTGAGGGCCTAATAAGCTGAGCATGTGAAGGGAACATCATGCAGGTTATACTTCTATGTATACATCTCAGTAAGGCACGTGAAACAGCATTTACACTCAGTTCAGGGCTTCTCGTGCAGTAGCTGGGATACTGCGTGGGTTCCAGCTCAGCGTAGAAGGAAGTGGATAAACTGAGGAGAGTGTCAAGAGCAGCAATAGAAATTTGCAGAAAGTGTGATGTTAGACTTACTGGGAAGGGTTGAAGCACCATTGATTACATCAGTCAGCAAAATGAACAATCTGCTGGTAAAATGTCTTCCTGCAAAGTTTGAAAAGAATGAAACTGTGGTACAGTCTGATCTGAGATTTCTGATTAAAGGGTTATTGGAGTCCACTTTAGTGAGACCAAGGTACTTTCTTCACAGATATGCTTCACGCTTTTTAGCCCTTCTTTAAGAATATAATATTGGGGTGTCTTTGTTTTTATATTCTTTGCTGTTTCATGTAGTAACTTGAGTATTTCTGTACCAGGCAGAGTAGTTTGTTCATTTGTTATGTAGATGGTCATGAGTGTGGTTAGTCTTGAGGTTGGCAAGGTAATTTAATACTGTTGATAGCAGGGAGTGTCCAAGGGTATGAAGTGTGAACTGAGCCCTTTATTGTGCTTGCAAAGAGTTATTAGCTGGGTTTGGACTCTAGAGGATTTCAGGTCAGAATGTTGAAATGTATGTCCTGTATGGGGGTAGCCGAACTCTTCCATTCACAAAATTAGAAACTTACTGATTTTGTCTATGTCTGAAACAAAACAAGAAAATCCTTAGCCTACACAAGAGCCTGTCCTTGCCTTTTATTGGTTAAGTTGCACTTCCAGAGTGCCAGTGTTTCAGCTTTTGATTTTACTTGTATTAATTCGTAGTTGCCCTACTCTTCAGAAACAGAATATGGCAATAGATACTCTTCCCTTCAGAATGAGGAATTTTGTTGCTTTTTGCCATTGCTTAATAGTAGCATCTTCTAAGTACAAGAGAAGTCTTCCGAAGTAGTTCATTTATCTCAGGAGAACATTCTTTAGGGGTTCAGGAATTTCAGCCAGCTGATACTAGGGAGCTGTGTGCTACTAGTGAGAAGCCTGTCTAAATAAAATGAAGAAACAGAATTATGGATAAGGAACTTACCTTTCTTTGCGCTAACAACCAGATTCAGAGGCAAATGCTGCTTGCTGCAGGAAGGCATGGCTTTATAGCCTGCAGTAATATATTTTAAGGTCTGATAAGAATAATTCTAGTAGCATGGGTCCAAAATACGACTGTCCTGTTAGGCAGGATTCAGTTTACTGTAAGAGCTCCTCTCAAGCATTGCATTTCTCATATTGTGATTTTTTTCCATTTATCGTAGAATCACAGAATGGTTTGGGTTGGAAGGGATCTCAAAGATCATCTAGTTCCAACCCCTCTGCCATGGGCAGGGATACCTTAAGGCCATTCCCCCTTGTCCTGTCACTACACTCCCTGATAAACAGTCCCCCTCCATATTTCCTGTAGGCCCTTTCAGGTACAGGAAGGCTGCAATTAGGTCTCCCCGGAGCCTTCCCTTCTCCAGGCTGAACAACCCCATCTCTGTCAGCCCGTCTTGTAGGAGAGGTGCTCCAGACCTCTGATCATCTTTGTTGGCCTCCTCTGGACTGGCTCCAACAGCTCCATGTCCTTCTTGTTCCATGTCCGTCTTGAGACGCCAGAGCTGGACGCAGTACTGCAGGTGGGGTTTCACCATTTAAGTTCTTTGTGCTGAGAACTAGTTGTAAGTGTTTTCTGTCTAAAAATTTTGAACTGTAATTTTGAAAACGTGTATATATTATTTCAAAGCAATTGTATTTGTCATCAGTTGCAGTCTTGTAAAAATTAGACCTTTCATTTTGTATTTTGAGATTAAAATAGGAACCAGGTAAAGAACAGAAAAACGTAGTTTAATTTGGTAACTCCGAAGTTGCTTTTTGCTTTGAGTGATTTAAGTTGTGGTAGGACTCAATTCCTTCTCTATTTCAGCATATTCAGTACATGTTTATAATATTTTTTTTGAAGTTCCCTCGTAGTAGTAACTGAGTGCAGCATCTTGCACAAAAACTTTTCACCTTCTGTTTTGATAGCAACACTTTTAGGTGTGACTGTATTAAAAAATGGTATAGGTGTGACTAATGGAGGGTATGCTGTATAATTTTTGTTGTTTACATAGCATAAGGTGTGGCCATAATGGGCACCCAAAGCTACATATGTCAGATAGTACAGCCTTGATAAAGTTGACATATAGTATTTATTTTCCGTTTTGTTTTTTTGTTTTGTTTTTTTTTTTTTTGGGGGGGGGGTGGAATTTTCTACTATACCACCAGTACAAACGACACTGTTTTCTGAGGAAACAAGAATGGTACAATAGCATAGACAAGGACTTGCTTAGAATAAGTGACTGAAAAATAGGTTAGATATCCGGCGTTCATGATTTACAAATGATCTCGCGAAAATGTAGTACAGGCAGATAGGAAGGAGATGCTTTGACACAACAGAAATGCAATAATTTGAGAAACACAGTAGATGACAAGGCAGAAGGTAAAAAGTCAGTGTGTGCATCTCTGGTAAGAAACAGCAAGGTAGCTTGAGCTATTTTCAGAATATGGGATGCTCTGTGTGTAACAGCTGATATACAGACTGCTCTCGCTATTTGGAAATTAAATATGAAAGTAGCAAAATGAGGGGAAACAAATCTTTGGGGAAGAATCACAGAGTAATTGTCCTGCGTGTCCTCAAGGAAGTAGTGGCATTACAAACTTTGGAATTTTAGTGGAAATAAGACAATTTTCACTGCTCAATGCCCTCACATATAACAGCTTAAGCAGTATAGTGAGAGATTAGTAAAGGAAATGGTTCACTTTAGCAAATTATGAAGAGATTTAAAAGTAAATTCAGGAAAATTTTAGTAGTAGCATTTCTTTTAAATCTCTGAAGTTCCAGTGAAAAGTGAAAGCATTGAAAGTACAACAGTGGGGAAGCCATAGGAAAAACTACTTCAGTTAAATCAAGTAAGCCAAAATGGTAATTTTGATGGAGAAGCAAGTCAACTTGACCACAATAATAAGCTTTTTTTTTTTTAAGTTGTGAAGTGCCTGTGGTAAAATGATGTTTATTAAAAAGGTCAGAAGCAGTTTAGCTAACAATGTAACAAGTCAGTGAAATTTTCTCTAATAGATATGTGCTGCTCACTGGCCCTTTGCATAATAGCATGCCTGTATGAAGATATATGAACTTTCTAAGCATTACTAGCAGTCCTGACTGTAACACAGAGTAATGTGACCCAGAAGGATGAGCAAAGTAAATATGTATAATAACAAGACTAATAACAAACTAATTGAGACTTTTGTTTCTCTAAAGAAGAACAGAGAAGAAGTAGGAAGGTGAATTAGCTAGCATTTTGTCTCTTGTTACATGACATTTCAAACAAGAGGTGCATCACAAGTAGACTAACATATGCTTTGCTGTATTTTTTATGCTTTGTTAACTGAGTACAGAATTCAAATGCATAGTTGAGGAATGGTCCATTAACAAGGCTTTCCAGAAACATTTAATTTAAACAATTAAGCTTTTGTCCAAAATAGTTGATTTCTTCTAAAAGAAAAAAAAGAGCAGAATAGATTTTCTTTTGAAATTTATACTGGACTAAAAAGTTAGTCTTATAGTCTTATTCGAGGACAGAGATTTGACTTTTGGATCTAATATATATCAAGAAGATGAAATGGAGCTGTCCTAATATGTTGCTAGAAATTACAAAATTGGAATGACATGGTATTTTGGTTTCTGCAGAGGACTTTAAAGCACATTGCTGAAAATCTTGTTCTTCACCTGATCAGAGTTCTTGTTGTGAAATAAGAAAGGTCTATTAATATGTTTAAAACTGTCTGTTAAACTACTCTTCTGCATAAATATCTTCCAGATATTTTAATGCAATTTAATGTCTTTTTTGTCTTACAGTTCTGATCCACTTTCTCAAGCAAGCTGCTCTGTGTGGCTGGAGTGAACATTCAATAATGAGTGGTGCAGCGTTGGGCCTTGAGATAGTATTTGTTTTTTTTCTGGCCTTATTCCTACTTCATCGGTATGGAGACTTCAAGAAACAGCATAGGCTGGTGATTATAGCAACCTTATTGGCTTGGTATCTTTGCTTTCTTATTGTATTTATACTGCCTCTGGATGTCAGTACGGTAAGAAACTTTTGAGATTTTCTGCTTAGTTGTGTAAAATTTAAATTATAATTTCAGAAGACAGTATCTTAAACAGTAAATACATTTTCCAAATAGTATCTTATTAAACTAAACACTTGCTATGTTTTTGCATGACAGCATCTGTGTTTACAATTATTTTTATTTTTTGTTGATCTCATCAGATAATATATCTATTTCAAATGTTCTAAAATTTCATTATTTGTTTATAGCAATTTTTTCATCTGTTTAGACAAGATAAAAACGCTTCCAGTTTTTTACTTACATGTCCTGCAGATTGCATGTTGTTTTGAGGGTTTATTAGTATAATTGCCCCCAAATGTAAACTCGGAGTACAGGAAATGTCTTTAAAAATGGTACTTACTATTTTTAAATAAACGTTTTACCTTTTTCTGGTCACTGATACAAAATCAATTGTCTTTTAGACTATTTATAATCGGTGCAGACTTGCTGTTAACTCCAGCCCTGCAGAAAGTAATGGCTCTTATGTTACTCTTGCTCCAAGGTATCAGCTATATGTTTTCTTCATTAGACTGTTTTTAATAAGTATTTTATGATTTTCTTTTTTTAAATTATAGGAATGTACTGTAGTTTTTAAGACCAATAAACAAGTGTTTTCTGTGTGATATGACATTTAAATTTTGTAAGCATACCGGAGAATGAGGGAAGGGGTGAAGAAAGGTGCAGTTATTTATACAGTAGTTCTAATTCATTACCTAAATATGCCTTTAAAAAAAAATATGCTGATTTCTTCTATTTTGTTGTTAAAACGATAGAACTAAGCTTTTCAAGTAACCTTGGTTATCTGTGAGGAGAGGACTTGATGAATGCTTATCTTTCTTTCACAATCTTTAGAACTGAAAATCTGATTTTATATCTGATGAATGAAATTAGGCTTATTTTAGAAATAAGCAGTATAACTAATTGCTTATATATATATATAAGTTATCTGAAATTTACTATATTCTACCAAAGTAACAATAGCTTGCTCTCAGTCTTCTGGCAGGAAGGAAGTAATCCCTAAAACATGGGGAGTGTAGGTGAATGTGGGCTCTTTCCATGGCTGCTCCTTCTTTAGCCTCCATTGGCTATTTCCACATCTCGAGATGGGTGCACTGTAGTTGTCTGCAAGATCATTAGAGCATTTAAGATGTCAGCTGATACATCCATGCAATGCATTGCCAGTTTTGTCGTGTCAAAGCAAAGGCTATCTGGATATTGTATGTCCATGAAAGAACAGTAAAACACCAGACTTAGTGGCACAACAGTTTACCCTTTATTTAAGACCACCTAGTGTACATTAATTAAACATAGTTAGGTACATACACTATTTGAAAACTATTCAGTAGTCTTTCAATTGACCTCTAGTTTCGGAACACACTGATGGGTATTATACTATAGTATATGACTTAAGTTGATATTTCTATTTGATATACTCAAGTTGTAATTGAGCAGATACTGTGTTGGTGGAACTCAGATCTTAAAACTTTGTTTGAAACCTTTAGTCACACTACCTGTTAATCTATGGTAATTTGATAGTTTTCAAACTACTTAGGCGGTGTACATAAAAACTCACAACTCAGGCTTAACTAGTTTGACCCTGGAAAACACCAATTATTTCTCAATAGATACTCCTACTAAATTGACTGTATTGCCCCTTGACTCAGCATTGCTTCATTACCCAGACAGGTGTCTTAGTGTGGATGGGCACTTTGTCTTTTGCTCATTTTTTACTAAAAGTATCTCATGGCTTTTCTGGTCTTCTGAAGCAAACACACTACCTACCAGAAAAGTATTTGCTCAACAAGCCAAAGTTTATGTAAGCCTGACTAAATCCAGCTGTGTGACAGAAGAAACAACTAATACAGTTTTCACCACTAAATGTTCTGGGTAGTAGAGCTGGGTCATTGGGCTCCTAGATATTTTTTAAAAACCTGCTGCACTAACTAAGTTTGAATGGTCTTGTGTCTACAGAAATATTTTCTTCTTTGCATGAAGAAAGTATTTCCTGCCCAAAAAAGAAAAGTTGTAACCTTAAATTGCTTGACGGCTTATTTCTCTTTAGTCTTTGAGCTACTACTTGTTTTTCTCTAAGCTGCCTTGTCTAGATATGTTATTTGTGGTGAGGAGAAGGATAAATATTTTTGAGTGGTGATTCAGTTGATTTCTTCTGAGATGGTTGACTGCTTACCCAAATAGTAGTGTATTACTTCTATGCTATTTTCAAAGACCACCTAGATAAGGGAGTTTATAGAAAATGTTTTTTATATTCGTCGCCCTACAACTAACAATGAGCTTCTCTACATTGTTACAGCAAGCAAAAATGTTTCAAGCCATGGAGTTACATTCCTAATGGAATTATGCCAATTTTCTGGCGTGTTGTATATTGGACGTCACAGTTTTTAACATGGTAAGCAAGGCAAAAGAATATGACAAACACTATGATATAGGTATAATTTGTAAGTGCAACATCTTAACAGTCATAGCATACTCTTTCAGAATATATATTACTATTCCACAGAGCTATCTAATAATATATAATTTGCTAGCAGTGAAATTTCTCTACTAATTACTGTACTAAACTGAGCATACTCTTTTTTTTGCGCCTTTTTGGGTGGTAGCCATTTACTCTTGGTTCACTTTTATAGTTGAAACTGAGCAATTTACACATAAAGGTGTTGATGGATAGTCTCAAAAAATGGGGTTTAGGCAACAGGGCATCAAAATAGTTCCATTAATAAGTTAAGTAATATTTAAGTAATATTGTAAATAATTTGTTTTTGTTTATAGATATAGCTACAGCAAACAGATTGTCTCTGTGTTAGAGGTTAGATTCAGTGACCTGCCACTGGTAAATTACTTTGTTTGTTTGTTTGGCTGATGTGGTTTGGTTTTGTTTGCTTTCTTCCTAGGATTCTGCTCCCGTTCATGCAGTCATATGCTAGATCAGGAGGGTTCTCCATTACTGGAAAGATTAAAACTGCATTGATTGAGAATGCAATCTATTATGGCACTTACTTGCTGATTTTTGGAGCATTTTTAATATATGTGGCTGTAAACCCAAACTTCAATTTACAATGGTAAGAATAATGTAAGCATTTGCATGAGTTCCTACAGAATTGTCACAGGTAATCTCTTCTGTAGATGAAATAGGTCTTTTTTTAAAAAAATAATTTTTGTTGGTTTGATTTTTGCTAGGCAGTTGGAAAGTTTTGTTAACTTTTTTATGGAAAGGGATTTTTTGACTATTTATAGAAATTTGGCTTTTGGTTTTCTGACTTTGGTATGTATGGCAGAGGATTCCTCTTATATTTGCAATGTGTTTTTTTTTTTCCTCCCTACAAATGTATTTGCAGTTAGTGCAGAAACTTTCTCAGTGTTGTCAGAATAACATCTTTCAAAAAGTGTCAGTATTTTCTGTGTATCACTTCTGTCTACTGTAGATTCTATTTAAAGGCCATAAAGTAAGTTAAAATAATTGGTATCTATAACATTGCTAATGGTCTTCCCTACTAAATACAGTAATAAACACTGTCATGTACCTCAGTTTCAGTAGGTTTGCTAAGTTCGTGTTGTTTCCTAAAGGAACGTATTCCTTTAGCAAAAAACTTTTTTGTCCTCTCTCCAGAGAGGGAAGAAACATGAGGAGATACAGAAAAATTGTGGCAGCTTTGAATATGGCCAAGTAGCAGACTGGCCCTAGGGAAGAGTTACAGATGATGCTAAGTCTGTTCCTGTAAAGTTGAAAGCCTTATTAGTGCATAGATACTTCAAGGTCGCTTTCTTGTGGGTGGGGTAGGAGGATATTGTTTGTTTGTCTTTTCTTTTTTGTTTTTGCTATTCTTATTTTCCTTAGGAACCAACTTCAGACTATTGGGATAGCTGCTGCGAACACATGGGGTCTCTTCCTTCTTGTGTTGCTTTTGGGTTATGGTTTGGTGGAAATTCCCCGGTCTCACTGGAATGGGGCCAAGAGGGGTTATCTACTCATGAAGACCTATTTCAAAGCTGCCAAGCTGATGACTGAAAAAGCAGATGCAGAGGAGAATTTAGAGGATATTATGGAGGTAAGTAACTAGCTTTCACTATGAAGTAAGTGAAGGCTGCTGTTAATTATCTCTGAATTTCCAGGTGTTGGGCACTTGTGGCAAGAAAACATAAGTACTATGAGCTTACTGTGAAATATCAGTAAATTAGGAAAATCATCATAATGTGCCACTTGATGACACTTGATCCTCTGTAAAAATCAAAAGAGAAATAGTCCCTGATGTGAAGAAATTGGCAACTTGATAGCCATTATTTGTTGGTTTTATTATTTTATTGACCCTTTTGGAGTAATGTAGGTCACTAATGAATAAGATTCCAGAGTGAACTTGAAAATACAGGAGTAGTGGGTTGACCCTGGTTGGAGACCAAGTGCCCACCAGAACTGCTTTATCACTCCCTCTCCTTCACTAGACAGGGGAGAAAAGGTATAACGAAAGGCTTGTGGGTCGAGATAAGGACAGGGAGAGATCACTTACTAATTATCATCATGAGCAAAACAGACTGAACTTAGAGAAAAATTAATCTAATTTATTACCAAGCCAAACAAGAGTAGAGCAATGAGAAATAAAATCAAATCTTAAAACACCTCCCCCCACCCCTCCCATTTTTCCAGGCTTAACTTTGCTCCCAGTTTCAACCTGCTCCCCCTCAGCGGCACAGGGGGACAGGGAATGGGGGTTGTGGTCAGTTCAGTTCATCACATCTTGTTTCTGCTGCTCCTTCCTCCTCAGGGGGAGGACTCCTCACATTCTTCCCTTGCTCCAGCATGGGGTCCTTCTCACGGGCTACAGTCCTTCAGGAACTGCTCCAGTGTGGGTCCCTTCCAAGGGGTGCAGACCTTCAGGAGCAGACTGCTCCAGCATGGGTCCCCAATGGGGTCACAAGTCCTGCCAGCAAACCCGCTCCAGCATAGGCTCCTCTCTGCACGGGTACACAGGTCCTGCCAGGAGCCCACTCCAGTGCGGACTTCCCACGGGACCACAGCCTCCTTCAGGTGTCTCCACCTGCTCCGACGTGGGGCCCTCCATGGGTTACA
>VXBL01004889.1:161552-185768 GCA_013400195.1 Aramus guarauna | reverse complement strand
GGGCTGCAGGGGGACAGCCTGCCTCACCATGGTCTTCACCACAGGCTGCAGAGGGATCTCTGCTCCGGTGCCTGGAGCACCTCCTCCCTCTCCTTCTGCACTGACCTTGGTGTCTGCAGAGTTTCTTACATCTTCTCACTCCTCTCTCTGGCTGCAAAAGCTCCCTCTAAGTTGTTAAATATGTTATCCCAGGGGTGCTGATTGGCTCAGTCTTGGCCAGCAGTGGGTCCGTCTTGGAGCTGGCTGGCATTGGCTCTATCAGACACAGGGGAAGCTTCTAGCAGCTTCTCACAGAAGAAGCAACCCCCAGCTACCAAAACCTTGCCACACAAACCCAATACGATAGGGTACGGATATTTAACTACTGTTCATCCAAATTGTGTATATCTGCTTTTATGCTCTGCTCCCATTATACTTCTGGAATCTTGAGAAGAATTTCCGGGTTGGATTTGCAGGACCATGCTATGTGCCATTTGACAAAAGAATATAGAGACAATTGTGGTTTTTTTTTTTTTTTTTCAAAGAGTTTTTTGAAACTATATTTATTGTTATTTATGAGTGAGCAATAGGCTGTAATGTAGTTCAAGAACAGAATGGAAATGCAACCATTGAACAGTTTATTCCCTGTTGTACTGCTCTGAAACCATGACTTGGAAGCAATACTTCTGAAGAGTTGTAAGGTAGGTTGGTAACTTCTTCTGTGATGCATCAACATAAAATAATAGTAGAATCTTCATTCTTCAGTAACAGCATTTTGAAGAAATTGCTAAAACATCTGAGTGGGACATAACTACAAAACTTAGTAGAAAATGAGCAACAAAAACTTTGTTTACCAGGCTAGCACTTAGCATAGAAAATTTCAATTGGAGCGAACCTACAATGATTATCTAGTCCAACTGCCTGACCACTTCAGGCTGACCAAAAGTTAAAGCAAATGATTAAGAGCATTGTCCAAATGCCTGCGGAGGGAGGTACGTATCTCCTCTCCCTGGTACCCAGTGGTAGGACACATGGGAATGGTTCAAAGCTGTGCCAGAGGACATTAAGACTGGACATTAGGAAGCATCTCTTTACTGAGAGGGGGGTCACACACCAGAATAGGGTCCCTAGAGAGGTGGTCAATGCCCCAAGCCTGTCAGTGTTTCAGAGGCATTTGAACAATGCCCTTAACAACATGCTTTAACTTTTGGTCAGCTCTGAGGTGGTCAGTTGGACTAGATGATTGTTGTAGGCCCCTTCCAACTGAAAATATTCTAGTCTAGTCTGATCCCTTAAATACAGCATGCCTTGTGCCTCAAAGACTCTTCTGTGGTTTAAAACCCCAAAGTTTTCATGGAGCCACCAGTTCTGGAGCCAGTTATTGATATCCTAGGCTTGCGTGTTTTTTCCAGTCTTCCCCCATTACTGGGAGGATTGAGAAAAGCACTACCTGTGCTCCTGAATTTTTTAGCATTCTTCCCAGGGCACTGAAATCTCTTTTAATTGACCTCAGATGTTTTGTTGCATCACATTACTACCCATGTGACAGAACAGGGTAGTAGGCTGAAGATTGTACTAAGCTCTTCAGTCTTGTGGTGGCGTCCCTAATTTGGGCTCCAGGGAGGCAGCAAACTTTGCTGAGAAGAGGGTCTTGTAGTAGACTGCTCTCTTGTACTAGAATGTCCTTTAAATCAAGTAGGGTGACTGACAGATTCTGAGGTTATGTCGTACACAACATAAAATATATGATATTGTTAATGCATGATAAAACCTTTCAAGGTTTGGCTCTTTTTTCCCCCCACTTTTTTTTTTTCTTTCTTTCAGTCTAGAAACAGTTGCACTAGACCTTGGAAATCTTGGCCTATAATTTATTTTCAGCCTTCACAGGAACACTTAAGTATGTGAAAGTATTTAAAAATTCTTAAGAATGCCAGTACTGACTCTGGGTACTTGATTGTAAATGTTATGAATTGTTGCTCTGTCAAATAAATCACAAAATTTGAGCTCTCACCCAGTTTAGTTTAGGCTTTCATTTTCTTCCTTTATCAGAGATTCTGAAAACACAAGAAACTGTAGAACTGGAGGATACTTCCCAATTTTTTATTTTGAATTTTTTTCCAGTCCAGTGGTCTACTTGACAGGGCTGAATGTGTTAGGATTGACCCGTAGATACATTCTTGCGGGATTTTGTTTGTTTGTTTCTCATAATCCTACTACATAATGAAAAATTCTTTGCCACAGACTAATCAGATCTCTTGTGTTCATTCCCTCAGGAGATTCAGAAGGAATCCAGAATTACTGACAGTCATCTGTTAGAACAGCCTTTTATATGTCGAAGGACTGTCTATATCCATTTAGCCTCCCTTGTCTCACTAAACAATTACAATTCTTCTGTCTGCTAATCATCCTAGTTGACAAGATTTCTAAGCCTTTACAATTCTTTCTGTCCACCAGACTCTAGAACTTGCAGGTTTTTTTTAAGTGCCGTTTTGTACCAACAAAAAACATCAAAAGGTTATCTCTGGATTGTAAATAGGATGAAGAATAAAATGTAGTTCTCACTAAGCCTGATAAACTGCTAGAGCCAGTTCTAACAGAACTTACCTAGCTCTTAGGTAGCGTCTTTTCATTACTGATAAATGCCAGATGTTCTCAGAGGTGAGCTATGTGGTGGTATGTGTGAGGAAGATATAAAATGAAGTACTGTAAAATGATATTCATCAATCTGCTTAAAGTAATAAAGTGAAACTAAGCCAGGTAAAATAGAAACTCCTCTTCTTTACTTACAACTAAAAAGAAAATGTATTCCAACATTCATCCAGTCCTCCACAAATTCAGAGAGTAATGTTTGCACACTGGCATCGTGGGGGGTTTTAAAAAGGTACACATATATTCCTTATAAATACTCCTTCCATTATCTTTTATTAGAGGTCTAGTAAAGCTGTGGCTTTTAGGAAGTTCTATTGTTTTTAAGTTCTGATGGTTATCTTTCCCACTGGGCTAGAACTCTTTTAATCTATCTAACATAATGACACAGCTTTTTTTTCTTTTTTTTCTCAACAGGAAGTCCGTAAAGTAAGTGAGAGTATCAAGTATAACCACCCTTTGAGAAAATGTGTTGATACAATACTGAAAAAGGTAACAAATGGCTCATCTTCAGCCATAAGGGAGGAGGTGCTTTCTGCAGCTACTGAATACTTGTACATTATTTTATTTTTCCCTTAACATAAAATCTCTAATTGGCATTTTGTGAGTTTCTGCCCAGACTTGGAGTTGAAATTCTTTGCGGAATTCTTATTTTCTTATTTAATTATATTTTCTTATGTAACTATCTGCTGTATTTTGAACTATGTAGTATTTTAGAAACAGAATAATCTACACTTAGAGCAAGCTGTTCAGTCACATGAAATGCTCCAAACACAAATAATTAACAAAGAGTACTTGCAACTCCTTCATCTTCCAGTTAATTTTCCCTTTTCCTTCAGTGTCCTGCTGAATACCAGGAAAGANAGAGGCATTTGAACAATGCCCTTAACAACATGCTTTAACTTTTGGTCAGCTCTGAGGTGGTCAGTTGGACTAGATGATTGTTGTAGGCCCCTTCCAACTGAAAATATTCTAGTCTAGTCTGATCCCTTAAATACAGCATGCCTTGTGCCTCAAAGACTCTTCTGTGGTTTAAAACCCCAAAGTTTTCATGGAGCCACCAGTTCTGGAGCCAGTTATTGATATCCTAGGCTTGCGTGTTTTTTCCAGTCTTCCCCCATTACTGGGAGGATTGAGAAAAGCACTACCTGTGCTCCTGAATTTTTTAGCATTCTTCCCAGGGCACTGAAATCTCTTTTAATTGACCTCAGATGTTTTGTTGCATCACATTACTACCCATGTGACAGAACAGGGTAGTAGGCTGAAGATTGTACTAAGCTCTTCAGTCTTGTGGTGGCGTCCCTAATTTGGGCTCCAGGGAGGCAGCAAACTTTGCTGAGAAGAGGGTCTTGTAGTAGACTGCTCTCTTGTACTAGAATGTCCTTTAAATCAAGTAGGGTGACTGACAGATTCTGAGGTTATGTCGTACACAACATAAAATATATGATATTGTTAATGCATGATAAAACCTTTCAAGGTTTGGCTCTTTTTTCCCCCCACTTTTTTTTTTTCTTTCTTTCAGTCTAGAAACAGTTGCACTAGACCTTGGAAATCTTGGCCTATAATTTATTTTCAGCCTNTTCCCTCAGGAGATTCAGAAGGAATCCAGAATTACTGACAGTCATCTGTTAGAACAGCCTTTTATATGTCGAAGGACTGTCTATATCCATTTAGCCTCCCTTGTCTCACTAAACAATTACAATTCTTCTGTCTGCTAATCATCCTAGTTGACAAGATTTCTAAGCCTTTACAATTCTTTCTGTCCACCAGACTCTAGAACTTGCAGGTTTTTTTTAAGTGCCGTTTTGTACCAACAAAAAACATCAAAAGGTTATCTCTGGATTGTAAATAGGATGAAGAATAAAATGTAGTTCTCACTAAGCCTGATAAACTGCTAGAGCCAGTTCTAACAGAACTTACCTAGCTCTTAGGTAGCGTCTTTTCATTACTGATAAATGCCAGATGTTCTCAGAGGTGAGCTATGTGGTGGTATGTGTGAGGAAGATATAAAATGAAGTACTGTAAAATGATATTCATCAATCTGCTTAAAGTAATAAAGTGAAACTAAGCCAGGTAAAATAGAAACTCCTCTTCTTTACTTACAACTAAAAAGAAAATGTATTCCAACATTCATCCAGTCCTCCACAAATTCAGAGAGTAATGTTTGCACACTGGCATCGTGGGGGGTTTTAAAAAGGTACACATATATTCCTTATAAATACTCCTTCCATTATCTTTTATTAGAGGTCTAGTAAAGCTGTGGCTTTTAGGAAGTTCTATTGTTTTTAAGTTCTGATGGTTATCTTTCCCACTGGGCTAGAACTCTTTTAATCTATCTAACATAATGACACAGCTTTTTTTTCTTTTTTTTCTCAACAGGAAGTCCGTAAAGTAAGTGAGAGTATCAAGTATAACCACCCTTTGAGAAAATGTGTTGATACAATACTGAAAAAGGTAACAAATGGCTCATCTTCAGCCATAAGGGAGGAGGTGCTTTCTGCAGCTACTGAATACTTGTACATTATTTTATTTTTCCCTTAACATAAAATCTCTAATTGGCATTTTGTGAGTTTCTGCCCAGACTTGGAGTTGAAATTCTTTGCGGAATTCTTATTTTCTTATTTAATTATATTTTCTTATGTAACTATCTGCTGTATTTTGAACTATGTAGTATTTTAGAAACAGAATAATCTACACTTAGAGCAAGCTGTTCAGTCACATGAAATGCTCCAAACACAAATAATTAACAAAGAGTACTTGCAACTCCTTCATCTTCCAGTTAATTTTCCCTTTTCCTTCAGTGTCCTGCTGAATACCAGGAAAGAATGGGTCGGAACATGGATGATTATGAAGACTTTGATGAAAGACAGAACAGTTACCCAAATGAAAAAAGTTTGGTCAAGCTTCACAAGCAGGTATATTCATAAATGAGAGATTGCCTCACTTATGCTAATGTAATGAGAATAAGTGCTAGTCAAACAAAAATTTTCAATGCACTTTACCCGAATTGCTGACTAAAGTGGGTTTTGGGATTGCTACTTAACAGAAACTTTTCTTAGTGAAAGAAAACATAGGGGTTAAATATGATGATCAGATCAAATTTCTGGATGTGTAAAAAGTGTTCTTGTTGCATTATATCCTGACAGTGTTTAACTGTCTGTGAGTAAGCCTTGTAATGGTGATTGACAGTGCAAAAAAGAAATCGTAGTAAAAGCGTGGTATTCAGTAAGGTGCAAAAATAAAGTGGTATGTTGGAAAAAGTAGGCTGTTATTGCTACAGATAGATTGTGATGAAAGAACTGCAGAACTCAGGAATCATGTATGTAGTCCTCTTATGATTCCTATATTCAGAGAATTAACTGCCTGCTTTTGAGTATACAGAATCAATTCTGTAATGTAGACATTTTTGGGGGATTTTGCAAAGTTTTTATCTTGTTTCTTGAAACAAGTATGTTGTAACCATAATTTCTTGGAATTTATTATAGGTAATCTATTCAGTACAGAGACATCGTCGTACACAGGTTCAGTGGCAAATTCTTTTAGAACAAGCATTTTACTTAGAAGATGTGGCAAAAAATGAAACCAGTGCAACTCGACAGTTTATTCATACCTTTCGTTCCCAGGAACCAGAGAACAAGATTATTCAGTATTTCTACACACCAACTGTTGGTAAGTGCTGTCATGCAGATTTTGAATATGTAAATGAGTAACTTGTACTGTTTTGTAGGGAGAACCAATTGTCTTGTGTAAAAAGTTCAGTTACAGTAGAAGGAAGCAAATGTGCACCTTAATGCATTTATGTAATGGAGTAAACATCAGGTATTGATTTCTGCCCTTGACCATAAGCTTAAATTTTTTACAAATGCAATAGTGGTTACATGTTGTAATAGCTAACTTTGAAGCCTTAGAAGAGGAGAGAAAAATAGCGACCTTCAAGTATTGGTTCATGGCTACCTTCTACATTTGCATGATATTATTGAGGTGTCACCGCTCTTCCAGTAAAGCAAAGAGAAAAGCACTCCATCTGTCATGTACCAAATATCAGGACATGTGACTGCCTGTGCATCTTTCTAAAAAGTGTCTTCTCCTAATCATGTTTTAATTTGTAGTTTGTTGTGCACTAGCCATGAGTTATTTCCAGGATAGGACAATAAAATTTTACAGCCTAAGCTTTATTTCTGAGAGTAACAGATGAACAAACAAAAAGTGGATCATCCATAGTATCTAGGCTAAAAGTGAAGAGTTCTGTTCTACAGCTCCCACCCCCAATCCATTTGCAAAATTTGCCTTGCAAATCCCACCCTGTTTTCCCCAGTTGTGCATATGGTTCCGTAGAGCTGAGCCAGAATCCCAGAATGGTAGAGATTGGAAGGCACCTCTGGAGACCATCTAGTCCAAACCCCCTGATAAAGCAGGATCACCTAGAACAGGTTGCACAGGATTGTGTCCAGGCGGGTTTTGAATATCTCTGGAGAAGGAGACTCCTAGAGCTCCCTGAAATTGTGTGACCCTACAGGCTCCAGCATTGATTTTAAGGGTGTGTATGTAAGAAATTCCTAAGAAATTTTTGTGCAGGATTTCTGTTTCTGGTTCTGTAATTTTCATTAATCTGTTCCGGATGTGCATGTGTGTGTTTTTTCCAGAGTGGTACTGGGAATGTCTTCTACGACCATGGTTTTACAGGGTGCTTGCAGTTGTTCTGGCCACATTCTCTGTAATTGTTGTGTGGTCAGAGTGCACGTTTTTCAGCACAAAACCAGTTTTATCGCTGTTTGCAGTTTTCATACAGCTGGCAGAAAAGACATATAATTATATATACATAGAGGTAAGTTTGAGACAATCAGTAAACAAAAATATTTTCAGATAGATTGTTATTATAATAATAGTAGCATAGATGGATTTAAAAATAAGGCTCTAAATAATCTGTCAACTTTCAGAAAGTGTCTAAACTACATAATACCAAACCTGTGGGAGGGAGTCTGCCTTTTGCCACTTCTTACAAATCTCCAATACTGGGTGAAGGTTTGGCCCAATTGAGCTGAATATCTTGCGTATAGTAATTTGTGAAATTTTAGCTTGGAGCTTAGGTGTTTAGACTTTGTGTCTAACCAGCTGTGTGTGTGACCTGTTTCCTAAACATGAATTTGCTGCTGACCAGAAATTATCACAGGTGCGGCTAGCATATGTATGCACAAATTTATCAGTAAAGGAATAGAGCTGAAAAATTCCAGTATACTAAGAAAATAGGTTGAATTGAAAACACTTGGGTTTTTTCACTTTTTGTGGGAATAAATGTCAAATCAGTCATAGTAATTATTGAGGCAATTACAGCAGTTTCATTTACATAACAAAAAGAAGTAGAATACTTGTTCCTAGGGTCAGTTGTGTTAGCTCATATGAAACGCAGAATGTTACAATGGTCATTCTTAATTTAAATTAGTCAAAAAACCTGAAACTCTTCTCAGAGCTGGGGTTACTGTCCCATCTCAAAGTGAAAAATTAGTCTGCAGTCAGCCTGGTGTATGTAGACTATGTGCTGAATGCATTAAAACCTTTAGTGGAGTTCTACATTCAAACAACTGTTTGTTTTTTCTTCCCAGATGGCCTGTTTTCTTACCATCTTTTTCTTAAGTATCTGTGTTTACTCTACTGTCTTCAGGATCCGTGTGTTTAACTATTATTACTTAGCTTCACATCATCAGACAGATGCATACAGTCTCCTTTTCAGTGGCATGTGAGTATATAGCGTATCTTTTGCAGATTTTCTGTCAAATACTCAATTGAAAATGGTTATGAAACTTTCATTTATATTCTTTTATTTAGAATCCTGTGGGTATAAATCCTAATGAGCTCTACATCATGATTCTGTGATATATCCAGTTATGATTTCTTAATATTTTTAGTGCAAGAAATTTTTTTAAATACTGTCACCTCTTGCATTTGTGCAGGTTATTTTGCCGTCTTACTCCACCATTATGCTTGAACTTTTTGGGTTTGACCCATATGGATGCAACAATCTCTCACAAAGATGATCAGCCAACTGCTTATACATCTGTAAGTACAGAAAATGTGGGTTTGAGGCTTCTGTAAGGTTTGGAGAATATGCAAAATACTTTAAAATACTTCCTATAGTAAGATTCAGATATTCAAATCTTTTCACTAGTATTAAACAGGGTAGAAATATTTATAGATGAGGAGTTTGGTAATGATTGCTAGCTATGCAGGAGTCATCAATAGCTCAATATTTCTATTACAGTCTCTTTATCCTAAGAAAGTAAGACTGTTGTTCACTTCTGTTGTGATTCAGCCCCAGCCAGAAGCTGAGCACCACATTTGCTTGCTCATCTCTCCCCTGGTGGGATGGGGAGGAGAATGGGAAAACAAAGGCAAAATCTCGTGGGTTGGCATAGGGACAGTTTACTGGGACAGCAAAGGGAGAGGGAAATAACAGCAACAGTACTTAGAATATACACAATGGGTGATAACACCAGGCAACTTACAGCCCACACTCAGGCAATCCCGGAGCTGCGCGGCCTGCCCCTCCCCAACCAGCCCCCTGTTAGGGTGAGCGGGATGTCACTTGGTATGGAATAGCCCCCGGCCAGCCTGGCTCACCTGGCCTGGCTCCTTGAGAAATTAACTCTATCCTAGCCGAAACCAGGACAACTTCGTAATAGCTTGAGCTTCTGCTGGCTTTACTGTATGTGACATCTTTATAGATTAGGAACAAACTTAACTTGCCACTGAAAACCAGGGAGTTTGCTTTTACTGAACAACCGATTTCTGTAGGACAGCAGGTTACATCTCAATCTTCATTGTTAGCAAGTAGATTCTTAATGTTGTTCAGACACTCTTCACAGCAGGTGAAAAGATTCACCGGATTTGAACTGGTTCTGAATTAGGTGAGACAACAAGATCGATTGTCTTAGAAACCTCAAAGTGGATACATTCTTAGAGGTGGCTTTTATATCTGGACATTATGGGTCAAGTGTCTGAACCAGATCTGTAATGATAATACTTACTTAGGTTTCAGTAACTGTAAAGGATTGTGTGTTTGTGTGTTGTGGACTGAAAACAATGAGATGGCACAATCTTTATGCGTAGAACATACCTGATTAGACCTTGTTCTTGTGGATGTTTTTCCCAGATAATGGGATCCATGAAAGTGCTGTCCTTCATTGCAGATGGATTCTATATATATTACCCAATGCTTGTTGTCATTCTCTGTATTGCCACATACTTTAGGTAAGTGATTTGCAAAACAGATCTTCCATGTTTCTCTACATTAATAATATTAGTTTCAGCATTCAGGAAAAGATTCAGTTCTCCTTTTCCAGCAGTTTAATTGTGACATACTAATAAAAATGGAAAAACTAAAACAATAAATTGCTATTTATATATGTGAAATGTGTAGATTTTAAGAATATTGATTGTATTAACTCATAACTGAGTTGTGGAGTTTTTTCCCCATTAAACTTCTTTCCTAGATTTTGAGGTCTGATCAGTTCACACTTTGGAGCCCAGAAACGTTTAGGTTCTGCTCTTGAAATTAAAATTACCACAAGGAAGCTATGTTTTCAGCAAGGTTTTCTAATAAACTGAGAAGTATTAGCTCAAACTTTGTAATGAACTTTCTAACAGACTCATAACAAATTTCTGATCTGTTACCAGACTTCAGTGTGAAAGCATAGTGGTTTAAATCATTTGATTTTGTTTCCCTCAGCAACAGTTTGTTGGAGGCTGGAAGGGTAATTGCAGAAAATACTGTTTATAAGTTTGCTTTATCCTTAAATTTCAAAACATCTGCTTTTGACCACTGTAAGGAATGAGATACTTTCAGTCTGATGTTGCTTGGCTACATTTATGTTCACTTCTTCAATTTTACATTAACATTTTAGTTAGAAGCAATGTGTATATTTTGAGTCATGTAGAATGTAGTTAAGTGCCTTGAATGTCCATTAATAAGCTGTGTGCATCCATAGATAGTAGGATGACAAGGATCCAGTCCTAGGTTTTCCCTTCTTACCTTTAGGTTAGGTGACAAAAAAGGGAGGGGAGCAGAAAAAAAAGCAAACAGGAAAGCCAATGACAAGAAAATAGTTTGTGTGACTTCTTGTCCATGATGATCCTGGGTCTTGAATGCCATAGTGAAAAGGAAGAAGAGAAACTAAAGGAGAGGAAGTTGCTTTGCTTGAACTTTAATGCTGTCTAATAATTTAGATACACGCAAAACTATTTAATTAAAAAATTATAAAGAAAAGCTGCCTCCCTTGTTTAATCCAGCAGACTTAAAGTTCATACAGTATAGGAAAAAAACTTTTCAGTGTAAATATACAATGAGGCTAACTTTAAACATGATACTAATGCTCCAGAGAGGAAAACAATAACAAAAACAGCAGTTCCATTCTCTGATATGAGGTTGAAAAGGTGAAACTGATTTCATGCTATCTGGTTCCAGGACTAGCTTAAAAAAAGATGGATCAAGCTTATTATCTGACTGCTGCCTAATGGGTATCCACAATGGCAGCCAGCATCCCTGCAGCTTAGGTGTACGCCACACTCCTGAGTAAAACATGAGATGAAGGTGGCTTTCCTATGTTATGACTGTTTCAAACCCACAGAAATCATAATGGGCAGAATTTTTTTAGTAATTGTGTTCTGGCAGAGAAGAGTCAATGAGATATCATAAGGATAAATTCTGTTACAGCTGAGAATATTTCAAGGAATTATCTTAAATCTTTTGCACTACTCTCAGACTATAAACGGTTTAATCTCTCTATTTGAATAGGATTATTCCATCACTTTCAGTTGGATAGAGGAACATGTCACTTTTTGAATTTTCTGATTTCTCAACTAGTATGATAATCTGTCTTCTATATTACTTTATTTGAATTGTCTGTAAATTTCTGAATAATTTGTTTTACATTTTGCAGTGCAATATATATAAACTATTTATTGTAGATTAACAAATACAATTGCTTCTCCTTCTGCTTTTACCAGTTTAGGAACTCGTTGTTTGAATCTTTTGGGATTCCAGCAGTTCATGGGGGATAGCGAAATGACCTCTGATTTGATTGATGAAGGAAAAGAGCTAATCAGAAGAGGTGAGTTAGGTCCTCTGTCCTAGTCTTTCTGCAAAATATAATATGTTGTTGCATTAATTTGTCTGAAATGTTACAGGGAAAAAAAAAAGCATATAGCTTGTCAATATTTTGAAAACTCTGCTGAGGCAGTCTACCGCACAAAATGCAATTGCCTTACAGCATTGTAGTTGCTATATAAACAGTGCTGGACTTCACTGACATCTGAAGTATCTGCTTTACTCATCCACTATTCTAAATATTTCTATATTTCTAATATTCTACAGTTTAGTTAAGTGATGCTCCTCTGAAGTCATTACTGATCTAATAATACCTGAGCAGGTGCTTGCATAATCTGTCATAAAGGATATAATTGCCTTTATCATCAAGAAACCCTTTTTAGTCTTTCTTTGTGTAAGTGTGTTGATTCAGCTGCCTAAATTCTGTCATTCCCTTTAGGATATTTGCTGTTTCAACTAACTGTGTTTTATCACACAAACCATATTGTTCTGTAGAGCTGTAATTAATCTGCTGTTTTGGAGAACTCTTTAGGGTTTTTTATTTTCATTTCTATTGAAAGTGTTTCTTGAAAGTTGTTAAAAGCTCTTCTGGCTCTTGAGTAAATGTTTAGAAATTAAAATCTCTGGATACAATATTATATTATGGAATACTTTTCGCCTCCTTTCATAGTTTTTGAAAAACAAAATCTAGATTTACTTAGAGTAGTAGGTTTTTTTGTTTGTTTGTTTGTGGGTTTTTTTTTGAGAAAGAGGAATATCTCCCATTCCCTTAAAAAAGAGGTTAGTATTTCTTTGATACTGTGATGTTACACTTACAGCTTAATAGCAGATAAGGGCACAAACTATTTGGATCATAGAACTTCAGCCAGGTTTTGATTCAATAATGCTCAAGTTTCTTTTCAACATCATGCTTTTTCCAAGTATTTCTAAAAGGTTTTTTTTGCTTTGCCAGATGGTATCCAAATGTTATGATAATGATAGACAAGCAGCTTTATCTTTTCGTTTTTATTTAATTGTATGAGCCATCTATTTCAGTAGGAATCTTTGCAAGTTAACTTTGGATTTTCATTGTTTGTTTAAAAAAAAAAACCTGATAATGACTTTTTCTTGTATGGAGCTCAGGCAATTTTTTTTTTATTTATAGAGAAAAGAAAACGACAAAGGCAGGAAGAAGGTGAAAACAGAAGAAGGGTATGAGATTGTTTTAGCTAATTACAATATTAATATGCTACAATGTCTGATAAGATTTGCCATTGCTATGTAATTCAGCGCAATCTATTTCACAAAAAAGTATGTCTGCAATAGTTAATGGAATCAGTTTAATCTTGCAGGATAGTCTTGACTAGGGTAGGGGGTAGAAATTCACATTTTAGTTTTAAAAGGTAAGAGGGCAATTGCGGTCACATTACTTGGAAATTTTTCTTACTCAGTGTACTCAGAGAACGGTGTACGCCAGTAGGTGTAACAAGCATTAAAAAGGGTCTTGATTTCTACGATGCAGAATAATCTGAAATGGCTTATTATCGCTCTCTTAGGTTGATACTGCTCTGCTTTAAATAACTGCAGTTATATCATCGTATTCACTGAAATGGGGACTACATACTCCTCCCAAACTTACCCGTTGCTATGCTTATTGGAAAGTAATTGGCATAGTTTGGGGTTTTTTTTGGTATTTTTCCCCAGATGAGGGAATTACATGTAAGACAGGATTAATACTGTTACCACTGAGTAACAAACAGAAAGTTTGATTCAAATGATATTTGAATGCATACTGAATTGAAAGATTTGTGAAGGCAGTCAATCTGAATAAAAGGCAGCTTCATTTTAAGGAGCTTCAGTTAACTGTAGCTTTAGTTTTTCATTAATTTATAACATTTGGAATTTAGTATAGATAGTCACAATCAAAGAGAGGAATCAAAAGGATGCATGCAAAAAATGAACTGACTAAAGGAAAGGAAAAATACTTTCTGCAGAAAGACAATACTAGGACTAAAACCTCTTGGCTTCTCAAGCTCAAGGATACTTCAATTATGGATGACAGTCAATAGTTCATAGACCTTCTGATCCTCTTGTCTCCATCTCATAATTTTAGAATTTGAACTTATTGTGAAAGCAAATAGTAGCAAATGCATAATGCATTTATTATGCACTGAAATGATCTGACAAATAGCAGTAATTTTAGTTCAACAGCAAACTCAATTTCAGATGTTACCTGGTTTTTTGACTTTTCGTTAAATACTGTAGCACTTCTTGAAACTTTTGGGGCTTTTGAGAGTGTTATTTTTTACTGGATCATGATCCTTCTGCATCTTAGAACTGTAACATATGGCATAAATTAGCACATATACTTTGAGTATACCAGTTCCTACCAGCCCATAATCTGGGATCTGGATAGGAATCTGGAACATATTAATGTTATTGGAGCAGTTGCAAAAGTTTCTATTGAGACATTGTTTCCTAATAAAAGCATCAGACATTTTCTTCTTTAGTATTTCATTATACTTTATGCTAAAATGTTTACATACTAAAACATAATAGAATGGAAACAGAACAACAAGTGTAGTAAACTTGGCCTGTCCAAATGTTTTTTGGATGCTATCTGCATCCAGTTGTTTCACCATTCTACCACTAGATGGTAGTAGAAATCAAGAAAACCACCGTTCCCACCATAACTTAAAGCAGTTGAGCGAACTTTGCAGATTTAATATGTAGTTTGTTTTCTGCAAGCTTTTTTTCTAAAGAGCTGCTATGGTAACCAGTTTAGTAAAGGGACATATCTTGAGATTAAAACAAAATCTTTTGCTACATCAAGATACTGAACAGAAACATTCTCAAAGTATCACTTTCAAAGTCTGATGTGATTGACCAGTTAGCTCTAAACTGTGTGCCTGGAATATTTCTTGATCCTACATATGCTTTTGTTGTGTTACTTGTTCCTCACAGCTTGTGTTTTCTTCTTTTGTCTTTTTTTTTTCCAGGAATGGAAGGAGCGGTATGGAAATAGAGAGGATTCCACTAGAAACAGAGTTGTCCACACAGACCAAAAAGAATCCAGCTTCTCAGAGACCAACACCAATAGACGTAAGCTTTCTGGGTTTTGGAGGTTTTGTTCTGTTTTGTTTTGGTTTTAATATCTTGTGTGCACAACACTGGCTGTGTCAGTAGCTTCAAAAAGATTCCTTTTTGTCTTAGATGATGTGCTGATACATTCCCTTCTGTGGCACAGTGCTGTCTTGCCCATTAAAGACACATGCAAAGACTTCTATATTTCTTCCCATCTTTAACACATCAACTAGTTCTGCCTAGTTCCAGTTACTAGGTGGTCTTATGGGACATGTAATGATTTCAGTTAGAGTAGCAGTTGTCAACAAAGATTTTATTTAGGATATGCCTTGAGTAAAACTCCCTCCTATATGGGAGTTTTAAATCTTAAAACTTACCTCTTCTAGTTGCAAAATAACTTTCAGACTGGAATAATGAAATAATCAAATAAATAACCAACAAATGTAAAGCCAATAAAATAGCACACGTGTGTATACATGTTCATTTAATAACATGTGTTAGCAAAAAACTTTTTTGTGGATGCGCTAAACTTCAAAAAAGCTGATTTATCACAGTGTTAATGGTTTTTATGTATTTTATGTGCTCTTGTAAGCTAACAACAAGTGAGAAATGAAACTGAAAAAAAGAAGGAAAAAGGGGGAGGAGGAGGGAAACTTTGAACATGTTTTTGAGACAACTCTTGTAGATTTCCCCTTCCTCTTTACAAAATTGGAAACACAGATTGCCTCTTTTAAAACAAACAAAACCAAACAAAAAAACACTCCAGCTAGCTTAAAGTGGGAAGATGTGAAGTTGAATGGATGATTGATTGATTTTAAAAGTAAAGGTTGGGTATAACTTCTCATTTTCTTTGATTCTTTGCAAAGTAGATCTCATCCTACTTGAGGGGCAAGAGAAAAGTTGTAGTTACATTGCTGCGAAGTTACAAAAATAAAATACTACATATTTGAGCATGTAGCCAGATTTGGTTCAATATTGAATTTACTGTAAATCATTGCACTTACACTTTGCATGAGGTACTAGCAAATGATCATTCTGGTCTTTTAAGTTTAATCTCTCCACACACTCCAAAGTGTTCATAGATCAAATGAGTGTCTTTCCTTCCTTTTACCTATTCAGCACTCTCAAAGTATACCCGATCAAATGGTAGGACTGAAAGAGATAGAATAGAACTTCTCCAGGATGCAGAACCTTTGGATTTTAACGCAGACTCAATTAACGATGACCCTCTTGAGTCGGATTTGGGAAGGTGAGGAATCTTCTGTGTTATTTACCATTAAAAGATACTAGTGTCTTATGTCTTCTGACCTATGACAGCTATATCAGATGGTTTTGTAATGATATGTTTGTGAACAAAATTTATCATCTCCCCTAGCTCTTTTCCTTTCTTCTTTCTCCACCATGATATGGGAATAGTTTTAAAACCCAATTGAAACCCAAAGGTTTATCAGTTTTTCAGAAATGTCTGAGTGAGATTTGAATTTAATATAATTTTGTATATTGGCATAATCTGAAAAATACTGCATATTATACAGAAAACTGGAGAATGACCTCCATATGTACAGTATAAGGTTTTCTCTAATTTCCTACAAGACTTTAGAAAGCTCACTTGATTTTCCTGTATAAAAAACATTGTAAAGGACTGCAAGAAAGAAAGCTGAATATTACAGGACCCATAGCTGCAGGAATATACCTGGGGATCAGATCTTAGAAGCACTGGAGTAAATTAAAATCTGAACTTACTGAACAAAATGTCCCAGACTGCACAGTGTAGCTCTGTCTATAATAGAGAGTTCTGTGATTGTTCTAGTGTGACTGCAACACCAAATTTCCTTAGTCATGAAAGTGGATTATTTTATATAACTGCTAATCTCTGCTGATATTAAGAAACAAGTAACACATTTTATAGGTGCTTTTTTTATCTAGCTAGTTAAGATGTAGAACCATTTAATGATAAATAATTTTCAATTCCTTTATAAAAAGTTATAGTTTACATTATTTTTTAGCTAAACTAGCATACCAAATACAATAAAAAATCATAAATTATTTCAGTTGACATATCTATATTGTCAACAAATATATGCCAGTTCAAAAACATGCAAAGAATGCTGTTAAATGGCACTGCCAGGTTGTACAGATTGATTCAGCAACAACTAACTTGTCTGGTCTAATGTCACCACATTTCAAAAGCTGGTTCTTTTTAAGCATAAGAGTTGAAAGAGGAGCTAGCCTAGCAATTCTGTCAGCTGTTGACTTCTATACAGTGTGAAAGGGATAATAGTTACAAAAATAGGAATACGCATAAATAATTATTTTGGAGCAGATACTTTTCAGGTACAGTACCTGAAGTCTTCTCACACCTATACGGACTTTGCAGAGTGGAACATTCTGAACTTTTTCTTTAAAAAGAAAATCTGGAGCCACAGAGCTTGGTTGAGCTTTCCTCTAATAACCACCATTTCATTTCATAGAAGTAATAAACCAAGAATAATTGCATATGAAATTTCAATTCACTTAAAAATATCTTGTGTAACATTGATTTTTAAAAATATAGCTCCTGCAATAGTTGCAAGCATTCTAGGACAGTAAGAGAATTAGGGACAGCAGGTCCTGGCTGTCTGTTCAGAGTTTAAGTACTGTGGAGAAGAAGTACGTCGTGCTTGCACTTGAACTTATTTGTGCTTTTAAAATGCTTTTAAAATATATTTGGCCAACAATTTTTGAACCTTCCTTTTTCCCCACTAAGTATGCAGGCATTTGTTTTCATTATCTTTGATACTGTATTTTTCCTAGGAATACCCAATGAGATGTTGTTAATCATCCAAACTACTTTTGGATGCTGTTGTTTTGTTTTGGGTTTTTTTTGGGGGGTAGGGGGTTGTTGGTGGTAAAGTTCTGTTCAGCAAAAACATTCAACTTCTTTCCTTTATATCAGGAAACAAAGTTAATTAAGCCTCCCAGTATTAATATCACTGTTATTCTTGGTCACATGAGATTTGATTTAATGACTGCATATCAAATTCTCATGGAAATAGCAATTCAGTAGAACTTCAGATCTTATAATTCATTGACAGTTAAGGATTAAGATGATTTCATGGGTATTTATTTTTCTATTTCCTTTGATACTTTTTCATATTTAAAATTGATTCTGCAGGTACCAGCCTGGTGGAAGATACCTGTCAATGTCTCGAAGCCAAATGTTTGATGATGTCTAAACTTCTCAAAGCTAAAGAAAATTCAGTGAAAATCTATTTCCTACTCATTGCTTGGAAAATACTGTGTTTATGATACATCACTGAACCAGAAAAGACCATTTTTGTTTAAAAAAAGAACATGAAGGAACAACTATTTTGGAAATGCACCTATATGATAACTTTACTACTTATGACAAGAATATGCTTCTTCTACTGTACATACTGTTGTGCATCAGTGTGGGCTTTTGTGTCATGAGCAAAAGGAGAAAACTGTTAATGAAGTTAATAGAGGGTAAACTTCATAACTATACCCAAGATTCAACTTGAACTGTAACATTGTAAGTTTTAGGAAGGGGATATTTTAGAAGGAATTTTTTTGTATCTTACCAGATGCTGTGAGAGCATCTTAGTGCATCCAAAGTGCAGTTATATCTATTACTATGATAAACACTTTCTATATTTTTTCTATTTGAACTTTATGCCTAGTCCAAAATCTGCAGAATTAAATTATGGCTTCTTTTGGCTTCAGCGGTCTTTGAATCAGACCCTGTATAAACAGAAAGATTGAATGTCAGGCTGTTCTTCATAAAATCATAAAATACATGTTCCAGTACTTAAAGGGTGACCATAGAGAAGGTGGAGACTCCCTTTTTGCAAGGAGTCACATGGAAAAGATGAGGGATAATGGCTGCAAGTTACTGCTGGAGAGATGAGGAAAAATTTTCACAGTGAAAACATTAAGCCATTGAAATAATCTCCTTAGGGAAGTGGTGGATTCTGCAACATTGGACACTGTTAGGATTTGGCTGGATGAGGTACTGAGCCATCTTGTCTAGACTGTGCTTTTACCAAGATAGCTTGGCCGGATGATCCTTGAGGTCACTTCCAACTCGGTATTCTATGATTCCATGAAAGTTGGTGGCATAAGTTTTGGAGCAAGACATATTGGTCAAGAAAGGCTGTATTTTTTTTCTTTGCAAGCATTATATGCAGATAAATGATTTTAGCATGTGTAAATAGCTGAAATTGAATATGGACCAGAGTTTCACTGTCATATGAGCATATGTGCAATACCAAGAACGCATTATCGAAGATACAATGTCTGCTTAAGATTTTTACAGTTGAAAATCTTGGCACACTAATGTTTTTGTAACTGTAAAAGAAATATAATGTGAAAATTGAGTTAAATGCTGAAACATTATAATTTGCACACACCTCAGGCACGGCTTCAAATTATAGAGTATTTCTTTAAAAGAAGGGAAATGCATAGCATGACTAGAAAATGGTAAACACTTTTAATGTCCCAAATGCCCTGGTTGCATTATTTATCTGTCTTTAAGGTGCCTGTATCTTGCAGTAAGTTGTTGCAAAAAGAATAATGCTTATTCAGTTGAATGCCATTCAAAAATGCCAATTATTAACAATGTAAAAAAGCTTCACATTAATTTAATTGGTGTAGATATAGTTTTAAACCGTAGTTGAATGAATTTTCAGATGTAATCATAAGGTAAAAGATGTGGTCAAATTCATGATATCTTTGGCAATTTGATTAATTTAAAATGTTGCTTTCTTGCAGTTTGTCGTAAGTCTTTACCACCTGGGAGTTTTCTTATGTGCTTATTGTAAAGTTGTGTTGAAAACTGAAAGAGAACATGTTTCTATCATAAATTCTTTATCATGCTTAAAAAACAGACATCCTTTAAAGCAGCTAGGAATGAGTTATACTGAAAAGTAAATTGTCATGAATGAGATGTTCTACTAATTTTTTAAAATAGTCTTTGTTTTCTGAAGTAATAGTAAATGGGAATCTAACTACCTCCTGTGATTTAGTATATCATGTGTTCTAACATTAGTGGTATTTGTAATATATTGATTTGCCTGTTTTAAAACACTGACTTGTTACTATGAAGGAGAAAAAAATACACTTTTTGTATAGAAATATATTAATAAATTGACAGACAAAATAATCGTCAGTTCTGTTCTTAGGTGAATACACTGAACAACAGCCATGTCCATGTGTATTCAAGCTCATACAATTTCTGATTACCTGTAAGAGAGCACTTACTTTGGGTATTTTGTGTATTGTAAAAGCTTGATCAAAATCTTATGGCTGTATCAGGGATGGGACGTTGAGAAAATGAGACTCACTCTATTCAGATTGTTCTTTAGAAACTTATGTTAGCACTTGTTTAATTTATTTTAGATCTACTTAGAAATGCTATCCTGAATTCAACCTTACATGAAGGGAGTTGTATATGTTCTTGGACATCCATCCACATGAATGTTCTTAGACTTGATATTTTTATTTTTAAAATTTGTATCTCATTTAATTGCCCAGAAGTTTATTTGTAAAAATCTTTGGGTGAAATAAGGTTCAAGTTCTTTGTTTAATTCTTGAAATGTCACTAAAAAGGGATCTAATTCAGTGCTAATGGAAAAATTATAGAAGGAATGTTTGTTTTTCTGAATGCTTGTGAAGTATCCTTATCTAGCCCCTCCTGACTTCAGAGAGGTGGATCAAGCCTTCTTGAGGCCTGTTTTTTTTCTCCTCTCAGAAATCAGTAGAGTGGCTGGAAACAGAATTTTCAGTGGAAACTTGGTCAGGATTTTATATACAAAAGCTAACTAGTCCCTGGTGTAAGCCCTCTGTGAAGTTTTTGTTGGGATACAATAATTGGTGGAGTTGACTGTATAAATTAATGACAGTGGGATTTCAGTTGCGAACATAGAAATTCTGAGCTCATTGAGGTGGGAATCCACTGACCTTTTTTTGATGTTGCAGTGGAGCAACCAGTGGCCATTTTTTGGAAGCATGGGAATTAGAGCTATGAAAATATCTCAAGAGTTCTCCTCTGGGTTATACTTGAAGATCCCTGGATACTCGGTGTTTAAGTAAGGAGTTGATAAGTGAAGTCAGGTTTCATCCGAAATATTCCTTGCTGACTAACAGTTACTCTTGCTAATGTGCAGGTTTTAGGCCAATTAATCTAAAATGTGTTTTGAAAAGTAATTGATTTCCTACAACTAAATCTGGAAGACTTTCAACAAAGAAATACTGAGTACAACTATAAAAAAAATAATTGTAGAAATAAGGGATATGTCTGCATAGTATTTGCTGTGTACTTGAGCTAGTTTTAAACTAGTTTGGTTACTGCTAGTATAAATAATGCAGCACTTGCTTGTGGGCTATCAACCTAAGGATTTAGCCCACTCCAGAGAGGGGCTGGATGCCCCATCCCTGGAAACATTCAAGGCCAGGTTGGACGGGGCTCTGAGCAACCTGATCTAGTTGAAGATGTCCCTGCTCATTGCAGGGGGTAGGAATTAGATGACCTTTAAAGGTCCCGTCCAACCCAAACCATTCTGTGATTCTATGATGATTCCCAGCCAGATTGCAGCAACTTTCAATGAGTTCTTTGCTACTATAGCTCTAGTCCTAACAGTACACAGCTAAAAAAAGTTAATACTCGCTTTGACATGTTTAAGCAGTAACTGTACTGTAAGCTAATGGTGTTCTTGCATCACATTTGATGCTCCAGATTAGGTGATTTAAAATACAACTACCTTGCAAACGCTGCTTCTGGGAACTGAATTTTGGCATATTTTTTCTGTCAGTATATAGTCATATTTATTTGCAGCTTAAGAATGTCAATTATATATTTATTTATTAGTTCACTTTCTGAATTGCTGAGCAACTGCTGAGGGTATACTTCCATTTCATCATCATTTCCACAGTTTCCTCTTCATCTGTGAACACCAAAAAACCCTAAAACACCAAAAAAGTTAACCACCACTTAAGTACAAATGTTTGAATATCTTCATGTCAAACTTTTAAACCAGTGAAAAGAATCCATGCAAGTTTTAATGAACTTTGAAAAGCAGGAGTGAAAACAGTAGCTACTTTAATACTGTGTCAGTGTTGGATTTCTTAAAAAGGTATGGATAGCAAAAAGCTCTAGTCAAACTTAGTACCACTACTACTAGATTTGTAGTTCTGTGTTTCCAGGCATTTAAAAATAGACATATTCTGATATCTGTATTGGGATGTGAGTCCTCTGCACTCAGCTTAAGAAAGGTTCATCTTTTAGCAGTGAGGTGAGGGAAATGAGGGAAGGTAAAGGATATGCCACATCTAGTCTGTGTTAATAGTGACACTTTGAGCAAGCTGTGATGTATTTTATTCTTTAGGTACGATAACATGTTAAGAAACAACAGACTACTGTAACTTACACTACTGGAAAAATCGTGGGATATAATCTGCTTTCATTTTGCAATCAAGCACTTGTAAAATAGTAATTAACAGTATTAATGGGCATGGCAGAAAGCTGCTATCTTTTCAATATTTATTCTTGCTATTTTAAAACATAAGCATGACAATTTTTTACCTATGAAATAGTAAATAATTGATTACTCTGATTTTCTGCAATTATGATAATCTGTGGTTTATTAAATTTATCTTGAAGTACTGTAAATGTTATGTGAAAAATACAATATTTTGTTCCAGTTTTCATTATTGCTGTAATTACTTGTAATCTGAGGGGCATTTACAGTACCAAATAGAGGTCACTTTATGAAGGAAAACTTTTTCTTAAAGAAATCTGACCTATTAATTACAGACAAATATGTGCATCTTAATGATTAACAAAAACACTATTTGTGTTATATATTGTCTCCTAGCTTTTAATTTCTCTTTAACATTCAGGAAATGGTTAATTTTTTTCAGAGCAACTTATTTGTGAATCTTGCAATCTTTCTGAAACTTTTACATTCCTTTTCCCTAATGGGCTCTGCAGAAATATGTACTGCTTCATGGCAGTCCTCTAATACTAGCTGTGCCTCTAAGTAGTCTAGTCTGAAGCTGAGACACTCCTACACCATTTGATTATGTTAACAGAAACTTGGCATTCCTAGGGAAAAAAAAAATAGGCACCTTGAACTAGATCCCTTTCTAATACATTACGTGCTGTCATTGATTATGTTGCATTATATTTGGTATCTTCTGTTTCAGTCATATGGTAAGCACAATCAGGTTTATTCTTTATTGAAATGCACTGAAATGTATTCCTCGGCATGATTTTGTGGGCGTTTGTGTGTTTTAGTTGTAATTGGCAGGCAATAATAATATGCAACTTCAGTTATTTCTTCAGGATGATGTTGTTATATTTGACATATTCTGGTGAATTATAATAGATAGCTGTTGCTGTAGGAACTAATTATTTTCTGTAGAAATATTTTATATTTCTATAGAGGTATCTGGAATATAAGGGAATTAATTTGTAAGTATAGTTTTAGTAATAGAAGATCTTCATTCTCCCGTGTCTATCAAGATAGGCTGTAGGAGTGCTGCTGATGGATAGACTATCTTCTTTTGCCTTATGATACAAGTATGTGTGCATAATACCTTGTTTTGAAATTCACTGAGTTATAAATTTTTCTCTGTAGTGTTCTAAATTATTGTTGTACTGGATATATTTTTGAAATGTGTGTTAAAATATCTAGTCAAAGAGTTAAGTTGGCATGAAATAAATAATTTCTGCAATGCATTTTCCCTGGTGTATTTTAGATATTTATACTTCTCTGAAGTATTTTTGATAGTGATCTTTTAGAGAAATTTGACCTATTTCTTTTTTCCACGTAGAAATTAAGTGTACTTTAGGAGACAATCCAACCTTGTTTTAGTCATCTTTGTGCATCTTCTTTAAAGCAGATTAAACAGGGAAATTGCGAAGAAGCTTACGTACCCGGGCGTGTTGTTGTCAGAGTCCGAGGATCAGACTTGGACCCGCATTTTGAGCTGGTACCTTTTAGTGACAGCTCACCCCAACCGCAGAAGCACAAGCTGCTTCTGCGGATGCAGGGAGATGGGTAAGCGCAGCCAGGCTAGCTGAAGATGTAAGCTTCCTGGAGGGAGCCTGTGAGGACCCTGTATGTTCCTGGGGCTGACTGGGCAGTGGGTATTTTTGTGGGCACAAGGTGGGGTGGAAGGTGGGGCTCCTACACCTCTCCCTCCTTCCCGTAAGCAGTCAACCTAGGACATGATTCCTTCTAGATGTTCCTGGCCATTGGTGAGAACAGAGGCAAGAGACTGGACTGTTTCCACAAGAGCTGGGAGGAGACAGGCAGAGTGAAGGAGTTAATATCTCCTATTTCACTGCTTGCGTATTTATCACTCTTCTTTTCCCTACCTAAAAAAAAAAAAGTATAAGGTGAAGGAAGATGAGAAAGAGTTTGGGT
>VXBL01004889.1:125946-161311 GCA_013400195.1 Aramus guarauna | reverse complement strand
GATGAGAAAGAGTTTGGGTTTTTTTTAAATTATTTTATTGTCTATAAAGCTACAGTGGTAGGGTGTGTGTTTAGGTTTGGGTTTTTTCATTCTGATAAAGTGGCATTTTTCTTGAGAGGTACAGAAATCTTCTGGATATTGTGAATCGAAAAGCCATACCAGGACCAAGTAATAATTCATCTTTTTAGCACATTAGAATATTTATAACAGCTGAGACTGATTCCTGTATTTGATTATGTGTTGTCTCACAGAATCCCAGAACTGTAGGAGTTGGAAGGGACCTCTGGAGATCATCTAGTCCAACATCCTGTGCTAAAACAGGATCACCTAGAGCAGGTTGCACGTGGTTGCACCCAGGCGGATTTTGAATATCTCCAGAGGAGACTCCACAGCCTCTCTGGGCAGCCTGTCCCAGTGCTGTCACCCTCAGAGTGAAGAAGTTTTTCCTCACGATGGAACTTCCTACGTTCCAGTTTGTGCCCATTGCCCCTTGTCCTGTCACTGGGCACCACTGAAAAGAGTCTGGCCCCATCGTCTAGACATCCGCCCTTTAGATACTTGTAAGCGTTGATCAGATGCCCTCTCAGTCTTCTCCAGACTAGACAGACCCGGCTCTCTCAGCCTTTCCTCATATGAGAGATGCTCCATTCCCCACATCATCCTCATAGCCTGCTGCTGGACTCTCTCCAGTAGTTCCCTGTCTGTCTTGAACTGGGGAGCCCAGAACTGGACACTACTCCAGACACGGCCTCACCCGGGCAGTGGAGAACTGCCCTCAACCTGCTGGCCACTGTCTTAATGTGCCCCAGGATATCACTGGCCGCCTTGGCCATGAGGGCATATTGCCAGCTCCTATAAGATTAAGAACCTGCAACTGTTGTTGTAAGTGAGTTGCAGAAAGGACCTGGCACGCTGAAGGCCAGCCAATGTCATCACTGCAGTAGGGATGTCGTGGCACTGTTCATAAAGACTTCTCCTGTCATACTGCTCCTGGGACTGTCACCCCTCCTGGTTCTGTTGCACTGCCAAGTGGTTTTCTGTATCTTTTTGTTGGGCATTTTTAATATATGTGGGTTCAGAATAATGTAGTAAATGAATGATGCATGCAGATGCTAAGAAAGATTAGTAGCAGAAAGGTCAGTGGCTCCAGCTGAGCCATCTATTACAATCCAGTGAATGGTGTTTTCTCTGTTCTCAGGAGAAGAGGTAGGAGTAGCAGAGTGATCTTCTGTGTATGTCTTTAATTTTTTTCCAGAGATGGTTTGGATGTTGAAGTGAATCACTCTCAGCATAGTTAACCAGCCGCACTCTTCCTCCAGACTCACTGTGATAAGTAGCTCCTGTAAAACTAACAGTAATAGAGTTCAGACGATGAGAGTTGTCCTGTATTAAATACTAATTTTCCATTATTACTTGTCAGATTTTTATTTGCTCAGAGCACAATATAAATTCTGTTGTTTAATTGTCAGCAGTTGCTAATAAAACTCCCTGAGCGTACAAGGTACTTTCAAGTCTTCTGAAACAGCGTTTGACTGGCTGTGAATTGTCAGGGTTGTGAATTAACCCTGCTCTGCCCTTCTCGCTTCACCCCTGCCCGCACAATGCCATGGTGTGCCTGCTGCAGTGTGTTGTTTGTTTGTCCTAGTCTCTGCTCTGCATGCTGTGATAAGGTTTTAACCCTTTCTCTTCATAAACGTCCTGTCTTTTGCATCATGGTGTTATGCATTGGTTCATTAGACACCATTGCCTTCAGGATTTTTTGAGAGCTTTGCCAAGAAGCCAGAGTTGGTCGGGGTCCAACTTGGACAAAAGACACAATTTTTCTTCCCTTCTCAGGGCACATGACCTGAGCTGCAAATTCAGCTCATAAACAGAGGTCAGGTATTGGAGTAGTTCATGAATGTGGGTTATGCACAAACACAAAAGCTTGCAGGTTCCTTCCACAGAAACAGCTTATCTGGTTAAAGGTGTGTGTTTTGAGTCGCTCAGTCAACATCAAAGCAAAGGTGTTACTGAGGCAGTGCCTAGACATGCTCTGTGGACAGCTGCTAAGTGTTTGAAATCCAAGTGAACACTTACAGTTAAACAATTCATTGTCAAATAATTCCCAAAGCTTAGGAAAGGTCATCTATTCTAGTAAACTTCGCAAAGAGACAGATCCACTGGCCATGGGATGCTGATGGGCATTTTTCGTGTGTATTCTCTGTTCCTCTTGTCGCCCAGATGCTGGCTCCTTCCATAAGCACTCATACTCCTGTAAAAACTTCATGCTTTGGATTTTGGAAGATTTTGCTGTTTTTAAATTCATGGGAATCAAGACGAAGATGCAGAAACGGTGTACTACTACGATATGTTTCACCGAGCAAGCAACAGCTTTCAAGCCCAGGTTTCACAAATAACTATCACTCACAGCAGCCAGTGTGACACAGCATCACCCCTTCAGAGCGCACATAGGTGGCTTGCGTGTGTTGCGCAGTGTGTGATAAGGAATGAGGCAAAGTGAACCCAGGGCAGAGAGAGATGGGACAAAGGAAGTGGGTTGAGAGGCAAAGCAAAGCGTGGGAGGGTATTTGAGTGGTGGTGACAAGGAAGGTATGATCTCTGCCTGCTCCTGGGGTTAGCTTACACCTTTTGCTGCTTACAGCCTCACCTCAAATTTTCTGTAGGAAATGTGATAGCGACATGCTGATGGCTGGCCCCTAAGGTCTAAGAATAAGTAGATTTGACTGCAGAGCAGCAATAAAAGCCTGTGTTGGGCTTGGTACTGTGCAAACACTCTGTAGCTTTTGCCTCTATTTCAGGCATCTAACCTGAACGCAACTCAAGGCTTGAAGTTAAGAGTGCCCACAAAAGGAAAAGGAGGCAGCGAGTTGGGAGAGAGACTGAGAACGTGAGCAAGCGTGGTGCGATTCAGAGCACTAAAATAAAGATGTATCTTGTGTGATCGTGTCTCAGAGACAGTTCAGTGGTGGGTTGGGAAGACAGACAGCTGGAGTCAGGCTTTCTGGACTAATGCTTAAAACGTCTTTGCCTGTCACCCAAAACTCATCAGCTCTGGACAATAAACCTTGCAAAGACTGTAGCTGCAGGCTTGAGTGCTGATGTGCTGTAATGTGATAGCCAAGCCAGTGCAGAACAACACAACGGGGATCTGCAGGCTCAAAGGAGTGGGTGCCAGGGTCTGCCCCAGGTACCTACAGAGGTGGAAGCCCCCTGCTAAAGGGGGCAACAGCACGAGCTTTGATCAGTGTCCCCTCTTGTTGGGTCTGAGTGATTTGGAACATATTTAGAGCTAGTAACCTGAAAAAAACACTTTCAGAAAATGGGATGGACGTGCTTCCTGTTTAAGCTGACATCAGTTGAAATGCTGCAGCAATATAATCTGAAGTTCAGTCACCATTTATCAGGAACAATAATTACTGTTGAGCCTTAGAAGTTAAGAGCTTGATTCTACTCTCGCTTTGTCACTAGCAGTACCAGACCACATCTTAACGTGGTTATTTCTCTGGGAACTGTTGCAGAGATTGTCTGAATGCACTAGTATATTTGAATAAAAAACAGATATGAAACCAATCTTTAGACAAGCTATATATTCTAGCTTTTGAAGTCCATAGCTAGTTGATCCTTCTGATGGTCCATGCTGTAATTCTCAGTATGGCAATTTAATCACAGAACGGTTTGGGTTGGGAAGGACTTGAAAAATCATCTAGTTCCAACCCCCTGCCATGGGCAGGGACACCCTCCACTAGACCAGGTTGCCCAAAGCCCCATCCAACCTGGCCTTGAACACTTCCAGGGATCCAGGGGCATCCACAGCTTCTCTGGGCAACCTGTACCAGTGCCTCACCACCCTCATTGAGAATTTTTTTCCTAATATCTAATCTAAATCTGTCTTATTTTGGTTTAAAGCCATTCCCCCTTGTCCTGTCACTCCATGACCTTGTAAACAGTCCCTCACCACCTCTCCTGTAGGCCCCTTTAGGTACTGGAAGGCCGCAGTTAGGTCTCTCTGGAGCCTTCTCTTCTCCAGGATGAACAACCCCAACTCTTTCAGCCTGTCCTTATAGGAGAGGTGCTCATCTGGTCATCAGTTTGAGCTGATCAACCACAGGGCAAGGTGAGACTTCCCATTTACCTTGGGCTGGATAGGCCAAACCAGTTTTCCTCCAGAAGAGTATGTTCAGCAACAAGGCTCAGAGTAACTGGCCTAATGTCACAATTGAAAAAAACCCAAGATTTCATTTTTGCTATGAAGTCTTCTAGCATTTGCAGAGTGCAGTAAAACATGTCAGTGAAACGATTTTTCGGTTCCAGCAGTACCAATGTTGGATTCAAGTTATTTCCTTGGACACTTCTGGGATATTTTTTCTTATCTTTATTACTTTCAAAACAAGAACCCCAAAAGTCTCTGCTATCTGCCATGCAAACAGGAAGGAAAGGGTAGCAAGTGTTACCCTACTTAGATTCAGAAAATTGCTAATGCCTTTTAAAAAAATATGTATATAGAAAGTCAGATTTGCATTGGATTTGATTTTTCCTTCTTTGCTGATATTTTCAAATTTGGTCTTTTTCCAATTTTCTGCTATTACTGATCAGAGAGGCCCAAAACTCTTCTTCACATGACTCCAGAAGTCCACAGCTAAGTGGGAGTGAAATACTAAGACATAAGACATAGAACTGTCCATCCCAGCTTGTAGCATGCTAGCAGTAGGGAACTCTGTTACAGAGCACACCTTAATTTTTCTACAGCAGAGCAGGAAGGATTAAAATAATGAACCATGTTATGCCAAACTCTTCCTTCAAGGAATTGAGGTCTTTGAGTGTAATATTAGTATGCCTGTTGATTCATGAAGCTCAGGTAAGGACTGAACATCATCTATTTGTATGGGATAAAAAGTAAGACTTCGACTGGGTTCAACCATTTTTAAGCATTTTAATTGCTACTTCCTCACCAGGACTACAAATTGTGAATTAGAAGACTACAAATTGTGAATTCTTTAAATGTTAATGGTTTAGAAGTTAATAAATTTGGTTAACTTTTCAATTAATGCTGTTGAAAATAATAAAAAACTGTATTAAAAATCAACCACACACTAATACTCCTGGATTGAAAAAAAAAAAATCCTTGATGCTTGTCACCACTGCAATTCATACTTGTAAGACTGGCTTACTTTCAGAGCATCCTTAAAGAGAAAGAGCATGCACCTTGTTTCAGCAGCACCCCTGTCAGCTATACGTATGACTGTCCCACTCCAAAGCTGCCTTTTCCATCCCGCACCACTGGACATTCTTCTGGACTGCTTGCTGCTTTGCTCAACAGGACAGAAAACCATGGGTTGCTTTTCGAGAGATCAGAGTTAAGATAAGCATTGCAGTGCCTGAAATAGCCTCAGCATTCAAGCGACGCCAAGTCCTGCCTCCCAGGAAACCATGAGCAGCATTGAAAAAATTCTAGATAACAGATTATGGTGGTAGGCAAAATCTGTTTAAGTATCTGTGTAGCTAGCTAGCTAGCTATCCTCAACACCCAAAGCACTTAATGAAAAGCTTGCTCTTTATAGCTCCAAACTCATCAAATCCCTGAGCTTGGTGTAACCATTCCTTCATCTTTCTCAACTGAAGAGCCTGTCCTTATAGTAGTAACCCAAGTTTCACACTGATTCTGGAACAAAATTTGGGGAAGACTAGAGCAGAGCTCATCAAGAGGATTCTACCCCCACCTCCTTACCTGGCAACAGCGAAGGACTGGACTGAGCCCTTAGCACGAGCAGAAGGAGTTCAGTGTTTGTTCTGGTTTGCATTCAAGTTGTGACAATTCAGAAGAGCCAGATGTCAGGAACCCCTAACTCAGCACATAGTCTTTTTCTGGAAAGCTTCTTGATTGGGAAAGTCCCTGGGCTAGAGAGTTGATGAATTTAAGTGCTTTGTAAACTTTGCAGAGGAAACGTCGTACCACCCGAGTTCCTCCAGTGTGCTCTCTGACTTCTGAGTGAAACATTAAGGTGACTGATGCCTTACCCACGCCACACACAGATTTCTGACACTGATGACCGCGGATGTCCCAAACAAAAAACCAAAACCTTGACAGAAAATGTTAAACTGCTTAAATGCATTGCATTTTGTGCTTCCTTTTGTTTCTACATGCCTCAGTTTGCTTAACAGCTCTACGCTGAAGAGTTGGTGATAAATAGACAACTACACTGACCTGAATTTCAGGCCTATAAATGTTTTGTATTTTATTCAAAGCACAAGATCCACCAGGAAAATCCCTGGATTTGAAACTGCAGGACTTAATTCTGTGAATGTGTTTATTGAAAGTCTCTTTTATCTAGCAGCATTAGCTTTGCTTAGGAATAACATGGTAAAGAACTGTACATGCATGGAGAGGGGAGAGAGAATTTCCACTGAATGACCTTTGCAGCCTTACTTCATTATTTAAAGCCTAGTGTTTAAGAAGCTGCTGTCTGGGACTGAGGAATGCTGATGTGCTTTGCAGGCTATCCAAGCTGCTTAAGGAACTGTACATGGAAATCACCAAGACTGTGTACCTGCCCTCCTGTTGCTGGCAAACCCTTTTTTATATTAATTAGTGCAGTCCGGGCCACCAGAGTACTTGGTGCCTTGTTTTTAACCCACATGATAGTTCAAATATTTTCAATGCAAAGACATTTTTAACATACAGCCTGTAACTCAGCCTCCTTTTTTTTTTTTTTTCCTTTGGACTCTTTGGAGGCTAAAATTAACCTTTTCCTCACAAGTGAGGAATGAGTAACACTTGTTTTTTCACAGCTCTAGGGCAAAAGGAAGCAAAGAGTTTATTCTGATTTGGATCCCAGTTGTGACAATGACAGTCCGACAACAGCTAGATGTCAGTCAGGTACCAAACCTCTTGGAAAGATCCACTGGCCACGGGTAAGTCTCTGTGTCCTCATCCTCCCAATTTACCCACTTTGTCCCTAACTAAGAAACAGGCACTTACTTATGCTATGTCACGACAAATCCTCCAAGATAAGGTTGGAGCCCTGAAGTACTGAGTTCAGCTCTAGGGTCCCAACATAAGAAGGACATGGACCTATGTGAGTGAGTCCAGAGGAGGCCAAAAAGATGATCAGAGGGCTGGAGCACCTCTCCTATGAGGGCAGGCTCAGAAACTTGGGGCTGGTCAGCCTGGAGAAGAGAAGGCTCCGGGGGGACCTTAGAGCTCGATAATTATTAAGGTCCCTTCTAACCCAAACCTATGATTGTATGATTCCAGAGGAGGTCTGGTTCCTTATAGACAATCATAGCGCAGTTCGGAGTCTTTAGTTGGCATTTGTGTCAAAACATTGCTGAAAACAGCCAAAGCAGTCTCAGGACTCTGCTTCCACCTTCCTTCTTGATGCTTCATGTCGTGTTGTTGATGGCTGGACAGGGCTGTGCCAGGTCAGGCAGTGTGGGCAGGGAGGAACACCAGGCGACAGCAGAGAAAGAGCTGGACTTGCAAGCCAAAGGTGCTTCTCAGCAGAGCTTCTCATGGTCAAGGAAGCTGCGGTGAGTCACACACCATGGACTTGCAGTGTAGCACTGCAGCCCCTGCCCCTGGCAGGAGCAACTGATGTTGTAATAAACGCACCATTGTTAGAGCTTACATTATATTTACAGTACTAGTATAATTAGGATTCACATTATTCTTGTAATATTCTATTCTGGGAAATATTTTGTTACTTTTTGTTGTTACTGTGTGAGCTGGATTGTTGTTTTTTGGTTTTTTTTTTTTTTACTTGGCATCATCAAAACAGCCATCTTTGGTGACATCCGGATCGTATGACTGTTTGCACAAAAACTTGTGAGGTTTCATCCATCAGAAGATAGTGACTTCCTCTTGTAGATAACAAACATGCCAGATTATGCAATTTCTGGGTAGATAATGTTAACAAATTCTTGTTAGCATTATCTGGCCTCAAATGCAGGAATGGTGTATCAGAAACGCAGCGGTATTTGCAGTCTGGTTGCTTGTTTATACAGCTGAGCTACATTTTTCACTAGCATAAATCCATTTGACACAATTTGACCAACTTGATTTTAAAAAGGACAAGCCTTCAGGCAGAAAAACTGTTTACAAACATTTAAATGCCAACTCGTGCCAGTATCCTAGCTTTGATGCTGTATAAATGACTGCTTGCTGGTTCCCGCTAGTGGTTTGTACCGTGGCAGGGTCCCCATCACCACCAGTGTCTGTAGTGGAGCTACACAGCAAGACACAGAGTAAGAACATGAGCTACTGTCAATGGCCGTGGCCCAGGTGGCTAACTTCAGGGAGAAGTATGGATACTGGATGCTTCATCTCTGTTCTATCAGATGGAAATGCAAGTGTTAAATGCCACACTTCTAAAAGCAGCAGGAACTTTGCTAGGGAGTGAAATTACTTGACTAGTAAAGAAGGTCTCGAAACAAAGGAGGGTCTGTAACACGTTATAACGTGGCCTATGGAGCCAGAAAAGTTTTGGGAATCCTGCTACTATTTCTGCCGCATTGTGTTGGCCTGCATCTCTGCATTTCCCTGTTGATGTCCTCTCCAGCATGTGCCCGCAGAAGTGTGCCACCATACAATGATCCATGGTCCCTTCCTACACAAGACACGTAGATCTCTACTGCACCGTGCAAGGTGGGGCCATGAATGATTGCCTGGGAGATGTGCTCTCCTACTCCTGGTGGCACTCCCACCTAACCTGCAGCTGAACAAGAGCACCTGGGTTATGGAAGAACAGCTTGTGTGCATTTTGAGGGAGATTAACAAAGACTTTTCTCCCCAGAAGTTGTTAAAGTAGAGGGCAGACAGGAGGAGGACAAAGCTTGCTGGTGTGAAGCAAAGAGCATGTCACGGCTTGGGCATATTTCCTCACAAGCTGGACAGGAGGATCTTTGCTGGAAGATCTGAATAAGTGATGCCAAATCTGCTTAGCATAACCAAAACATGTTTTCACTTCTATTTAAAATAATTCTTGACTATATGTCAAACAGGGATCAAAGGTCACGTGAGTGGCACGCACAGACATAGACAACACTACCCTGCAGCCAGTATGGAGAGAAACATCACCTGCCTAACTTCCCAACTAAGGAAAAACTCACCACCCCATTCCGAGGGAAATACTCGGACAGCAGCAAAGCAATTTCACTGCTGGGATAGACTTCTAGTCTGTGGATGTGAAAATAACCACATAGAACATAATAGTAAACTTCCCGTTAATGCAGTTCGCAGCTGGCACCACGCATAGCATGGCTCGGAAAGGGCAGGAATGATGTTACAGAGTGCCTGTTGGCCCTTTGCTAGGAGCTGAATTTGAAGAAGCCCCCCCACTCATCTTTCCTCTCTTCTGTTATGCTCAAGGTCTTGTTTATGGGCAAGAAGAAAGAATACCTTACATGTAAGTAAAGCCAAGAATTCATTGTTAATTGAAATCTGAAGTGTCTATTATTGCTAGTCCAAATCTAATTATTATAGAAAAAGAAAGAATAATAACAACGCAGTTAATATACTTCAAGAGATGGAAAAGTGTCAATAATAATAGAATTAAAATTATAACACACACCTCCTAGTTTTTATCCATTTTCTAGGGATTAGGTTGTTCCCTTCTGTTGTTCCTCTGGGTCTTAAAGTCAGCATCTTCAGCCAGCAGAATGACTTAACACTGTAAATCTTCAGCTTCTGGTGTCCTTTGTTGGGAGTATCAACACGCTGATGCTCTAGGATCTACCTGAGGTCATTTGTCTGTGTTTCCTAACATGTTTCCCTCTTTTCTCACTGGTCTGCAGCTCCATGTTACAGCTGAATTTACTGTATGTAGTGTATTTCACATAAGTTAGAGGCTATTTCTTTGTTCTCTTGCTACCCCTAAACCCAGTTTTGTCCAGCTGCGGGTCTACATTTCTTTAACTGATGATTGACGAGGAGCTGTGGGGTCTGCAGTGCCAAGCCTGTGCCCCAGCTTTTATTATTTCGTGCCCGTCCTGCTCTGTGCTGCACCCGGTGTCTCCACTTCCCAAGGACTCCACAATCATACCAGTATTTCTCAATCCTGTGTTGTGTTACTTATAAACATTTCATTATACATACAATTGCTACTTGTAACTGCTATCTTTATGAAACTGCCCATAAAAAGATAAACAAAATTAATGCAAATTACTATAGGCTGGTCAGTTGGAGAAATTGCTGTCGCAGGAAAAAGTACCCAGGAGACAGTAAGCAGATGGAACTTGTTTTACATGCATTCCTTCATGCAAATTCTTAAAAAAAGGACTTTTAAAGTAAGATCCATTTGGCTGAAGCCTTTAATGCCATCATAAGAAAAAGTGACAGAACAGTATAGAAAACTTTAATTTGATTTCTAAAACTGCCATGTAGGAGAAAGGTCCAATAGGATTGAGATCATGTGCAGCTACTGAAAGGAATTCTCTGTATTTCATCCCATGTTAAGAAACATGAAAAAAACCCGGAATTTTAAAACTAGGATAAATGTCTTGGTTTTAATTTTGCATACCAAAAGCTAAAGGGGAAGGAGAAGCACCTTCATGTTTCTTCGTTTCAACGATGGCTGGCTGGTCATGTGCATGCAGTAAGATCCATGCCAGAGCCAGAGCACTTAGGGTTTATCAGAACTGAACCTTATGATTTACCTGAAACTGTGCTGCAGAAAGCTTTTGCACCAGAAATTTCACATGTGTTTTTGCCTTCATTTACAGTGGAAAGCAAACACAGGATTGCCTTTGAAAGGGAAAGTTGATGATGTGCTTCTTCTCACCTGCCAGCAGACTTGCTGCCCCCGTCACCTCAAAGTGAAAGAGTCATAAGGATGTGATTTTTGCTAAAATGAAAATGACCTCCGAGCTACAAGGGCTGCAGCATCTGAGCCTGTTATTTAGGTCTCACTGATATCTGAAAAGCACTGGTTTTGCTGCCAAACCCCAGAGAAAGTGGGGTTTGGCATTTTCTCCTAGTCAGCAATTACAAAACCACAGAAGTCCACAAGCTGGAGCTGGAGCCTTCTGTCTCAGTGGTCTGCTTCCTTCAGTAATGAAGAGAACGCCTAGACTGGATGCTGGAGGATGATACTGGAAAAACCAATCCAAAAGCCAAACTATAGGCAGCCAGGAGATAGTGGAGAAGAAGCCTGTTTTCATCTTTATCCCATATGCGTGCCCTGTGAGAGCTGTGGGCTCAAACCAGGACTCCAGGCAGATCCCCTGTGTCTCTGCTGAGTGGTATGGATGTCTGTGAGAGCTTTGCTCTCTTGGAAGCTTCAGGGGAAACAGACACCTAACTCCCTTGGGCTTGCCTGGAGAGTGCCAAAGGCACCTATGCATGTCCACTCTTTAGGTAGGAAATGCATGCACTTATTTTAAGACACACTTTCCGGGGGACCTAAAATTTAGACACTTATGAAAGTGTAGCAGGTGCTAAGCAGATTTAATTCCACCAGGGCTAAAAAGTAGCATCCTCAGAAAGACATGTCTGATGGTCGAGCCTGGAATTACAAACCTGTAAGTCTGACTCCTAGACCAGGCAAACAGGAAGAAGCTAGTAAAGGAGGAGAGTGCTTAGACTTTTAATTCCTTCTGTTCTTCTTGTGCATGTGCATCTGTGCTATGTGGTCACTTGAGTTGGTTGCCAGCAGTGCTGCTTTCAGCTGGAAAGTGTTCGGGCCACCCCATGCAGGTCCTTCTCTTCAGGCATTGGTCGCGAGTCCCATCAAACCTGGGTTAAAGCCCTCGTCATGAGGTTGGCAAGCCTGTTGGCAGACACGGTCTCGCTGGACTTTACCAACCACAACACCTCTTGCCTTCCAGTCCTCATTCGTCAGTGAGGATGCCCCAAAATCTGAACAGCTGCTTGCAACACCAGGTGTGACCTGCAGGATATGACAACTCAGTGCTTGTGGTATTTGTTACTGTGAGATTTTCAGAAGGGCCAAATGTGTTAATGGGTTCAAGGAGGGGCTAGAGAAACTCACAGAGAATAGCTCTATAGGTACAAATTCCACCTCAGGAACCCACAAAATGGCTGGTTGCTGGAGGGTGGATGGGGAAGGAGAACTCTACAAGCATGCCCAGTGTTTATACTCCAACGGTGGCTGCCAGCCACTGTGGAGATTAAGAGATTGAGCCAGCAGACCTTTGGACTGACCCAAACAAACTGGTTTTAAACTTCAAATGTTCTTTCGATGATGTAATTCTATAGTAAGGCCAGCTAGAGATTCAGTTGCCTCGATGCCAGCATCTGGTACCATTGGGTGTTCTGCCATCCCTTCAGCTCCTCTCCCAGGAGAGCTCAGGTAAGTCCTGTTAGCTCTATGCAGATACCTGGGGTGTCCTTAGTGGCCAAAATGGCCCTATGTAAGTACGTTTGGGCTCTCACTGTTTCTGGGACCGGGTCAGGATGGGGGTGGCCCCCTTTGAACAGCGGTACTTTTGAAGGAGTTGAATGTTCAGGTTCTGGTGGTCACAAGAGACAAGGTTTTGGGTACTGCAGTATTAGGAGATGGTAAATGCCAGTACTTGGCATTAATCTGTTTTGAAATCTGGCCCTGGGTGTTTAGTCTGCTGACTCATCCCTGTACAAGTCTGCTCTTTGTAGCCAGAGAAACGAAATCTTCACTGAGGCAACAGCAGCTCATATGCCAAGGTGGCAGCATCTCAGGGCTCAGCATGTGCAGAGGAGTCTGACAATAGCTAATCCTTCTAGGTGACAAATCACTTCTGAAGTGAGCAGGCCATGGAGAGAAGGCAATTTCGGACATCACTAAGCTCTCTAGACGGATGGTGTATCACTAGTGTCTTGATGAGCAGAGTGAATGAGAAGGTGGCTGTTGGGGTAGGCAGCGCTGAATCATGCTGCCATGTCAAGTGTGCCCTGGTAGGGAAAAGCATCCGGCTCACATGCCACCAGCAAGTTTCTGGAGGCAGGAGCCAGAACAGTCCCTGGTAATTTGGAGAGGAAGCTCCAGAGGACGACAACAAAAAAATACATCCTATCTGTGGTTATTTTAGAAACGGTACCACACAAACGGAAGTAGTAGCTGCAGTCAGAGAGGCTCCATGGGCTGACACGAGAAGCATTCCTCTGACTGGCAACTAACAGAGCTTCTCCTCCCCACAGGCTCCAGTGACTCCTGCAGCCAGTGCTTTGCCCACGTCCTTGAAGAAAGAGCCTCTGCCCTCTCCTGTGCAGCTACCTGCACTGCTTCCTTAGCACCTTGTTCCCTCCTGCTAGACTGTGCCTGCATGATCCCATGTACCTGGAGAAATCCACGTTTCAGATCAAAATGATCAAGACTTCCCCTCTTGGCGTGCACCTATGCCAAGAGCAGAGACTTCACAACCGCTCTTCTTTCCCCAGCCTGCTCCACTGCTTTGTTATGACAGTCTTCAGGGAGGCCTCCCTGAGGACCAGCTATCCAAAATCTTCTCCTTTCTGGTTTGGCTCTCTTCTCCTTGCCCTCTTCACTCAGGACAGATTGTTCTGGTTTTCGCTGCAGCGTGCTGCAGACTGTATTCCCGGTCTTCCTTACCTCCTCCTCGCTGCAGGGATGCGGCACAGCTTTTCAGCATCAACAGGTATTTGATCCTGCTAAACTCTGGGTCCATTTAACTGTTTTCTTCTCTGGAGGAAAGAGAGGGGGTGAGCACAGAAGTTTGTCGTGCACATCAGACCTCCACTGCATTGTTTGACTGTGGTTCAAAGAAGCCCGTCAATGTTTTTGAAAAATGTGAGAGAATCATAATTAAAACCCCTTACATTACCTTTTTTTTCCACTTCGCATTAAATCTTTTAAACTTAAAGCTTTATTATTTCAAGGTGTAGGATAAAAATAATTTATTTTTTATAAACATTTGTTGCTTCTTAAAAAGCTGAAGTATCTAGTGTTTTCTTTTTTCATTCTCCAACTGAAAACAGATTTGTGGTAGATTTGCAATAAAAAATATTTCAAAATAACTATACCCTTTTCTAGAATGCTCCTGATCTCAAATCACCTTAAAAATTTATCAAGTGACGCATGCCTTTAACAGCAGACCTAGTGTTAAGAAAACCTAAATCTGTTTGTGCTTCTGCACAAAGGTAAGGTAAAGGGAAAAGGAAAGGTGAGAGGAGGTAAAGGTAAGGAATGCTGAAGACGAGTAGCCAGGCAGAGCGATCCATCGAGAAGAGCGATCCACCGGGATGGAAACGTCCCTCTGCCCAGAGGGATGAGCTGAGGGTTGGACCCACACGGAGCAGGGCAGGGGACCGTCCCCAGCAGGCGGGCTGGATGGGACCACCCTCTTTGGAAGGAACTCAGTAGCACGGGCACGGTTTGCCCTCTGATAGTTGGTCTCGGCTCCGGAGAACAACCATGAGCACAACTGATTTCAGCCGGAGAACTGCAAACCACAGAGGGAAACAGCATTTTTGGATGTAAAAGCATTTTATTAGGACTGGGAGTTTAATTGGACTATTGCTTGGTTTAAAATGGGAATACTTTTCCCTTGACAATATTACTTACAGTGGGGGTTTCTTTTTTTGGTGTATGTGAAACTTGCTCAATTTTAATGAGAGGAAAAAGCCCAAAAGTTTATCCTGTAAAATTAGTCTTCTTTGGTGTATAGTATTCTGGTACTGCANTTTTTTTTTTTTTAACCTACTAATTTAATTGTATTGAAAATTAATCACCATGCTGATTCCTCTGCCAAGGGCGGGCGGACGTGTTCATACCTGCACTTCTCACTGCTGGAGAACTTCCCAACAGTGGTGGCCAGAGGTAGCACGTTAAGAAACAATTCTAGCGCATGTAAAGTACGGCAAAATAGCCGGTGGCTTCTCTCATTTCTTTGAGGCACTGTATGTTTCTTATACCTTCCCTCCTGCCTAAATTCAGCAAGGTATCTCAGTTTTTGGGAGCTGAAACTGGTGAGATATCAGTCTCTGTCAGGAGCGTGTAGGTCATGTTAGTTCTCATGCGACTTTTTTCTTAGCAGATTCAGTGCAGTGCTGAACCACAAACTGAACAGACAGTTCAGACTGAACACCACCAAAAATCAAACAGATATATATTCAGAGCTAGTAAACAAGGAGGAAAAACTCCAGAGTTCCGATGAAATATCTGTCTCCTTTCTGATAAAATTCTGAATTCACTGAGCTCTGCTTACAGCTTTGTGCACAGCAACAGAGCAGGTATAATCAAATAAATGTAATCATAGCCTGATGCAATCTGAGACACCTGAAAGCACATTACTACTTGTTCAGATTCATAACTTGTTAACCAGCTCAGACACGGCACAGTCCATTTTTCAGAGGAGGTTGCTAGAGGTGGACTGAACATCTGCATCTGTAGGTGTATGCCTGGGCTTGCTGGCAGAGGGCAGGAAAGGCAGCCAAGTATCCAGGTGTTAAATTAACTTATGCTTTTGCTTTCAAGAGCCTGTCCTTGCTGTTATGATCTACACGCACACCTCTGGGAGTCATCGCAAATTCTGCACCTGAAGAATTGCTTCACTCAGGTGGGATGCTGAATTTCACAGGCCAAGTTGTTGTTCAGTGGAAATTATTTCTCCAGTCTCAGTGTCTCCGTTTTGCCTTTGCAGTGTGTGCTGGCAGACGGCAGGGGCTGCTCCTCCTGCGCTTGGCAGCCCGGGTCGTATTCGGAGCCCCTTATCTCTTCTGTATTCCCAGCAGGCCTCTGGAGATCAATTCACAAAACAAAGATAGCAGATGGGAGGATGTTACTTTGTCACAAAGTCAATATTTTTGAATCACTGAATGATTAAATAAGCATTGTTTCCTGCTTGTGCATTAATGCACAATCAGTTGCCAGATGGGACGTACAAAGCATACACGAAGTCTTGCACAAGCTACAGTTTAGTACCAGGAAGTACCTGTCGATGAAAGATAAGCAGCCTGCCAGGATGCAAATGTTATTACTCTCGTAATTGCCTAAACCCATTTTCTGCTCTTGTCAGGGAACTATGCACTTATTCATTCTTGCTCGATGTTTTATCCATAGGCAGAACCTGGCTCTCTCGCCATTTCCCACGCGCTCTCGCGTTGACTTGCAGAAGCTGCTGTTGCCATCAGCCCTGATCCCATGTGGTCATCTCGCTGCTGCTGCAGAGGGCCAGGGAGCAAAACACAGGCTGTTTTGTACCCTACGGAGTCTATCAATACACCAATTCCTTCCCAAAGGGTAAAGCTATGTCACTGATAATGTTTGTGACCTTCTGCAGACAGAGTTGTTATTAGCTGTGTCTAGACAGAGACCAATTTTTCCTCATCATATGGGTGTTTAACCTTTTCAGTTTTCTTCTTGCTGCAAATGAACATAATCTCAGCATCTCCCCAGAGTCTCTCACCACCAGCGGGTCTTCAAAACGGCAATTAATCAGCAGGAAAAAAAAAAATGCCGGCAACTTGGGTTTTTTTTGTGAAACACAATCAACAGGCTTTTTTTTACTTATTTTCTCCTATCGTCTTTTGAGTTAAGGATTGAACCAGCGAGATTTTTCAACCCTATCAACTATGGAGCAGAGAAACGTATTACCAAAAGGTAGCCGTGCCCGACGCCGGCAGGACGATGCTGCACCCTCCTGCAGGCATCCTTGGGCAGACAGGAGAAGGGAGGCGTTGATTTAAAGAGAGGTTAAAGAAAAGGGCTCTTGCAACCCAGCCGCAATCGCCCAGGGAAGCAGTGTAATTGCAGGCTGGGCCAGCCCCAGCCACCCGTGTCACCTTGGAGACTGGCTGGTAAACTCCAGGCCTCCCAAAAAAAGCAGGGGGGCCAAGGCAGCCGGGTGTGTAAACAAGTAAAACGAGATGGACGAGGAAGCTCTGCAGTGAGCCTACGGCCCTGCATCCCCTCCGCTTGCTGCATAAGCCCTTCAAAAGCCCCGGAGCGGGGAGGCAGGTGGGGCACGACGCCGTCCCAGCCCCCCGACACCTCCCAGGTCCTGGGTGGAACCCCCAAGTGGAGGATAGCATTGCAGGTAAAGGATTTTCTCTCTTGTTTGCTAACTTGCAGTGAGCTTCTCCGATCCGTTGAGCTTGCGGCTCAGCCAAGAGCAGGTTTTTTTTTGATATATAGATATCTTTATATTAAATAAAAAAAAGGCGAAATATGCATATATCTGCAAAATAGCAGGAGCAGTAATGCCCCGCCTGCCAGAAGATGGGAGCTGGATGATGCTGGGGTTGCTGGAGAGGCAGAGGGGTGGGTGCAGACTGCTACGGGGGGCTCAGTGGGGTTGGGAAGCCAGCTTTTTAGGGAGGTCTTTAGTTGATTGCCAAATACGGATGCAGTTTTCATGCTTTTAATGTTTTAATGAAATTACTGGGAAAAACCCAAAGGTGTGCAATTGGTTTAGCTTACTTAACTAATCCCCAGACTCTGAGATCTTCTGCTCAAGGGTGGTGGATGGCTTGTGTGTTTGGCCAGGACAGGGGCTTTTGGGAGCCTCCAGTAATCCAGAGGCTCGGGGGGGTTTCTGTCAGCCACTCTGGGGTGGTTTTCAGGATTTTCAAAGGAGGCTTTTGGGCTCAGCTGAAGGATAATGTATAAATGAATGGCGCTGAGCAGTAACATAACTTAGATTAAATTTGGCTCTTTCCAGGTTTAAGCCTCAGATTTAAAGGGATGTAAAGGGATCTGGTTTTTTTTCTGGAAAAACAGAACCTAAAATTTCAGGTTTTGTATTTGTTAGGAAGAAATGCAATCATTTCTTTTCAGCCTTCACAACGCAACATTGCCCATAGAAACAAACAATGCTGAGAATGTGGAATTGCTCATAGCCCAGGCTGTTACGCAAAACAAAACTCTTCAGTGTTCAGAATTAAATTAACCAGCCTCTTCTTTTTTCATTTCACTGTGGGAGATAACTGATGACCTTGGAAGAGATATAAGAATTAAAAACATGCAAAATTATAGTTATGACCTTTTCTTGATTTACTAATGATTATTAATACATGACAATTTTGTAAGGTATACAAAGGACTGTTATATTTAGCAAATCCTGACTGTATCTCTAATTACTTTACATCATACAGAAAGGGGCAAAAGCAAAATGAAAGGAGAGAAGAGGCTAGGTGAATCACTGTGACACCTCCATCATTGTTCTGATTCAGAATCTGTTTTCTTACAGATATTTTCTCACAGTACAGTGAATACAGTCTTTCAACAGCCTGGGAAGGGTTTATCTCTAGCTTAACCTAGCAGCCAGCAGTAGGGAAGTGGTAGACATGTTACTATGTACCAGGCTCACGTGTACTAGGGTTTATATTTATTTAGTTTTCCGTATTTATTGAATGTATAGAAAGGATTCTCAAATGCACACTGCTGTATGACACAGGAAGCCAGGTCGTGTTTAAGAGGCTTTAGTGTAACACGTCGTTTAAGTGCAATCTCTTTATGAACAGACTTTAATTGCTCAGTTTTATATAAAACCATGGTGTTGCTAATTTTGTTATTGCATATTACAGGGAATGTAAATTTGCAAAGAGCAGCAGAAATATTTGCTGTTAGTGTTTTTAAACATGGTGCATGGGGAAAAAAATAAAGTATCTCTGCCTGTGGCATTAATGAGATTATTAGAGACCTCTGTGCCAGCTCAGAAGGGAAAAAAAAATTGGAAAAGTTCAGAAACAACAGCAGAATTATCTAATGAATGGAAACTCATTTTGTATAGAGAGTCCTAAGCTCTAATTACTTGACCAAAGAGGGTTTAGAGGGGGCATTCAGGTGTTTGCATCTAGACAAATGTAATTACTCTATCATCTAGTAAGACAATGTAAAACAGCATCTAAAGATGGGGAAAATTCATGCTAGGAGCAAAGAACATATTTTAAAAAGAATATGTCTGAATACTGGAATTTAGCCTAGAGATGGTGAGTTCTCAGCTGAAAATGGTTCTAGGTGTAGAAGCAAATTGCATACTTACTGCAGAGATATCTGAGGACTGGCCGGTTTCAGTGGCTTTTACTGAGCTGCAGGAGATCATAATAGATACCGTATCAGGTGATCCCTCCCTAGCCCTCAATTCATGAATCTTGCTGCAATGATTATTTGATGCGCATTGCAGAATACTGGAAATGCCTCCACTGAACCCGAGGCAAAGAGCTCCTGCCCTCTTTGCATGGTGTGTGTTTGTGTACGTATTTGCAGCGTGCAGTGGAGACGAATTATATCATCACTGGCCTCAAGTTATGTTTGCATAGCATTTTTAGATCTATATAAATACATAGCATAGAGACACACTGCACAGTACTATGCATGTGTTACGCAGTCTGTGTATAGATACACAGGCATTATATATATATGCTATAGTACAGAATTATGTAATGTAAATGTAGTTTGCACTGTGTCTATGTAACCTCACTGTATTTTATATTCTTGCCAGCTAAACATCTCCCCTTAAGGACAGGGCATTGTTTGCAGAAAACATTGACGACTGCTGATCTCACATAGCTGTAAGGTCTTGCTGGTCACTTGTTAATGAGTTCCCAGAAGAATGTTGCTCATTCCGGCTGAAGCAAGATCTGAAATGGTCTCTTTTTTTTACCATGCTGGACTTCTGCAATATACTAGTACTGCAACCATTTTGGGGGAGCAAAGATATTTTGGTTTTCTGTTTTTTCGAGGCCAGATGGTGTTGTCTGGAGGGGTTGCAAATGTCAACACACGTGATGTTACCAGCTGGTATAGCCAATGCTCTGTAAACTGGATCAGAGTAGTTAAGGATGAAACAGTTTAATTCCTTGTTTCTCGGAAGTTTTCTCTGACTGTTTCAATTCACACTGCTGCACGTGCAGTGATAATGAGATTGGAAATGCAGCAGACACTGATGATGCCTCCTCACAGAGCTACTCGTCTTCTTCACCTCCCCATCCCTGAGCACCCTCAGCAGAGCACTGAGTCAGGGCTCCATGGGCTGGTTTTCCCACTTTCTATTCCACTGTCTTCCTCTGAGGGAAGCTGGAAGGCTTATGTGCCTGTTGGCAGAGTCCCGAAATCATGGGGTGCTAAATGCTAAATTAATTTGTCCTCTGGTTGATTTAAAGTAGCACAAGTTGTCATCTGTACACGAGGTCAGGTCTTGGGGTGAGCACCGTTGCTCAGATGTTGACGTGGTTTAGGCCCAGCCGAGCACCACGCGGCCACTCGCTCACTGCTAACCCGGTGGGATGGGGAGGAGAACGGACAAACAAAGGCAAAAGCCTCGTGGGTTGGGGTAAGGACAGGTTACTGGGACAGCAAGGGAGAGGGAAACAATCAACAACAGTGCTGATAATAGATATTCACAATGAGTGATAACAGAAAACAATTTACCGATCCCACGGCCGACCAGACCCTCAGCCTGTCCCAGAGCCACACCGAACCCGCCCGTCCCCGACCAGCCCCCTGTTATGGTGAGCATGGTGTCACTTGGTATGGAATAGCCCCCGGCCGGCCTGGCTCACCTGGCCTGGCTCCTGGTGACATTAACTCTATCCTAGCCAGAGCCAGGACAGATGTGCAATGGTATCTCCCTGCTCTGGAGAATTAAGACTACAGTGGAACAAAAGCAAACATAAGGAAGAGGTCCTCACTCAGGACAATTTTGACTGTCACAGCTCTACCCGTGGGGGAACGCTACCTGCAAACCTGGCCAGGCAGTGCGGAGGCATCAGTGCTCTCCTGGGTGTGTCCACCAGTTTTCACTGTGTCTGTACGCTGTAGGCAGCAAATTCTTAACCACACTCTCATATTTGCATGTGGGTTAATCACAGGGTGGTTGGCTGAGCAATGCTTTCAGGGTCGGTGGCCCATATTGGCAATTTCCCCTTCTGATAGAAGCATATAAAGAAAAGGAAAGAGAAGGTAAAAAATGAGTCCTCATAAGAGAGTTGCCAGCACCTTACAAGTGAGGGATTTGGGATGTTCCATATACTAAGACAGGTTTCAGCATTCTGCCTTGTGTGTGTGAATCCGTGCCATATGAGTGCTTTGGTCTTCCAGATGCCAGGCACAGCAAGGCATGACCGAGAGATGGCAATCCAGGCCAAAAGAAACCTGTCCAAAACCACCGATCCTGTAGAAAGACTTCGCCTGCAGTGTTTAGCAAGGGGATCTGCAGGCATCAAAGGACTGGGCAGGTGAGTCTAAGAAGTCAAATCCATTATTCAACCTAATAGTTTCAGCTGCAAGAAGCTCACAGGCTAAGCAGGGACCAAAACTTGAGTTTCCTGGTTCCAATGCAAATGCCACAAGCCACAGAGCCTGGGCTTGGGCCTCCTGTGTTTTGGGAGACTGAACTGACCTGCTCACCTGTTGAAGGACTCAGGACCGTGAATCACTCAGAGGAAGGTGCTCACATGACACCCAGAACAACTCCTGCCGGGGGAGAGGGAGAACATAAAACATATCACTGTTTGGTATTTTCTGTAATTAACTTAAGCATCTCAATACTGAGCATTTTGTGCTTCCTTTCCTTTTGTGTGTGATTCCCTTGTCTGTAATGGTCTATTAGCTGTCTAGTTTATGGGAGCTGTCTAGACTCCTTCTGCAGACACCCTGAGAGTGTGGGTCACCTCACCCCTAGGAAAGAGGAGCTGCACCACAGCCTGAAACCCCTTCTGGGCCCTCAAAACCACAGAAGGATCCTAGGTGACCAGCTGGAACTTCATCTACATGCCCAACTTTTAGTTGGCTCAATGTAATGTAGGAAGACTCCATCAGTTAAGGCAGTTCTTCACCTCATTTAACTTCAGGCACCCATTCTAAGCAAGTAATCTCTGCTGTCAGTGTGTGGGGCGGGTTTGTTGGGTGGTTTTTCCTCCTTTTTGGGTTTGTTTGTGGTTTGGTTGGTTTTTTTTTCCCTCCTCAGAAGACTGTACAAGGGGGAAATGTTATCTCAGTAAGGTGCTCCTTTTCTAGACCACTGCAGCATTCTGCAAGTTTTCCTATGCATTCTCCTCAAATTGCACATTTTCCACAGAGTATTTCGGATTATGGATGATGACAACAGCAGGACCCTTGATTTCAAAGAGTTTGTGAAAGGATTAAATGATTATGCTATGATGATAGACAAGGAAGAAGCACAGGAGATTTTCCGGATATTTGATAAAGATGGCAGTGGAACAATTGATTTTGAAGAATTTCTTGTTACACTGAGAGTAAGTCTGGGTATTTATGTTATTACTGCATTAAATGGAGAAAAAAACTTGATTCATCATTAGCTGAACATGAAACACAGCATTGTTATTCACCTTAGAAATCAGCAAAATCTACAGCTCTATTTAAAAAGTCAGTAACTCTTGAGAAGTTAAAATATTCTATTTCCATCTAAATATGCTAAAGGAGAAAAATCACCCTAAACAACACCTCTCTGGATAACAGTGCTCGGAAAACAAAATGTCTCTGCAATTTATTGGCAAGTTGTAAGGCTTCACGCAAAATGGAATGGAATGGAATGGAGTAGAATGGAGTAGAATAGAGTAGAGTAGAGTAGAGTAGAGTAGAGTAGAGTAGAGTAGAGTAGAATAGAATAGTTGCAAATAAATGGTTGTGACTTTTTTTTAATGAATTCCTGCTTTGATTTACATACCTAGATTCCTATATTGCAGTCCAAGTACCTATGTGTTTCAATCCATTAATGTCACTTCTTTATGCATCATTTTATGACACATCTCCTTATAACATGAACTAATCCAGTGGTGGCTTTCTCTAATCAACCACAGTGTGACTGATTTTGATTGGAGCCTCTTTGCCCTGCTGAACTCTAAACAATAAGAAAGAAAAGAATTAGTGCTTAGAGTAATTAGTAATTTCTTGTTAGAAATATTTACAATGAGTAGAATAGAAAAGTGTTCTAGGTAGCATTTTCTCTCTTATTGTCCATTTACTATTGTATTGACAGGCACTATTTGAATAGTCTCCATCATATTGCTTTTTTGGTTATGTATTGCCCTTCCTCGCTCACAGACAGTGTAGACCAGCAGTTTGTTGTTCCAAGTGCCTTGAAATAGGTTTACTGTTAACAGCAGCAGTTACTAGAATTTGGAACTGGGCAAGTAGCTGGCAGAAATAAAGTGACTTTGTTAATATTTCTTTACAGCCTCCCATGTCAAATGCAAGAAAAGAGATCATCATGCAGGCATTTAGGAAGTTAGACAAGACTGGAGATGGTGTCATAACAATTGAAGACTTACGGGGGGTGTATAATGCAAAGCATCATCCCAAATACCAGAATGGAGACTGGACAGAAGATCAAGTTTTTAGGGCCTTTCTGGATAATTTTGATTCACCCTATGACAAAGATGGGAAGGTAAGTGAAAGACCTAATGTCAAACCATGAAATCACCAGATGACTCAGCATTTGACTTAAATTGTTAAATGTGAGAGTGACTACAATACCAAACACACCTTTGCGTCACATTTATGGAAGACAGTAAAATGGATGCATCACCTCCGTAGGACTGTTGACACAGCTTGCTTGCACATTCAGAGGCAAAGAGTCTCTGCAGGAGATGCAAGGGTGGACGTGAGGTTGTATTTACTAGCTTGTAGCCTTAATGCCCTGATTTCATAGGTTACTCTAAGTGTATCTTCAGACTAACCCGCACAATTGCCAGTTTTCAAGATCCACATAAAGTGTAAAGTTTTTCACTTCTTAAGACAATAAATCCCAGGTTCCAGTTCAAAAGCAGGTTCCCTAATATGTGAAATACTTTACAGTATTATAGACCCTTCTCCAGTGTCTATAACTGCTGAGACACTTGTCTTGGAACTCACTCCATAACGGAGATAGAGTTATCCACAGAGAGTTGGAAGGAGGGTGGGGTTAGGGAGGGCTGCCACCAGCCACTTGCCCTGAGGAGCTGCTATCTGGGGCAGGGCTGAGAGCCCTTCCTGCCCTCCACCTTGACTCTCCGGTGCAGGAACCCTCTGATGGACTTCTTGTGCATCTGCTTTGTAACTGTCTCCAAGCTAAGCGTGCTTTGTTTCCTCTTGTTATGTATCTGCAAACTTCTTTGGTCTGAACTTAAACATGTCTTACCAACTCAGAGCAACCCTGGATCTCTGCTGTTCACGTGGTGATATTCTCAGTCCAAGCTGTTAGTAACAACAAACTAGATAAGGTTTCATCAGCACTTTGTAGAATGTCTTTAATACTTCGCACTTCTGGGGTGGCACCTGCATTTTCACGTCTGCACTACTGGTGACTCCTACCAGTCTAATGGCTGGTACTACACCCAAATCCTCCACTTGCTTTGTTTCCAACAGGTAGGGTCTCAGTTTGTAGGGAGGTAATGGTTCTAATTACACTTGAGCATGACTTTGCACTTGGTAGAGCTGAATTTCGTCACTTTTCCTGTTGTGTCATTCTCAGAGGCATCAGTTGCGTGAGTTGTCCCCTTCCTTCTCTGCAGCAGTGAAGTCTAGCAAACATCAAGCAAAATGTTCCTGCTTTTTGTGCAGAGGTCATACATGAACAGATAAATTGAGTCCCCAAAATGATCCTTGACAAGTTCAATGCCTTGTACCTCATAAACGCTGCAGTGTCTGAGCTGGTAGAGAAGTTACCTCTCAGCACCCACCTCTTCTTCAGCAATCCTGATGTTAGGCCACCTGATTAGACTTTCCTTCTGAGAACTGACTGTGACTTTCCTGCGCCTGAATCAGAGGTCACTAATGACACTGGTATGAGCTGAAGACCTAAAACATTTTTAGCAGAAATGCTTCAAGGCTGAGCATCTGCTCGAAAGGTCCCCTTCACCGTGATCTTGCCAGGTGCAGCCGAAGTAGGCAGGGTCAGCGAAGCTTGTGACGGCAGGACAGGCTACAGCGTTCACTTCCCCCCATTGTCATGTTTTACTTAGCTCTCAATTGCACAACGCAGCGGGAGCAAATATTTTTCTGCGTGCTGTTTATTCAAAGAATGACCTATACGGTTCAAGAGTTAAGGCATCACAACAAACATACTGTTTGTATCTGCTAATCTGATTTTTATCTTTTTAATGGTAATTTTTAAACTGTTTTAACCTCAAAATACCCATGAAAGATATTCAAAACTCTTAGGTATTTAGAAAAAAAAAAGTTTGCGTCTTTCAGTGAGACCTGTTTAGAGCAACGATATTTTCTCTCTGATAAATGGATATAAAGCTCCTGGCTGTCTCTGGGTTGCACTGGAAACCACATCCACTTAATACTAATCATAATGCAAATAACCAGATTATAGCATCCCTAGAAGAAATACATTAAAACATGTGTCTTCTTGGGCAGCACTGATTTTAACTTTGGTTCCTGGTAAGGTTAGTTTAACTCTGCATGTTTCATTTCCATCCAAGTGTTCCTGGAGGACAAGAGCTCTTAAATTTTCAATGTCTTCATTCTTCCTGTTGGATTCCTTTTCACTAACAACAACATGAAATAGCAGGTGTTAAGTTTCATTGAGAGTTCTTCTCAAAGTGTACTTTGACTTACCATAGCATTAAAAAAATAAAGGTTCATTTTCTTGTTTTAAATCCTTCTGTCTCAGGTCACAACAGAAGAATTCATGAACTACTATGCAGGAGTCAGCGCTTCAATAGACACAGATGTCTATTTTATCATCATGATGAAGAACGCTTGGAAACTTTGATCATGTGATTAAAGGAGCAAGACTTTACTTCCACCTGTTGTAGGTTCCCATGATTAAGTGCGCACACAACAACACACTCGTTTACAGCTTCCAGTAACTGTGCCAATTACAGTCAATCTGCAGAAATAATTCCCAGATGCTTTGGTAGGCTCAGCCTCGGGGGACTGGAGCATAATCAGAGAGCGTATCTGGCATCCTGCCACTCATCAGATCTGTCCCTTTTCTCTCTGCGTCCCTGACATGTCTTTTCTTTTCTGAGAGGAGCTGCTTCTTTCTTCTCAGACATCTGCAGTAGGTCCCTGTGGGTCCTGAATGCATCCCCTCCTCCAGCGTTACCTACAGCTCTCTAAGATAGAGGATGCAAGAGGAGGAAACCCAAATATTCTGGAAGGGTGGTGGTCTGGGGTAGACTGTTATAAACATGAGGAAGCCTGTCCCAGGTGGGTCACACAGCCCTCTCGCCTGGAGCACTGCGGTATCTCTTGGCTTCTTGGGTGTCACTTGTGGGATGGAGCAACTGCTCAGCTCGCTGCTGGGAACGTGTGAGTTTCCTGTGCCAGGAGGGAGAAACAAATCAAGAAGGAAGACACGGACTAGAATAAATGCAAAATGTCCTTTAAAGCCCTGCTTTCTCCCCAGCTTACAATTCAGAATACAGGCATCTTTCCTGTGCGTGCCTTGTTTCTAACCTCTGTGGGCCTGCTTATGGCTTTTTTCCCCTCTTTGATTTCTTTCTTTTTGTGCTGTGAAATAACCTCACTAGTATTTTTCTTTAAAGGGCATACATGTGTTGCAGTATTTTCTTCTCACTTTTCCTGGAACATTTACTGGTCTGGTAGCTGTTGGCTGTACACACCTACACCGAAAGTTGCTTAGTACTTTTTGTATTTATACTGGTTTCTGACCAAGCTATGACTTCAGGGAACTTTCTGGGAACTCAAAAACTTGTAACTTTCTTGTCTTGTCATCGTCTGTTTCTGATGCTGAAAAAAGTATGGGAACCTGCCCTCCTGGTCACACCAATGCGCCTGTCTCAGNAAAAGGAGGGGTGTGCTGTCTAATTATTCTTGCCTTGATTCCTTTTCCTTTTGTCTTCTTCTTTCTGCTTCTCTCACATCATTGTGCTGCTCTCCCAGACTGAGATGCTGCTGCTGTAGCAAAGAGTAAATGACCGTGTGTGGCAGCACTTGCTCCATTTCAGGCTGGCAGGCAGCTAAAAGCGGTATAGGCTTATAGACTGTACTTTTCAAAACAGCTTGACTGATGAAATCTCAACTCTTGCTTAGCCTGGGCTGCTAATAGTTCAAACACTGAAGTCCTGAGTGCTTGCTGCCCTGGTCCTGTGCAAACTCTGCTTTCGTTTTGTCAAGCCGTGATCTCAGTACGAGCAATAGATTTTTACAATTCCTTAGCAAAGGCTGTGCAAACTCAGTTATTTTCTTCGTTCTGTAAGCCTCCAGAACCTTACATACTGGCTGACACTGGAAACTGGTGGAAAGAATCTCTTTATGATTGCCATTGATCTAAGAGGAACCTTTACTTACTGCAATGCTACTGAAGTGCCAACATGCCTTACAGGAAAAACAAACTTACTATCAAATACAGGTTTTACATGTCCTGGCAGCTTGAATATAGTCCATTTCTTTCTCATTCATTAATTGGCTGTACAACAGGATGTCATGTTATCTGTCTTCTGCGTTTCAAATAAAAATAAAGTAATGTGAACGGACTGTGGGAATCACAAAATGAAACAACCGTTTCCTTCTGACATGCTATCTCACGTCTTCAGACCCCACAGCGATCTGTTGTGCTGGCATTTAATCAAGCGCAGGGGAACTTTTAATCTGAATAGCTGCAACCAGTTTGTCTTTTCAGTGCTAACCCTTTCCATTTTTACTTAATCCCAAATGCAATGTACTTTTTCAGAAGGGAGGAGTGGTACTGAAAGCAGCCATGCTTTTTTAAAACCAGCAGAAGCTTCGACACCGGCCCCTGGGGGCCTGAGACAGAGCCTGTGACGGCTGGGGAAAGCTCAGTGCTCCAGGGTGAGATTTCTGCACGGAGCTTGACAAACGGGGTTGTGCGTGGGCACCTGAAGGACGTGAGCCAGGAGAGCTCAAACCTTCCCGTCCTGGTGGGAGAGCTCAGTGCCCACCCTGCGGTGAGCACCCCAGGCACCCCCAGAGCTGCTCCCAGCGCGGCGGGTCTGGCTGCGTGCGGACCTCATCGCTTGCTGGATACGTTTCTCAGCATCAGGAGGACATTTTTCACAATGTAGTCATTTAAAATTATGTACGGAGCATGTTTCCAAGGGCTGGTTTCAGATTCCTTCAAAGTCAGTGGCAAGGTTTCCTCTCACTTCTGTGTGAACAGAGTTGCTCCTGGAGCAATCTGAGTAAAAACTGGTAACTGCAGAAAAGGTATAGCGCTTTCAGGAAAAATAAGTAATCTGGGAAAGAACAACATGCCATTTTTCACTTGTAATCAGATGCCATAGACCACAAATTGGAATCTGTGCTGTAAGAAAAGTCATTTGATTAATATGTGTGCAAATTCATGGAACAAGCACAGGCATTGCATTGCCTGCTAGGTAGGGAAATCTCTACTAGGAGACATGCAGCCATAATGACACACTGGGCACGCACACCTGAGATTCAGTGGAAGCACTTTGCAGAAGTTAAAGGCAAGTCAAAGGGATTTGAACCAGACATGAGGGACGATCAGGGCTAACAGCAGGTGCCCAGAGCCAGCCTTTAGCACTTCACTGTCCCTGTCTGCTGGAGCTGCTGCACTGAGGTCTGGGAGAGACACAATGAAGCTTAAGGGCCCGTGTTCAGCTGCAGGCTGTTGTGTGCTGGTTACAGACCCAGCAGATGCTGGAGATAGATGGTGGTGCAGGCTGTCCTGCCAGTCTGTGGTTGCACAGCACACACGCAGATGCACAGTGGCAAATGCATGCGATCGTATCTGGCGTTAGCATCAAGATTGTCAGATCTTGGTTGGTGCTTCATGTTTGAAGCACTATTTCTTCTTTCTGATTGTGCAACAGACGCTAAACAGGATGGCACAAACCATAGGAACATCTGAGTCTGCAGGGCTGTGGGCCAATACCAGAGGCGAAGGTTTTGCCTGCACCTTGAGGTCCAGCCTGCCCTGCGGCACAGCGCCTTGTCAGGGCTGAGCTCTGCCCTCCCTGCCGGGCAGCACCAGAGCTTCCTCAAAAAATGCTGGTGGAGCCCTGTGATGCCTCACAGAGGGAAAAGGCTCCCTTATACCTCCCCCAAAACCCTGCTTCCTCTCCCAACCTCTCCCTGAGCCATCAGAGCATCTCTGTGACACCCCCCCGAAAGAACAGAAGGCATGGGGGCAGGGAGGCAGGGGACAGCCTCTCCCTCCGTTGTGTTCCCCGGGGAAAGGCAGCACCCTTCACTGCATTTTGGGTTTGCCCCTTGTGTGCTTTTTGAGGCTTCATATTTTTGTCCTGCAGGGGAAATTTTTGGCTTGATATGGTCCAGAATGGTTGTTTGGCTCACACTCTCTCCCGCAGCATAAATTTCTGGTTCAAGGAACTGAGTTTTAATGCTAGCCCCACTTGCTGGCATATATTCTTGAAATTAGACCGCAAGGTATATTCAGTGATCTGATTAATTTTGTTGGTCTCCTGGCACAAAGCTGTCTTGGCAGATGGAAGCAGCTGAGGTTTTTGCAGATGAAACCACCTGTGCACGTTGCTGTATCGAAGCCGACTTGCCTTTATGTCACAGCTTTTACCTGGCACTGCCTCAAACGTCAAACCAGAGCTGGGCTCGTGGCCTCCGCTGTCACCAGCTGGCCGAAGGAGCAAGCCTGGTTATTCCAGTTATTTTTGCCTCCTAGCTCCTGTCCTCCACACCGGGAGCAGGTGCAGCAGCAGCCCCACTCAGATTTCCCTGGTAAAACAGGTAACACTGAGAGCAACCTACTGCTGTCAGCAGCTACCCACTTTCTATGACTTTCGCTATGATTATAGCCCATCCTGTTTCTCTAGAAATCCTTTCTCATAGCCAGCTCGAGAGGAAGGGGTGAGCAGAAAGCAGGTTTTCTAATGGGCTGTACTTAACGCCAAGTCCCCAGGTGGCTGAGAGCAGCCTCGGTATTTGAAGCAGGTTTGCTCCAGCTGAGTTTGAAGTCTCCGTGATTTCAAAGCAAGCATTGGTTTCAACTCTAGCACCTCTTCAGCTCTAGCACCTCTTCAGCTCTTACACCAACAGAGGCTGCAGGAGGTGGGAGAGCTGTAGGATGCAAAATCTTCAGCTCGCTGGTTTACAGCCAACCTCAGGTTCTGCAGCCCTGTCTGTGCCGAAACCCGGACCCAGGCTTCCTCACGGCTTACAGCGTTGCATCCCACCGGGAGCTGCAGCTGGAGAATGGGGGTGGGATCCAAGCCTTGTTGAATGTCTTGGCAAGTAGGAAAAATGAGAAACAAAGGAAGTGCAATGTTTTGTAAAAGCTAATTCAAGCCTGGTTTTCTGTGCAAAAGCAGAGATTGTGGTAAAATGTGAGCAGTGTTTATTTTCCAAAGACAAATCTGTTCTTTTTTCATTGAAAACATGATATTTTTGCCAAAGGCCGCAATGTATTTTACTTCCAAATGGTACTTAAGCATTCAAAATTTACTGGTTTTTTTATTTTTAGCTTATATACATTTTCTGGAAAAAAAAATAGATTGCTTTAGAGAAGCTCTGACTTTGTGGCATAGATGTGTTCCTTTAGACATTTCCACCAATGCATTTCTACTTTGTTTCTCATTTTTTATTGTTTTGTTAAACTTTTTACATTAATTCAGCGATGGTGCTAATGTTGGACTAACCTCATTTCATTGTGACATATAAGTTATGCAGTCAATATTTACCAAAAACCAGAATAACTTTTTTTATATTCATTTTTCCAGGACATAGCAACAGCTCTGTCTCCCAATGCAAGAAGCTCAGTCCATTGACCTCAGTGTCATTGGACCAAATGCTGTGTGAGAGGCTGCTCCAGCAACACTTCCTAATGTCAGATTAGGACAGTCTGACCTAAAAATCAAACTTCTCTGGAAGCAAAAGAATTATTTGCAAAATATGAGGATGTGTTACATAAACATATTGCTTTGGGCCACAGTATAGAGACTTCACACATTGTAAACATTGTTTTTCTCATTCTTAGGTTACAAAAGATGAATTTTTGAACTACTATGCTGGAGTTAGTGCTTCTGTGGACAGTGATGCCTACTTCATTTTAATGATGAAGAAATCCTGGAAACTCTGACTTTTGCTTTCATTTGCCCCAACTTCTGTGGGACCAGACACTATAAAGAAGTTAGACACTGTTTAGTTTGTTGTGGGCTTGGTTAGTTTCCCTGGTTCCCGTCCAAGCAGCGTTTTCAGAGCTGTGCGATTTGATGACAGCAGCAAGTGTGCTAGTGCTGGACTCTGACATGCGGCTTCACGTTTCAACAGGTGGCGCTTAAAAGCCAAGGAAGAGCCCCCCTTACTGAAATCTAGAGCTGCCGAGCCAGCAAAGGGACGCGATGGTCGGTAGAAATTAGCAATTGCCTTTCCTGGCATCACCAGTTGTTTTCTTGCGTGTCGGTACCTTAGATTCGTTTTGCCAATGCCCTGTTACACTCAGGATGCTAATGGTGGGCTTCATGATCACAGTAATAAGGAACCATTGGACCTTAAAATAATTCCTCACGGAGATGGTAAGTCTCCTTTATCTTACATTTTAACTGGTTTTGAAGGATAGCTTCAGAAACATACCACCAAAAAGATAACTAGCTTGAGCCAAAAGCATATTGACTAAAAACCTGCTGCTGTTCCCCCCAGGACTGCAGCACTGCAGTATTGCTGTATAAATACAAGCCTTCAAGTCAATAAACACTTTTGCTAAGAAGCCTAGAAGGGGCTGAACTCCTGCTCTGCCAGCGTCACCAGGTCCCGTGCTGCCGGAAAGGGTGGCTTCACGGTCAACTTATGCCTCCCTAAAACTGCCACGAATTCAGCCCGTGTCCCTGCGGCAGCGGTGGCTGGGCCACCCCTTCACCGTTTATTTTACGGCCAGGCTTCCATGCATATCACATACATTTAAACCATCCTTTTGCCCTGGCAGAAACAGCTCCCCCGCGTCCCCATGCTTAGCTGGTCTTCTACCACCCCACTGACACACAGAGTATTTTTGTGTGTTTTATCAGCCTGTCTAATGAACACACACAAGAGGAGGAGATCTGGTAAACAAACTAATATATTCAGCAGGGGACAAGTATTGCCTTGGGAGGTAATTAACATTTTTCAGCATCATTAAAATTAGACTGTGACTCAGTGTTATAACTGACAAAAGACTTATTTTATTTCACAGATTAGCATTTGTGTGCTGCTAGGAGATGTTTGCACAGGGCGAATGAGCTGCACAACAAAGACGGGAGAGTGACTGTGTTGTACGCCAGAAGAGGCGGCAGAACCTGACATTACGTGCGGAGAGAGGAGCAGGCAGCTGTAGGCACCGAGTCATAAAGCAGCTACATAAAAACCAGGGTCGCCCCGGTCTTTTTGTGTGTGCAGCTGAGTATGAGCACAGGAGGCAGAAAGTGTGGCGGAGGAAGGTTATGCTGAAGTAAAGAAGGTGCATGGATGTTGAGTCAGATGGGAATTCATGAACAGCTACGGGGAAACTCTGTCTTGTAAGATACGGAAACTACTCAGTCCTGACCCAGTGAAGTGTCATCAAGACAGCCGTGGCTGTGTCTTCATATATGTACTATGCATCTAAAAGCTGGGCATGGACCAGAAGTGTTTGTGGTGCTTCTTCCTTTGCTGCGTATTTGGATTTCTTTTTTTTTTCCAAAAGGAAGCTGAAAGTTTTTATATCTGTATACACCCATCAAATTTATGTTGATGGCTATAAAATCACATATGACGTTCAGCGACGCTGATACTAAGACTTCTCAAAGATTGGTACTCAGCACCTGCAAAATAGTCAGGGACCACTTCTTCCAAAAGATTTAGCTCCCACAATTGAGGCCAGATTGTCAAAAGAGACTTCTAACCTCTGCACATTTCAGAGCAGCCTAATCCCCGAACAGAGTTATCTTGGAGGAGCTTAGTTCTTGTAAAAGTTCAGCCTGACAGGACTTGACTGAACACCTCTGTAATGACCCAGCTGTTGGCACTGGCTTTGTAGCAGTTGGTTGTGGTTCAGTGAACAGGTTTCATGGCCATTTCGGGGAGCCAGGGTCCTTTACAACCTTAATGCTAACCTTTAACCCCCCTCGATTTGTCAGTGCTCGCTGCTGCTCTCCTGGAAAGATGCTCTTCTGGATAGGCTTCATCATAAACCCAGGTGCACGCCTGGACTAAGGTAACCCCTGTGTTGGGCATGAGGTAGCCTACATCCTCCACTAAGAAAACCTACATTGGGATGAACATAATTAACAAAAGGCTGCTTGGTTTTCTTTCAGTTGCGTATTTGTCAGCATTCAGCAGTGTATTAACAAAGTACCATCTCTGAGGTCACAGCCTATACAGGACTTTGCCTTAATGTACACTTGCAAGCCTGAGGGTTTTTTTTTTTCTTTTCTGGTGCTCGTGGTGTGGACTCACGGCTGCACACGGGGCCTTGGGCAAATACTCTGGCTCGCCTGAGTAAGTACGAGCCATCGGCAGGAGATCGACTTCCCCTGCCTGATTCCCAGAGCTGGTACCCCTCTGTTTTCTGGGTAACAAGGGCTGGGTGGCAATCGGTGTCAGGGTGAACAGAGGCATGCCCAGTCCAAATCACAGGGACTCGCAGGGTGATGGTGATGAAGGGAGAGTGATGCTTGCTGTTATCCTGCAGTGCATTCAGGCCTCTGAGCTGACTTTGGGATTTATCCTGCCTGAAGCTAGATAGAGCCCATGGACTTATCCTAATTTCAGTGAGGGCAGAGTAAGTCCTAACCTCATAGATGTATATTAGAAGACTGAATTAGAGCAGCATAAATAGATGATGCAAATACTCATGTCCTTTTAATACACTAAAATCAAGGTTACATGTTGTCTAATTAAATAAGACACAGAAAATAGAATGAATGTTTAAACATTAGCAGCTATGCAAAAAAATCAATACTACATAGGAAAAATATAACTATTTCAGAGTGATTAAAGTAAATAAACATCAGATTTCTACTACTTTTCCCATACTAAATAGCAAATACCGAGTTTCTACTACTTCTCCTGTATTAAAGAGCCATATCTATTTCCGGACAAACAGAAAGACTATTACATATGGGTACCTTCCTGCTTAAATAGTGCAAATAGACATTTGTGATGTCCCCTTTAATCCTGAAAAATATGTGCATGAGTTCAAAACAAGCATAGCACATATTGTACAGGATTTTTCTGACACGCTTTTGCTTCTTCCTCCATTCCCTCTTTGTTTGTCACTGTGTTACTAGAAGAGGATATCTTTCCAGCACAGTCTGTCTGCATCTACAACTGCACTGTGCAAGTCAGCAGGGTATGAACATTACCAGCAGCTCTGTTTAAAAAGAAATACAAGAATTATAAAACAAAGGAATGTCCAGGGCTTTCATCCTTTTCTACTGCATTAATCAATGTTCCATTTGGTGAGAAACAGCAATAAAAACCATTCTGTAAAATGTCACTGGAATGCCGTGAGCCAAATCCTCGGCCGCTTTGCACAGGGGGATCATAAGGTTGCCCCCGTTTGAAGGTTGCCCTGACGTCGGGTGGAGGTGGAGAAGGTGGAGTGCTGTCTTGAGAGTGCTGTTTTTTGCCAGCAGGCCACATCAAATATGGCGACATCTCAGTGATTACTACCAGTCAGAACAAATTTCAGCAGCTCTGAGGATTAGAGAGGACTTTTTTTATCCTTAGACTCTGGGAATATGAATATGTTTCAGTAAAGGAGAAGTTTGAGCAGCTGGAGGAACTGAGACGGCACAGTGACATGAACCTCAGTCCCAGAGCACAGCAAAGCGGCTTGGATTTCCCATGGCCACACTGCTCGGCTGTCATGCAACCATGTGGCTGTAGCAGCTTTATCTCCAAGCGTGTGCTCTGCAATGAGCAGCATCCCAGAGGGACTGTGAAGTGCTCAGCCATCTCTGCATGGCAGCACATGGGGAACCCCTCAGAGCTGGGTACAGAGTCTGGAGAAAGGTGAATGGGAAGGGACAAAGTGCCTTCCTCCATAATAATGTGGGAAAAAAAAGAAAGAAAAGAAAAAAACCTATCTCTAAGCAATTTACAAGGTACTTTTTAAAAAATATAGGTTGTCTGATCACTGGCAGGATCCATGACACTCCATCCATCTTCCTAGGTCAGATGTTTCATGAGAACATTGCCTGGCCAAATTCAAAGTATTATCATGCAGCCACATCCATTAAACAAACATGGTCTCCTCAGCCCTTCTGTCCTGGAAAGTACTTACATACTGCACTAACACTTGCACAAGAGCTGCAGAGAAAGACAGTATCGTGCATTTTGCATCCCCAGTTCAGTTTATAGAAAGAGATAAGACTTTGCTTTTTAGTGATTTTGGTTTTTTCCTTAGCTAAACATTACTAGTATATGAAGTACTGAAGATCTTTAATATATGGCACTAGCAGAAGTATCTGTGAATCCCCAAATTGGCTCCAGAGCAGATCTTTACCAACAGCAAAAAGTAGTGGCATGTAGGGTCTTGCTTTGTTTTAATTCATCTGTATCTCTCAAAAAAAAAAAAAAAA
>VXBL01004889.1:103134-125915 GCA_013400195.1 Aramus guarauna | reverse complement strand
AAAAAAAAATCAATCTGAGAAAACATCTTCCTAAAGTGAGTCCCTGTCCCCTTTTGCCTGGGGGCTCAGCAAACTCCTTTTGTGGCAACCACGCTACTGAATCCCCAGGCAACTAATGCTTGATAGCACCTCTCATCTACTGACGTTTAGCAAACTTGTGGACTTCCACTGACTGCAGGAGTTACTCTTGAACTGCCACTGTTTAAGAGATTGGATTCTATTTAACTTGAATTTGTTGCCGTATTTCTTGCTTAAGCATTAATAAGAGCTTAATTCTGCAACCAAGAGGTTAACTAAAGAGTCCATTAACTTTTACGAGACATGCTGTTATCCTCAGCTAGGACTGCAGTGTTACTGCTCCGGATTAGTCAGATATAAAGATTAAAGTCAGGTTGAATTAAATTTCATTTCTGCTGCAGTGGAGATTGCTACCAGCATACTGAGAGGTGAAGTCAGGCCACTTATCACTGAAACATGGGAGAACCCGCTTCCTTGCAGGTAGACTGTTGCACTGTGAGCAGGGTGTGTAACAGAGGTGGGAACTCACAGGATGCAGGAAAACAAAACAGAAAGCTACAATGTCCCACTTGTGCTAGAGACAAACCGGTACACTGTCATTCGCGTAAGGTTTACTGAATTTTGTAGAAGCTAGACATTGTGACATAGGCTTCCTCATTGTTTGGTGACCTCATTTCATTGGTAGGCAGCATCTGGGATGCAGTATCACCGTTTAGGGGCTCTGGCCCGAGCTGACCAGAGGGATCTGGGGGAGGAGCGGAGGAAAGGCTGAAACCGTCATCGCACAAGGGCACCCCGTTGCCGTGGCACACCTCGTATGTGCTGCAGCAGCAGGTTCCTTCGGTGACTGCAAACTGGCTGGTGGTCAGGAGTCTGTGCAGGGCTTCAGCTGGCCAGATTCCTTCGTAAGTCACAGACAGGCTTAGGTTGCTTCTTTCTGTCACCTCAGGGATCATCGTCAGGTCTGATCCGCTCCAAAATTTTTCTGGATGGTTTGGATCTGGAGCGGTTGGTGGCTGCACAAAATGTTCCATTTCAGCTTTTGCTCGAATGCCGTCCACTTTATGGATATGAACATAACCAAAACTCTCTGGGTTAAAGCTTATATCAAAATTCTGCATGGCAAAGGGAACAGCATGGTCAGTCAACAGTGGGTATTAGCTTAAGAGACAAGGTACTTTGATAATTCATTTGATTTTAGAGGGGTATTTTTTATTTCTTTAACTCTGAAAGTAACCCTGAGCAAGCTGAATTACAGGTTAGCAGAGAATGAACTGTCACGTGGCTTAAAATCCTTCTCCGTACTAGTCTGAATCTATCCAGAGGCCTCCGGCAGGCAACGCCACTGGAGAGCATTTTACGCTCTATGCAACGTGGAGGGAACTGGTGTTTCAGAGACTTTTCTGAGCCATGCATCTATTGCATGCCTGCCATTTCACAGGAGTGAGTGTGCCAACCCAGATGGCTCCTTTCAGTTTTACCTTCCTAATTTAGCAGTGAGGGAAGTAAAAGTTTGCCACGGTTTCCTGAGACACATTAGGACATGCACTGGGGAGTACAAAGGGTGAGAGAGTCGTCGTAGACCTCTTATTAAATTAAGAACATCCTAATAATGTACCAACTGGAGAGAACAGTGCTGATGAGCTGCTTAGTGAAAAGATGCGTTAGACACATAGCTTTAAGGCAGCGAGTTAATCCCACACCTTATGGTTTCTAACATTTGTCCATCTGGCTTTTATCTGGCAGAGCAGTTCATGTACTGCATGGTGTATGAGCAATTCTGCTGACCATGTAAGGGTACATGAGCATTACTAGGGATGTTTGCAAAGGGTCTCCAATCCAGCTCCTTGGTCACAGTTTCACAGGATCACTGAAACGTCTCTGTTGGAAAGGACCTCTGGAGTCCAACTGGTCCAACCATCTACCAGGGGAAGGACCTGGATTGGGTTATCCAGAACCCTATCAAGCCAAGCCTTGAACATTTATAGCAAAAGAAAATCTACCTCTTCTCCAGGCAACCTACACAATGTTTAATTGTTCTCACAGAGAAAGATTTTTTTTCTTATATCCAGATGAAGTTTCCCCTGAGGTAACACATCCTGTTGCCTCTGGTCCTGTCACCATGCAGCCTTGTGGTGAGAGCACCTCCACTGTCTCTCTACCTACAGTCCTAGGTACTGGGAGGTTGTGATTAGTAGTTCCCACCCCAAGCTTCCTCTTTCCTAGAAACAAACTCAGTTTCTTCAACCTTTCTTCATATATCAAATTCTCCAGCCCTCTGTAGTTACTTTGCACAAGTCAAAGCTCAGGCACTAGCTGAATTGCCTGTTATTTCCATAGCTTGGCTAGCATCTCTTCAGTGAAATGTAGAAGTCATTTCTGAAAGATATCCCAGTTCGTGCAGCAAATGCATGTACTACCTCTCATGAGTGTTAGTTTTGTTCCTAACAGTCTATACTCAGGTGAAAACAACAGCGGAAGTACATACATTTTTTGGCTTCTTGCATAGTTGCTCCAGTGTTTTTTTATGATCAGGAAGGTTTGGCCACACAGCAGGCTTGATTCTGAAACATCAACAGTAGACAAAAAGGGGTTGAAGAGCAGCAAAAGAGGGACATCTTGAGATATCAGAGGTTCATATTGCATTATCTCTGCTAATTCTGACAGCAACAGTAGACAAAAAGGGATTCACAGCAGCAGGAGAGGGACATCCTGAGATATCAGAGGTTCATATTGCATCTTTCCTGCTAATTCTCACAAATCCTGAGGGCTGGCTTGCATTACCCAGAATTATGACAGAGAAGTCTTAGAATAAAACAAAGACAGGAGGAGAGGAGTTATAAAGGTCACTGAATAGTCATTGTTCTTTTGAGTGCAGTTAAAGGAAGACCAAGTACTGGAAAAGCAGCACATCATGCTGGTGAAGAGCTCATTTGCATCTAGCTGTGTTAACAGGATTTTGCATGGTGAAACCAATTTCTGCAAGTGAAAAAAGATGCTGTGGTTAAAGTGCAAATTTGCTGATATTTGCCTCTACTTGTTTACATAAGTCAAAGTACTGCATATTGTCCCACTCCTCAGCCAACTAGCTGTGCTTCAGATATCTGTATTGTAGCCTTGTCCCACACCTCTCATTTTTACTGCCTTGATTAGCAAACTTCTCATGTTGTGCTGCTGGAAAACCTTAGCTATGATGCATCTAGAGAATATTGCCCAACTCACATTCCATGCTGCAGTGATATAAATATAGCTATAGATGTATATGAATGCATATTTATATATGTGTCTGTATATGTGGGTATATATACACACGTGTATAAAAACCTCTTCTTTTTAAAAGGGAAATCTCTGGGTTCACCATCTAAAAACCTGTTTTTTCAGCAGTTTTACATAAGCAGAACTTCTAGCAAACTAAGAGCACTGCGAGTGCTCAGTGACAGCAAAAAGCAAGAGCTAGGAGTCTCAAGCCACCTCTACACTTGCAAATAAAACAGCACCAGGGAGCATCCCCTGACAGATAACTCCAATGTCTAAAATGTTTAATTATTAAAATTGTTCTTGGCATAGTTTGACCAGAGCCAACTAGCACATTCCCAGGCAATCCCCGTGTGTAATTCAGGAGTTAGCACAGCCCAAGTGTTGTCCCAAAGAAGCAGTTCTCGTGCAGCCATCTCTCTGGATGTCATGGACAGGCTGCTTTCAACGCCACGGACCAGACCTGGGTTTTCTGCTTTGTGAGGGGTCCATCTCCTATGGTTAAACCTGGGACTTTTTCACTTCAGATTCTGGTTTCACCAGATTGTCTACATATCTGTTCATTTGCTTAAATTTGTTAACTATCTATTCTATATATGCATATATATCCACATATTTAAAAATATATTTACAGCTACCTATCTACTGCTCTGAAGCCAATATATGAAAATAAACCAAGGCAGACAAAGGACTGCCTGTTTAATGAATGAATTTCCAGTCTCACTTCTGCTGTGACTGCTTTGGTGGGGGATGTAGAGCCAGGTTTCGCCTCATAGGTGTCTGGATGTGGACCCAGCTGGGCTGGTGGCTGACACCTTCAAGCCCTTGTTGCAGAGACCTCTGCCCTGCTGCTTCTGAAAACGTTGCAGAGCAAACACCCTGCTGACTCAGCCTATGAAAGGGAAAGAAGCAATCTCCCCAGTATACCATTTCCACACCTCTTGGGGCTTTGCTAAAACCCGCAGGTTGCTTTCTTTTCTGGATCTTGCTTGAACCTTTTGAGTCAAATTTGCCTCCAGTGAGACAGTGACTCTGTGTTTCATGGTGACTTCAGCTCCCCGAAGGTCCCAGTGTTTTGACCCCGAGACTAATGTCTGCTCAAAGTGGCAGGTCATCTTCTGCCTGCCAACAGCCTCTCTTGTATTTTCTGCTTCTACTCTTTGCTTGCCTTCTGCTTGATATAGAGGTCCAGAGATGGAAAGAGAATAGTTCCCAAGTATAACGGGGAAAAAATCACACTGTCAGAACAGGATTGGCTTCCACCACTTTTTCTGGTACAAAGAGACTTAGATTACCTGTTTTCCCAAAAAGTTACAATCAGGACAATCATGACAATGGACAGCATGAATCCCAGGATGGAGGGTATAATCACAACCACGCTGCTAACTAAAGAAAAACAAAGAACATCAGCCAATGCATGTAAATGTCTCACTGTTAAGCCACAGTAACTGTAATGTCAGACAATAAATTAGGAATTAATGCCAAGCTTTGCACTTGCTCATCATTGGACTGGTGCAGTATTACATTTCTCCTGCCTCCCTGAAGGAGGAAAGCAGGAGGCTGCCAGAGCATCAGCACTTGGCTGAGCTCCAAGCTGGGTTCCAGGTTGGATTAAAGCATCTCAAAGTCTGCTATGCCCTCCAGCACATTGAAGCCACCGCTTACTGCATCCTCGCATCAGCAGTGAAGTGGCTTTAAATACATGCGGTGCCAAGGTGCCCCTGGGGACTGAAAGGACCCAAAGGACCAGAAGGATTATTCATGTTTACAAGTGCAATTATGAGATTTTATGCCATATTGTATTTGTGATTAAAGTGCCATATTAACACACAAATACGGGGCTCTGAAAAGGGTCGTGTTTCAACTGCTCCTTGTGCCTTACTTAGAATGCTTGGTGCAAGCTGGTTGTTCTCCCTGCACACCAGCTGGCAGCAAGCAGGAGTGAGTCACCCTTCACCTCCCTTTGCAACCCCCTCATGGCCTTACAGCAGCACTTCATCTGACCTTATCACCCTTAAATGAGATTTAACTCCACGTGGAGAGTCAGCCCCAGACCAGAGTGATACAGCCACTTTCTGGGTCCTCTCCTCTGGGGTGCCCGGAGCCTGTGAGGGCTGACCCTGCTGTGGCCACGGGCCCTTCCCTCCCCATGCTCTCTTCACTGCTGCTGCCAGGGCTGGCCAGGGAGCCAAGGACCCCTAGCTCTGCTTTCTTCCAGGTGGACCAAAATGGTTTCTGCCCTTACAGGTCTCTGTGGAGAGCTGCTCCCTTGCGGTCCTGAAGCTCTTGGAAGTGCTCCATTCACTCCATGTGCCCTTAAAGTAATCTCCGTTGGGCTGCGAACGTACTTTCACCTCATACGATGCATCATTTTCAAGGTTTTTCCCCAGTAATTTTATGAGAAGGTATGGTGACTCTATTGTCTAAACACATAAAAAAATCCGATTATTTTTCTAGAAGACACAGGAAAAATATCTTTGAGTTTCAGCAAAATGCGTGAGATCAGGTGCATCCCTGCATACTGTACTGTTTGATCTGTGTCTTTGGTTAATATACAGGTAGGTGGTCATCATGACGTCAGTCTAGTTTAACAGCAAGGCAGTTCAGACAGTATTGAGAAGAGAGACTAAGGCTGGGTAAAAGCCTTTTGGAAAACAGCTGGATGTATTAACTGTACTTCAGTACTGCTGACACTGCAATGGGAAATATATGCTTCCCTGCGAAGGGTCAGAAAAGAGAGGGGAAAAAACAACTTTGGAAAGAGCAGCTACAGGAAAGAAGCAGAAATCCCACAGTGCAGCTCTGGTGCCCTTTATTTCACTGTATTTGGTTGCCTGAATCCCTTTTGTTTCCAAGTTAGAGTTCTCCCATGTTCCCTATGTAAAAAACCACCTATAGTCCACATTTCCAAACGCTCCCTATCTGGACTCCTGTTTGCATGGCTGCTTTTGTGACAGGGGACACAGAGGTCCCAGCAGCTGGGCAGCCCAAGGCAGATCTAGTTCACAGGAGTCTGCAGCCCAAAACGTGGTCTTGGGGTGGGAGAGCTGCAGGGCTGCACCCGGAGCCCGGAGAGGCTCAGTGAAAGACGCAAAGAAGCTGCTGCTAAGTAAGAAAAGAGGGCACACAATTTACTGACTGATGAGCACAGAAAAGAAGAGCAAAACCAACATAGCAAAAAGCAAACCATCCGAACAGTTAGGCTGGTTTGATACGTCTTCTCTTCCCAAAGAGAAGCCCAAATGAATGAAACCTTGTTAGCCCAGACAGGTGTCTAAAAGATATGGATGCTCTCAGTCTGGAATTATTTTGACTGATGAAATCTCCAAATGCCAAATATTGCATCTTTCCAGGTTTTCAGCTGGTGAAATGTAGAAATGCAAATTTGAGGGTTTTTACATGATACTGGTATTTCTGATAGTGTTTAATTTCAGAAATCAGTGTAAGCTCACCAATACATCATCACTTACCTTCCAAATACCTTCTTCCTGCCGATAGGCTATTTGGTGTATTAATTTGTCCTTTAAGTATTTCTTCCATGAGTGTGGTGTACTATAATGAATAAGATATTCATTTGCCTCCTTTTGGTATGTGATGTTTATATCAAAAGGTACTTCAGGCTTAACTGCAAATGATAACAAACCAGGATATAACAGGAGCAGAATAACTTTACTACAAAATAAACAGGATTTGAAAAGTAAAGAAAAAAAAAAAGTCCACTTCAAGTTACATCCCCTGCAGGGAGACCTATCCTGACCAAGGGCTGGCCTGAGCTGGGTGAACATCATGCTAAGCCCCAGCTCATCCTTAAACCTTGGACCTGAGAGGGTATTGGTTTTGACGTGCTGGAGTAGCAGTGTGACCAGCAGGGATGGCGATTCCTAGGGATGTGGCATTTAGTCTTGGAAAGCAATTCCTAAGCATGCCCATCCCTGTGGCAGCACTGCTTGAAGACCTGAAATTCAGTCCCTCTAACTAGTACTCTGAGATGGACACCCCATGGCAAAACCCATCACTGCGCTGGGAGGAAGACATTGGGGAGCAAACTGGGTATAGGTACAACTGCTGGTGGCCATCAGGGCAGTTGGGCAGAGGAAGGGACAAAGTATGACAGCATTAGATATAGCAGAGGGGCTATATCTAGCTATATATGTGGCTCCGGGTCCTGGCTATGAACCCACACCTGACCTGGTCTGCAGGAGACTGTGTCAAATGATCATCTGTGCAAGAACATCAAGCCAAAATGGAGCCCTCAGGACTCTCCTGAAGTTGTGCCTGAGCTGGATGTGCCTGAGGTCTGCACGGACCTGTGTCTGTGCCACTGAGGCTTCCTGAATGTTCCATGTAAAGCACATCAGCTCTCACAGGAACAGAACCCCCACACCTTTCTCCTCTCAGAAAAATGTATACAGCCAGAAATTATGCCCACTGCTTCTGCAACCCCCAAATACTTCAATCCTTCCATGCAGAACCTTCGGTTTCTAGAGGAGACACCACCAGAGATAGTCCAGGCTGGCCCATAAACTAAGAGGTAATGTAAGATTATTACAAAACTATTGAACTGGGGTATAAATGAGAGAAGGATGTTGCAGTGCCTATTGCCAAAGGAAGGCACAGCAATGTGGCATCAAAGCAGAGCAGAGCTGCCCTGCATGGGCTTCTCTGCATCCCTTGAATAAGACCAGCTCCCAAGAGGGATAAATCCTAAGGAACCCTTCTTCCTCTGAGTTCCCTATTTCTTGGCCCAGGCAGATCCCAACGTGGCTTTGATGAACCCATGCTTGGGCTCTCAGTGTCTCTTCTGCGCTGCAGGATGCCTGAACGCCTTATTCAGACAACAGACTCCACCAAGAAGCAAGGTGTAAAAAAGTGAGATCTTGCAACCTTGTGCTCCCTGTGCTACCAAACTCACACTAGACTTGGGGTGGTCAGTCCTGAAACTGCACAGTCCCTAGTAAGAGACGAATGATATGTCCTTGCTTGGCAGATCATCCACGCTAAGGAACAACTGCTTCACCCATGTGCATGATTCAGTCTATGTCCAGGTCTGGGCAGAGTGCTACAATAAGCTGGAATTAGGCTACACATTTTGAATGGAGTTTAGTCACGTTTGGCTTCCAAGCAATGGGAACACCACACTCTGCCAACACCTCAAACCAGGCTACATGCCCTTCTAGGACGCTATTCAATACTGCCTCTATGTCATCCAGATTGACACTTAAGCTTTGCGCTTTTTTCCCCAGTAACCCCTATATCTTAAAAATGTCCAAAATGTTGTGTCTTACCAATGTCAGTTACAACCAGACTCCTGCAGACCCTTTTCTTCATCTCAGAGCCCATGCATATGTATTTATTTGAGAGTATATCAGTAAACTGTAAGAAATACACATCTTTCTTTTTCTTCATATCGAAGCACACAGAATTACTGTCTTCCTTGGTACTGTTGATCAAAGTGACACAACGTTAATTTCTTCTCAGTCTTACTATAACATAGTAAGGGACAAATCCTGGTTGCTCATTTCACACTAACTGAAGTGAGACTCCATGTGAAATAAGAAAAAAAATGCCATGCAAATAAAGAATTTAAAAGATTGATAGTGGTTTTCCTCATGATCTTTAAGCACGATAATCAAGTAACATGAGTTACAGTAAGAGTCCTGGAGCTCTCCAAGAAAAAAATGCAATTATTAATTTGGAGATGTATGTGTTAAAAAAATTTGTATCCTTAAAAATTATCTTACTGCTGCCATTTTTAAATATAGGGCAATAGGTTTGGATGCTCACTGAAAAAGATAGAGAAATTTCTTATTGACTGAAGTGGTGGCAAATACGGGTTCAACACTCAGCCAAGTCAAGAAGGAGTCATATGGTACAGTTTCAGAGGTGGAAATACATCTGTGTGTTCCTCCGTCTGTGTGACTCCCATGTTTGAAGACTGTCATAAAATTTCAGTCAAAATCCAGAAGAAAGCCCATGAAAATAGAAAAATTCTGATAAACTAGGTGGAAAAAAATTAAGCCCTGATTAGAATAGCAAGATTAAAAAAATGTACTTCTTTTGCTGGCTGCCGCAGAACTTTCAGTTTCAGGAAAAACAGGCAAAGGCAAAAGCAGAAGTATGGTAAAGAAACAAAATCTGAGCTTCTTTATCTAGGTGCACCAGTTAAAGAAAAGGTGGAAAAGAGACTGAAGAGAAGTGGAGGTGACTGATGTGTTTGGTAACTGTTGGGTTTTTGTAAACTCATTCTAGTCTTTTTTGCATGTCTGTGTATGTGTAGACAGTTGCTTAATTTTTTTCTTGACACAGATAAAGGCATTTTCCCTGCAGTGGAAAGTCAGTGTTCTTGCCAAAGAATTTTCTGTGGAAAGGACCTGCCTCTTCAAAAACATTTTTACTTTTCACTTGATAAAGGCTAGGTTTGGTTTTCTAAAAATATCGTTTAATTTAAAGGAAAAATGATCTCAGTTCATGCTGGGCTACATTCATAATTACGTGTTCCAGAGCAACAGAGGCAAGATAAGAACTATTGGAGATGTTGTAATGCCCTTTACAGACACTTCCAGCTGCTTTTTTTCTTATTAGGGAGTTAGGTTCTGTTTCAGCAAATACTTCTACTTTGCTGATTATAGTATTCAAACTTGGTAAAACACTTTGAAACAGAATTTTGTCTAGCTTTGCTGCTCCTGTTTCCCAGCATATGGCAATGTGACTCACTGGTGCTTAGCATTTCGCTTCCCAGAAGTTTACCAAAGGACGGAGTGACGGCACTTACCATAAGGCCAGGGTATAGTTAGTGTTGTGAGGAGGCAGCTCGGTAAAATTGCAGGTCAGGCTGCTATAGGAATCCTTAAACTCCAGCTGGCTGAAGCAGTCAATGTCAAAATTGTCTGTTTCATCATCTCCGAAAGTCCCTAAGGAGAGATTTGCAGGACGTTACTGAAGCAAACCCATGAGTGTATTCAATTGGTAGCTCCATTGTCTGGGAGGTTGTTTCTTTACATGGTTGCCTGAAAGGAAGAGGATCAACTGACCTGGTTTGTAAAAAGCAAAGAAAGCTTGTTCAAAATGAAATTAAAAGCCACTTGTACCTTTCAAGGTTGCTCTCCCTGCCTGCCAGTGAAGTCCACCCACTTACCACGCACGAAGGTACATTTTGCATCATCGGTCTGTGAACTATAAAAAGACATAGTGTCGCAGATGGTTTGTCACAAGAGACACCCTATGTCTTTTCTTTTCTATTAATCATGGACAAAAAGAGGTGCTGATGTTGACCTGGAAATCTCTGAAAAAGTCCCAGTGTCGAGTGCAAAACAGAAAATATGTTTTCAGCGCTGCAGTTTAATTCCTCCTAAGGTTGAGACAGGGATGGGGGAATTCTTATTTTAAAAGTTACGGACAAACTTTATACCAAGATAAAGGCAGGACCTACTCCATCTGAAAATTGTCTCCAGACTTTCTCAAACAGGTTTTCCTATTAGGAACCACAAAATGTGGCTATCCTTGGGCATGCAAAGGAGACCAAGACATGTTTAAGATGCCTGTTGAAAATCAGACTATTCAAGTCAAGGACCAAAACAGTCTTGAAAATAAATGGAACCGAAACATGCACTGGAGGATATAGTCCACATGGTTACTGCCAGAGGTGTCTGGGGCTGATGCTCGAGGCTAACGACTGCTCAGGAGGGAGGGCTAGTTTCAACGGGAGCTATTTGTATGGGAATTTCAGTTCATCAAACGCCTTGTAGCTCCGAAGTGGTAGACCCACAGCCGAGGATGCACGCTTGGCAGTTGCCGTTGCTGCACCAGCGGCAGGACCAGCCGCATTGCCGACGGCCAAGAGTGCCCGAGCAGCGTCCTCCTGCCTCTGCCCGTGCTGTGAAGGTATGGCCTGTCACCAGGTTCCTGAGAAGACTGGAAAATGACATGACTGATTTTAGGAAAGCAAGAGAATTTTGGTGTCATGAGGCAATTAAGCCCCATTTTGATTGTGCTGCAAAGTTTTCTGAAATGTCACAAATGTGAGCTCAGGAGGGAAAGCTCAGACTTTCTGCCAGAATGCGTGGCTTCCTGCAAATTTGCTTCGATGACTAATAAAACAGTCACGGTTTGACTAAGAGCATATGTCTCAAGTCCTACATTTGGCAGGTATGAGGTCAGTGAAGCAAAGAATGATGCTTCTGAGAGGAGTCCTCTCTGGCAGAAACTGCCGGTTCTGCTTCATTTCATGAAATCTCACCCACCGTAGCCGAGCAGACAGGGAAAGACTCATTGCCATGATCCTCGGGGCAGGAATGCCTCTGTCTCCTTTTACCAGTGGGTTAAAGGTGGCTGTGGTGATACACAACGTCCCAATGTCCAGGGACTATTCCCAATCCCCTGCTTGGTCCTCTCCTACCCACTCCTCAGATGTGCCCTCACCATGCGGGGCATCTGCCGTAGCAAGAGCAAAACCTTGGCTGCTCTTGGGATATCAGCGACTCACTCACAAACATCGTGGGGAAATGCCTGTGGAAACATTTCCAATGGAAAATCCCTCCCAGAGGAAATGATCTGTGAGGGTGACCGAGCACTGGGACAGGCTGCCCAGAGAATTTGTAGAGTCTCCTTCTCTGGAGATGTTCAAAACCCACCCGGACGCAATCCTGTGCAACCTGCTCTAGGTGATCCTGCTTTGGTAGGGGGTGTTGGACTAGATGGTTTCCAGAGGTCTCTTCCAACCCCTACCATTCAAACTAAAAAATAAAAAATCTCTGCTGTCACTCAGGTGAATCAGATCACTGAGGGGTGACCAGCTACTTGCATACCATGAGTCATAGTCCTGCTGGTGATGTCCTATGATCCTGGCCAATCCTGCCAGCATACAGGGAGACCCAGACCTTGTCCAGCACAGGAGCACATCTGAAGATTTGTGATTGCTGAAGGTTTGTGATTGCTTTAAAATGTAAATAAAGAGCATCACCCCACAGTGTCACTGTCAGCAGTGCTTCCTCCTGACCTCAGAGCTGAGGTGCATCTGGAGTTGGGTTTTGAGTAAGAGAAGAAATTCAGAAGTCAGTCAGGAATGCAGAGAAAAAGGCAAAAGCAGTGTGGGCAGGGGCCAGGAAGGGGGCTGCTGCCATCAGCACCCGTGGTGGGCAGCAGGAGGGATGGGAGCATCTGATGCTGCACTAATTCAGAACTCAGAGGCAGATCTGTCTCCTGAGCTAAGATTTAGTGGTCATTTGCCACCATGAGCAACCTGTGCTAAGAAGCAATTACTTGTCTTCCCTCCTCACTGCAGCTCTGGTGGGGTCCATCCCAAGGGGAGCCCAGCTCTTCCTGAAGGACAATGAAATGCGGTGTTTCCCACCAGCGCTGCTGCTTTGAGGGAGTAATCTGTGCAGCACGGACACGGACAAAGGAGGTGCTGTACAAAGTCGCTCTATTTGACCATCACATTCAAGAGAGAGACACGGAGGTCAGCGCAACTCCAGAGCAAGCCCTGCAGCAGTTTCGCACAGGTGAGAGTCTTGACCAATGCAAACGTGAGCCATCTGGGCAGACATACATGTACAGAAATGTATTTTACTTAATGTTACAAATCCATGGGTAAAAGTGTGCGCACACACACATATATATATATATATATGTATATAGTCAAAATTCAGGGAATAACAAGTAAGCTGAAATGAAAGTGCATAAAATGGGAAAACAACCCTGTATTTTATATAGATACACCCAAAGCTCACATGCACAGATATGTCACATTTTATGCCTAAGACTTTGCCTGCAACCACCAGGAGACTTGCTTATTTGTACTCATAGCTACCTCAAGGCAACATTAAAACTTATGAATTAGGATGACTAATCTTTCTTTATATAAGAGAGAGAGACTGCTTGGTGCTCTCTGTATATGCAAACTACGTATAGTAGATTTTGCATAAACTCACAACACTGATAATCTTTATATTAATAAATCGCATATCAGAACATATATTTCAGCTGTCTGCTATTGCTTTGTTGAAAAGTGAAAATTTTAATTCATTCTCTATCAGGCTGACTGCAAAATGAAAAGAAGTAAAAAGGTTTTGCCTTGCAGTTCAAACAGGCATTTAATGTTTAACCAGCACATTACACCTTTGCTGCCACATTGGAAGGAAAGCTGACTTTACCTCTTTGACATTGAACTTTCACATTGTGATTACGTGGTTCCTTATTCATGGAAATAACATCCTAACCAGAGAATATGTGGTAATTAAATCTCATGAATGGTGTGAAGTAAGCAGCCTGAAATGCTTCTTGCTGGTATGGTTCCTCCATGGGCTGACAGTAATTTTTTTGTCTGACATAAATATGCATGCAGCCTCAGTTACGCTTCTTGCCTTGCCTAAACCTCAGAACCACCACGCGTGAATTTGTTTGCTGCATAAATGGTTTTGGTGACTCCAACATGACTCACACCGCTAAGGGTTCTTTACACAATTAAAATTTACAAGATTATAATTTTTTCCTTGAAAAGCCCAGACAAGGTAGAGCCCTGAGCCTGGTTCTGCTTAAATCAAGGCAGGACTGGAGATTGGATAATTCTAGTGGGAAAAATAGCTACAGCCACGGCAGGTCTTTCACAGAAATAGTTGTTTCTTGGGTTTGGACAGTACTGAGCAGGATGGTTCAAATCACAGCAGGAATCTCACGAGCCTTTACCAAGAGGAGTGTTAGCAGAGGCTATGGACATGCTTCAGCTTTAGGCTCTGAAGCCACTGGGACTGACAAAAACGCGTGATACCAAAGGCACTGCGAAGCACCTGCAGAATCAGTGACCGAATTTCCAAAGTCAATGAAGCTACTGTCCCATGGGCTGAGTAATGCAAAATGCCTAGTGCTAATCTGATTCAGGCAGAACTCGTTTTAATCACAACACTTTTGATGTGGGTTGGACAAACCATACGAGCTGGGCTAGGAGGACCACTGAAGGAGCTGTCCTGGCCATGAGACCCTGCAGCCTGCTGTCTCCTGCTCCCCTCCTGGCTGCTCCTGCTTAGCTCTGCTTGTAGCTCTGCTTTTGGGGATCTTCACCACCTCTGCCAGGCTGGAGAACAGCGTTGGGAGGCAGTCTGCCACTCAGAAAAGAGGAAGAGATGAAGGCAAGTGTTCCGATGAGCTTTTCCCACCTCTGCCCATAAGAAGGGGTGAGCTCGTGCCTGTGTCGGCTGGTGGCACTTTGCCAGGAGGCAAGGCAAGTCGGAAAGGTGAAGGGTGAATTCCAAACATCCATCACTGGTGGTTTTACCCTGGGTTGTTTAATTTGTTTGCCAAACCCATGAGACTCACAAACAAATCATAAAAGCTGCTAATTGCTCAGTGGGGATTTTCTGAATCTGTTTGTCTTTAATTCTAAGCAAATGATGGTTTACTGGAAGTTAGTGACAAAACAAGGAAAGGTCCGGTCATATCTGCTTTTGGGAATCCCTGAAGATTTCAGTGACGTCAGTGATAAATCACTAGAATTCACCATTCTCCATTGTAGCTGCTTGCCAAAGCTGGCTCTAAACAGCTGCAGACTGTACAAATAAAAGACAAGTAGAAAAAAACAAAGTGGGTAGATGCAGTTCTGAGCCACTCCCTGTTTTCTTCTAACTAAAAAACTTATCATGTGTATACTATTTATGTATATATGTATGTGCATATGTGTACATACATACATGTTATAATACATGACACACAGGGGAAAATAAGATTCCCTATCTGTGAGATAGCATAGGAACACAACCATTATCTTCCTAAAAACCAAAACCTCTTTTGCTCCCAAAAAATGGATCCTTAAAACTACCAGTAACTGAGGACTGCCCATGTTGTTCACACACAGTGTAACAAGCTCTGTCACAGCTATTTGTTTAGTATTAGACAAGTAAGAGTTTAACAGATCTGGAACTCAACCTGTAAATCCAATTTTTCAGCTCTCTTTTGAGAAAAGGGATGGCAGACTGAAACAGTAGTTTTATCACTGCTCTTTATGTTTTCGTTTTTGATTTTGATTCTGCTAAATAATTTTCACTTCTCTAAATGAGATAATGAAATCTGCAGTAAGTCTAAATTTAAACTGTTGAATTAATTCGTAATTATTTGCTGAGTAAGGGATGAATGCTCTTAGTGATGGGCTGTGAGAATCCCCGAGTTGAGTCGCTGCTTCAGCCATACTACAAAGGAGACTGGGACTAACAACCAGATATACCTCATGCAACTGCTTAAAGAAGAAGAGAAAAAGTTTAACATTTGAAGAGGAAGAGTTTGGGCCAAGTTTGAGGTCTGTTGAAACATCTTGTTTGGAGGAAACTGCCAAGAGCAAGAGAAGCCAGAACCTCATCCCTCTCTGATGGCAGCTCGGAGTGACCATGGATCGCAGAAGAGTGAAGCGGTTCCCTGCTCCCAGGCATAACTCCTCACATGAATGCTAGATACAACGAGAGAGGATTAACAGGTCTGATCTTACATGCCCTCTGCATACAGAGGAGATCCCCCTCATTTCATATGAATTTGGATGTTACAAGGACAGCAGACTTGGGAATTAAATGAAATAGGTATCCTCCACCTCCACATCTGCCTCAGGTACTGGCACTCAAAGAAAGACTGGAGGCTAAAACTAACACATTTAACCCAGCAGCTGCATTTTGGACCTTTTAACTCAGGTTTTTCAAGATCATACACAAGTGGAAAGATGAAGATGAAATGACTCACCATCACCATCTGCTGAGGTGCAACCACTTTCCCCAAAAGTGGTTTGAAGAAACAGGACGAAAATGCTCAATACTGTACTTGTCTGTGTCATCCTGAGCACGCTGCATGTGTGCAGTACGTGTGTGCGCGAAGCTTGCGCTCGCTTACTTTATACTAGACGCAGAACAAACCCATTGCCTGATAAAGAGACCGCAGGCGAGGGGAAATGTAAACATGCCGACAAGGATGACTAGTGGCAGAGGGCAGGAAGCCAGCACGAAGATATTTGCAGAGCTTTTACTTTGAAACATGCTTCCCACTTCAAAACTAAGGACCTTCTGGATCAGGCCCATTGACTCATTGGGCCAAATCTGGTCAAGCCCAGTGGGTCGAGACCACATTTCATGGACAGTGCTCCTGGCAGGACTGGCGGGGTTTCTGCTGCTGATTTCCCTGAGAGCACCGTTTAGTCCTCCCATCCACCTTACTCTCCATGAGGTACAGGGGTCCAAGGGACAAAAGTCTTCCAGCTATGAAAACCTGTGATTTTTTTTTTACTTATTCTTTAAGTGTTGGCATCAAAAGAAACATGACCAGCAGGTTAAGGGAGGTGACTCTGACCCTCTACTCTGCTCTCGTGAGACCCCACCTGCAGTACTGCGTTCAGCCCTGGGACCCCAGTACAAGAAGCACATGGAGCTGTTGGAGAGAGTCCCGAGGAGGCCATAAAGCTGATCAGAGGGCTGGAGCACCTCTGCTGTGAGGACAGGCTGAGAGAGTTGGGGTTGTTCAGCCTGCAGAAGAAAAGGCTCTGAGGAGACCTTAGAGCAGCCTTTCTGTACCTAAAGGGGCCTACAAGAAAGCTGGAGAGGGACTGTTTACAAAAGCATGTAGAGATAGGACAAGGGGTAATGGCCTTAAGCTGAAGGAGGGCAGATTTAGATTAGATATGAGGAAGAAATTCCTCCCTGTGAGGGTGGTGAGGCACTGGAACAGGTTGCCCAGAGAAGTTGTAGATACCTCCTCCCTGGAAGTGTTCAAGGCCAGGTTGGATGGGGCTTTCATCTAGTGAAAGATGTCTCTGCAGGGGAGGTAGGACTAGATTATCTTTAAGGTCCCATCCAACCCAAACCATTCTGTGATTCTATGGAGTCCCACATAAGGCAATGCTGACCCAGAAAAGCTGTGATTTGAAAGTCTAATCCTGCAAAACCTAGCTCCTAGGAACAAAGTGGTACATCTCACATTTTTTCAGGCTTTGGACAAAGCAGAGGCAGAAAGCGGAAGATAAAGAGGTGTTAAATATTTCCTTCACACACTTTCTGTGGCTGTATACACCAACGCACACTACAGCGTAATGCAGGGCCGTGTACACAGCTGACTGATGTGGCTAACTACAAGTGAGCTGAAGATCTGAAAGAGAAGAGCAAGCTCTGGCACAGTCCTGGGTGCACCAAAAAAGCTTTATGTCGGAGGCGTAAAGGAAATCAAGGGCAAAGTTGGTAACAATGCCCAAGCAAACAGAAAAATGATGACATTATAATAAGGAGACTCAATATGGAAGCCACAGCAGCTTTTCATTTGCAAGGAAATAATTTAAACCACTCGCCAAAATGATGAGACCTCAGCCCTCGTGTCTAGAAAAGTGTCCTTCTTGCCAGGACATCAGGGACTGTCCTCCAGTGTCACTTTCTGCCCTGAGCAGGTGGCTGTGGGTATCCAAGGGGGTGTTTCTGGACTCCCCTGCCCTGTTTTAATGGGAAGAAATGGTGCTCTTTCCAGGAGAGCTCAGCGAGGCTGCCTGGAAGAGGGACATCTCCCATACATATGTTAAGTCCCTTCTTGTGGCAGGACCCTGAGGATCCTCATCAAAGCATTCCCTGATAGTGCCCTAAGCCTAGGTAGGTACAGAAAAATGGGTTTGGTTTAATTGGTCAATATGTAGGTATTTACAGCGTATACTCCTATGTCAGAGCTTTTCACTTTTCATTCTCCTCTCTCATCTAGCCAGTGGAGAGCATGATTCATCTCATCCTAGCATAGACATTCAAAAGATGAAATCTGAACTCCTAAATACATTAAGTTCTCTCCATTGAATTAAAAAAGAGCCCAAGGTGAGGTGTGGGGGTAGATGTCTGCTTGGCAAACATCTACGATACCTCTCACCCACAAACAGGAGAGGGACCTGCCAGGCCACAGTAACCACCCATACAAAGCAGAGCAGGAGCTGGACATGGCGCCGGGGCCAAGGAGCCACTGAAGATGGCAGCACCACGGCCTGACTGACCCTTGCTCAAGAGTTTAACTTCACTTACAGAATTATTTGGGTTGCTGCCTTATTCACGTGATATCCTTTCAAGAAATACCCCCTTTCAGAGGTCTGGGTCAGTTGGTGGAACTTTGGGAGTAGTTAGCCCTCATCTCTCCTTCCCAAATTTCCTATGCTTGACCCAACCTCATTGAAGCCAAACCTGAATCAATGAGATTGGTTCCCAGTGACTTCACATCCCTAAGGCCTACCCCTGGCTTCCTTTAGAAAAGTTTGTTTAAGGATTTCAACACCTTGCATAATAATATTCAATACCATATTACCCTCAGGCTAATTTCTACCTCATTTTCAGCCAGAAGTATCAATAAAGGAGGGGTCTCCTGTGCAAACCGATTGCTATCCGGAAATGACACCTTCTCACTTTAAATTTGTCTTGTTTATAATTGAGTGGGCTATCACTTTGATCTTTTTTTTTTTTTTCTTTTTTCCTGTTTCAGCTGGAGCAAACTAAAAGAAAAAGACTTTTCAAACATAATATTTTGGTTGAACATGAACAATCTTATTATTAGAGCTGCGCTGCTCAGGGGATTTCCATGTTGTCATAGCTGCATTTTGTCTGGGTGGGGAAACGGGACCACAATGAAAAGAAAAAAACCTAGTATAGAGAAAAACCCTGAACGAAAAGTACATTTTGTTCTACTTCTGGGTCTCTGCTTCAAAAGCTGTTTGATTTCTAAGAGATATTTGAGTCCATCAGTCTCACCTTGTTGTCTTCCTCTAATGCCCTGGAGGTAGGAAATCAAATTTGTGAGAGTCTAAATCTTAGGGCAGCTGAAGTGTTAGTACCCTGGAGAGGCTGAGAGAAGACTGGATTACTTTTCATTTGCAATAAATTTACACTGCCTCTGCCTCCTAATTCAGGGTGCCACAGGGAAAAGAAAAAAAAAAAAAAAAGAAAAAAGAAACAAAAAAAAAAGAAGCAAACAGTTAAAACAGGTAAGAGTTTTGGTGGTCCAGCAAAAACATACCTGCGCTTGATTTATCTGCCAGCCTTCTTTGGGACCCAACCCTCTGCTTTGACACTTCTGAGTCATCCTACACCCTCTTACATTTTTGGTCATCAGCAAAGTCCAGGTTACAACCCTTATGACAGTGGAAAGCAATTTCTTCAGTGCCCTATGGTTCACAAGTGTGTGCTATACATGCAGTGTATTAGCTCCCCTGCACTTCCTGCTGACCACTCCACACGATCCAGTGCCTTCTTGGATTATCACTTGTGTTGCAGCTATTGGAAATGACTAACCAAGCAAGCCATCTACGAGTTAAAATTTCTGTTTGCTTATACCGTTTGTTCACTTGGTTTTTGTTGTCCTGAGGACACAAAAGTCTGGTTTGATTCTATTTTGGCTCCAAAAAATGCAAAAGGCTTCTGCACATATGCTGGATTTAAGTCTGCTATCAGTACCTGCTTATAAAGATGAAGTTACTATATTGCCATCCTTCTACCAGCTACATTTCTCAAACATTCCAGTTCAGGGAGATCCCAGAGCACCTACATGAACTGAGTGAAGTGGGTCCTCCAGACACATCCCAGTGTTGCAGCACTGGACGCAGGTCATGTAGACACTGATGCTTGGAGGATTCAGGCATCCTTGTGATTGAGGAGGTCAGCTGGTGTGTCCTGGCCAGATACCCATGGGTAAACCCCTGGCCCAGCTTGGGACTTTGGAACTTTTCTCATATTGATCAGATTTGGCAGGAGTTTTTGGGCTTCTTGGTCCTCTCTATGGCATGGGGATTCCTCTGCTCCTTGGGCTATTAATAAATTATCTCATTATATCACAGAATGAGGGTGCCAGTCCCTCTGCCTGACCTGATCTGACCTGCTCTGCACTGCTCCTCAAAGACGTGGGTAGCTGGAGGAGAGGATGACACAAATTTCTTCCTTTCTATTGGTCATAGGTGCTGATTCAAGATGGCTTTTTAACACCTATTTAGGTCCATCCTCCTTCAATACAATACTTAGTTTGTGCATGACTTTAACATGCTTCTGAATCTCATTAAATTAAAGCTTGAAGAAAAGATACCCTAAATACCCTTTAAAAAAATCTGCCATACAATATTTCTTTAGATTATTGCCAGAAAGACAAACTGGGGAATTCGTGCAGCTCTGAAAGAGAATTTATGAAATTCAATAAACACCTGAAATTGAGATGTTAATACCCATATTTGTAAGTTACAGCTTGGTGCCTAAAACTAAAAAATGTGGTTATTACCATGGTAATTATTACTTTTTATTGTTGTTGTTAGCAAAGAGTTTGGTAAAGTTAAGGCAAGTTAATAACCAGAATCTCATTAGAACATGTATTACATATATACTCAAAGAGATTTTGTACTTATTTTTTTATTTTTCTAACTAGATATGTCTGGAAGCAGAAATCTTCCAGCTGGCTTCAGCTGTAAGAAGCACTCCTACATAAAAAAAAAAAAAAAAAAGGATTCAGAATCTTATTTTTTATTGTTTCCTGACATTTCTCACTCTGACCTGCTTTGAAAACTCAGTTCCATGTATCTTATCCCTGGTAGAGCCATCTCTCTACAGCTCCTCAGCTGAAGGACTTCACATTAGCCTCGGGCTGCTCTAAGAAGTGTTTTGCTACCCCAAGAGCAGGAGCATGTGGGAGTCAGTATTGCTTAAGGGAACATTGCCATGGACAACATAACTTGAAACCTAGAAGAGTAGACGCTGCTGTTACTCAGCTAAGAAACTAGCCCTGGTAAGACTGTTAGAAAGAGTGAAACCCTGAAATTAAGTGGAGTTACTCTAGAATATGTTGTGCTTCCCTCATCACCAAATGACATTGGTCTGCAGAGTTTGATAGCAGCACAGGGTGGAAGATACATCATTCATCACCACCTTGTCCTGAAGAAAGGAGCCATGTGTAACAGTGCAGAAATTTTTGACTATTTCTTTGAACTGTTTTTGTCTTTGAGGTTTTGACACTTAAATTCTGCTTTGAACTTCCTCCCCCAGGACTCATAACTTGGTACCACGTTAACAAGGAGACCTATTACACTGAGGGAAGAATATAGCAAAGTTAGAAGAACATTGCTGGATGAAGGGTAAAGCAGGAGGGACTGGTGTGCACTTTGGTCAGGCCTTCAATTATTATGAGATCAGATTCCAAAACTACAGGACAGGCTAAAAAAGGTGGGTTTTTTCTCTTTTTTTCCTAGGTAACAAATATAGCAACAGCAGTAACAAGAACAGTCATATTAATATTTCTGGGCTTCTTTTATTTGCTTGCTAGTTTATAAGTCTTTAGAGTACTCAGGATAATATTTTCAGCTATTCTCTATAACAACCTGAGTTAAAGCATAGTTAAAGAATGAAAGCTTAGATGGTCTTCACATTATTTTTTTAAGTCTTAGAAAAACATATAAACTATTACAAGACATACTACTCATAAGACTTATGAGATCTGGCAGTAGAGCACCTGCCATGAGACCATTGTACTTGCTCAATGACATTTTTCAAACACAATGCTGGGTCACACCCCATGCTGGGTCAAACCCCTGTCATTTCAGTGGCAATAAAACATTTTGTGAATGTATTTTAATTCTGCAAAGTACTCCAGTCTGACCCCTGCAACTTTTAAATTAAATATGTTTGAATTTTCTTTCTTTTTAATGAATTTGGTGTAGAATTTCCTTTAGTTTGGTTTGAGCTGAATATATTCTTTAGGAATCTGTCCACGATGGCTGTGGCTGCTTTTGGATATCTAATCCAGCCAAGTCCTCACCCCTGCACTCAGAGAAAGGGACAAGCCTTCAGGGAGAGACAAGTCCTCCAGAAACAGGCTTTTAGGAGGATAATGAGCTACTAAACCAAGGTTTGTGCTGTTTGGATGGATGCAAAGTAGACTTGGGTAGCAACTTGGGTGGATCAGGCTGCTGAAGGCAACCTTGAATATCAGCATACATTCCCTTTGCTTCTCCTTGCACACCTCAGTATGTATCAGTCTTCCAATGGCTTAATGAGCAGCACTGAAAAGCCAGCCACAGCCATACTGACTGTTAGCTGTAGGGATAACGGAATTTATTGGTTAAAATTAGCGTGGTTGAATGTAAGCTTCATCAGTAAGGCTCAAGTCATTAAAATACTTTTGAAGACTGGTTTTTAAAAAACAGAATGCTTAAGCAAATGAGGATTAGATAAACATTAGATAACAAAGATAGCAAAAGAATAATTTAAATGTATTTAAATTCCTCTATGCAAATACACGCAGCATGGGGAACAAACAAGAGGAGTTGGAGACGTGCACACACCTGCAGGTCTATGATCTTACTGGCATCACAGACTTGTGGTGGGATGGCTCTATAACTGGAGTGTTGGGATGGAAGGATACAGGCTCTCCAGGAAGGACAGGCAAGGCAGATGAGGAGGGGGTGTTGCCCTCTATGTCAGTGACCAGCTAGAGTGCATGGACATCTGCCCGGGGATGGGTGACGAGCCAACCAAGAGCTTATGGGTCAGGATTAAAAG
>VXBL01004889.1:91009-102101 GCA_013400195.1 Aramus guarauna | reverse complement strand
GCTCAGGCACATTGAAAATAAGGAGGTGACTGGTGACAGCCAACATGGTTTCACTAAGGGCAAATCATGCCTGACAAATTTGGTGGCCTTCTACGATGGGGTTACAGCGTTGGTGGAAAAAGGAAGAGCAACTGATATCATCTACCTGGACTTGTGCAAAGCATTTGACAGTGTCCTGCATGACATCGTTTTCTCTAAATTGGAGAGACACGGATTCAACAGATGGACCACTCAATGGATAAAGAATTGTGGATGCCCCATCCCTGGAAGTGTTCAAGGCCAGGCTGGATGGGGCTTTGGACAACCTGGTCTAGTGGAGGGTGTCCCTGCCCACGGCAGGGGGTTGGAACTAGATGGTCTTTGAGGTCCCTTCCAATCCAGGCCATTCTGTGATTCTATGATTCTGTGATTCTATGATTTACATTTAAATATATTTTAAAATTTCTTTCCTATATAAAACCTGCTTGGAAGTAGAGGAACAGTGAAAAATGCACAAGAAAAGGAAATTACAACTGAAAAAAACATTGTAAAGAGACATTATCAACAGTAACAAAAAGACATATAATTAATGTGATTTGGCACAAATTTTCTGCACTGAGATGTTTATATATTCAAAATTAATTACATCTATATCACATCAATTAAATAGGAGTAATGTTTGAGATGATATCATTAAATTGACACACTTCATGCCAGAAAAACTCAGGAAAATATTTGTGATCAACTTGAAAGGCTATCCTCCATTTTAAATATGCATGGAGGGGTTGGGAAATCTCTATAACAGGGACAAATAATTACATATTTTTCTCCCCATGCCTGATTAACTAGGAGAAGAAGAAATATGCGGATAAAGCACTAATCGCAGAGGGACATATATGAGCTGTGATGAGACCCCAGCTGGCAGAGCTGGCATGCAGATTTGTCATTATCTTGTCATTACAGCGAGCACTGGAAAACCAGTCAGTGATGGTTTCACATGTTTCACATTTGGAAATGGAGAAACTCCATCAGATTTCAAATACTGTCCAGCATAACACAGGACCCATTGTCCAGGTTCACTCTCAGTCCAGCTACCGGCAACAAACTCCACTCTTCCCTTTGTGTCCTTCAGAAAGTCTCTTTCTTTTAATCTCTGTGAAGGCCTGCTGATGTTTGCTTTCACAGTCTGTAAAGTTCACATCCACTTTCTCTAGAGGATTAGATTCATCTGGGTGAATAACATAAAAAAGAGAAAGTTGACATAGGACTGAGATCTAGAGCACGGTGTCTGCTAAATGGAAAGCTTCAGGTGTGGGGTCCAGCAGGTCTACAGGGCACAGCAGAAAACTGTTTGACACATTATTATTATTGTTATTGTTATTGTTATTGTTATTGTTATTGTTGTTGTTGTTGTTGTTGTTGTTGTTATTATTATTATTATTATTATTATTATTATTATTATTATTATTATTATTATTATTTAGTAGTAGTAGTAGTAGTAGTAGTATTTTCTACAAGTCAATTCTTTTTGAAGGATTGCTGTGTCAGTGTAGTGTCCAATGTGCAGCAGCAGTATGGGACTAACAAGCATTTACAGTTCTCCTTGGCTTTACACTGAGGCGTATCAGCAAAAAGACCAAATAAGTAAAGGGAATTTCATCATAGCAATGTGTATAAAATGTAAGAAAGAAGACAATCTCATTCAGTGAGAATTTAATCCTAGCTGAAGTGGAGAACTGTGTGAAGGGTACAGCCAAAAAATTTGCTTCCAAATATCCTGAGCTTTCAATGTAATATGGAAACTGAATCCTCTGGCTCAGAAATATTCTCAGTTCACAGTCCAATGAAGATTAGAGGTACAGGCACCACTTCAAATGCTATAAAGCTGTAGTTACAAAAGCTGGATGCTATATAGCATTATTAGAGTACAGTTCTGATTCACCTAATTTACCGTAATGAGAGGTGAGTTTAAATGAATTCTGTGTCAGCACAACCACATCACCACTGCAGTTCACTCCTAGGTCCAGATGAGGTATCTCTAGCCTGTGCTGCACTGGGCACTGTGAATGTAACCTCAGGTTTTTTGAAAGGCAGAATAGACTTTAATGATGGTATGGTCTGCCCTGCAGCACAACGCTGTCCAAAGAATATCACTCTCATCTCTTTATCAGTATTATTTGTGATGCCTGAGTTATTACATTTGGTCTTCTCAAGACTTGAAACAGAGGAGGAACTACTGCGTCCCTGAAATTAGCTGTCCTTATCATTCAAGTTGTACATGTAAATTTGTCTAAATCCAACTTCCAGTGAGCAGATCTTGTCTGCTTTTGTTTACAAAAATGAATTATCAGAAATCCTTTCCCATGCAGATAATTGTAGTCACACATGAAATTATCATTTGTCTTGTTTTTGAACAAGTAAACTAAATCCAGGGTTTTAAACTTCTCACTCAGTAAGACAGGTCTTCCTGACACCAAATATTCCTTCAGCTTTTTCCTGAAGTGCTCAGGACCAGAAGCAATACTCTCGTAAGAGCCTCACTAATCCCTGTGTGCAGGGATACGATCATCACTGCAGTTGTCCACATTCTTGTGGTTACACATTCTGGATCACAACGGTTGTTTTAACTGCTGCATCTACTGGTGTCGTCTACTCAATTACATGGCCACACTCTTACCTAACTTCATTTTGGAGCCATTACCTCCCTGAGCTCAGATCTTTATCCAATGAAAGGGAAGAGAGAGTGCAAACATCGACCAGATGATATGCAAAAGCTGACTTCTGGGAATGTGAGCCTGCCATTGAGAGCACCTATTTCAGTCAGGTCCACTCCAGACTCTAATTGCTTAATTTCATGGGGTTGTTACTTGCCTCGCTCACACGCCTTCCCTACAAGCTGCAGTCAGCCTCCCAGCTGCTTGGCCAGCCTAGCTGGGCTGCCCACCACGGGCTGAACAGACGTCATCACAGTTAAAAAGAGGTAAGTTCCATCAGGAAATATATTACCTAAAGTGGTTCCGATGAGCTAAGCAAGGGTCATTATTGCTTCCAATTTCAGCACTGTGGTTTAAGAGAGATGTTGCCCACGTGGAGGGAGTAGAACAAAAATGAAATGAAGGGTGGAAATCGTAGTGCGTGTGGAGAGGTGGGAAGACAGCTCTCAGTGCCTGCAGAGGCAGCACAAGCAGGACAAGATGACCTGCAATGGGAGGACTCATCCATCTTAGGTACTCCTCAATGACCAGCATGGAGTTTGTGAAGTTTGGCAGGATCTGTGCAATGTCAACATCATGTGAATGGGAGCCAGTGTCCCAGAGACAAAGAAGACAAAAGGCCTGACAGTTTTTTAGGTCCCTGCACATAGGCCTGGTGCAGAACGTACTGCCCTGAAGTTATGCCTTGTAATTTAGGGAGTGACTGCACCTGCAGTATTATAGGGGTTTTTTTCCTTGCTGTGGGTGCAGCATAGGCCAAGAAGGAGCTTTTTGTTCACCGTTCACCTCACTGAACAATGTAAGCTCCACTGGCAACAGCTCTTTGTAGTTAGCAGAGATGCAAGTGCTGTAAGGGGGGCCGGCCGGCTGCGGACCCTCAGTGGGGCCAGGCAGCTCCCCTGCAGCAGCTCCCCTCTTCCACTCTTGCACAGCATCAGCCAGCGTTTCCTACCATTACACAAAGCTGATTTCTCTCCACTAAGATGCGTACAGGAAAGCTAGGTATATGCTGGCTCTTATTGTCTACCACATGTATGGATTAACATCACATACTGCTGTCTGGACTTGTGGGCATGGCACTGAGTTTTGTACATATTTTTATCAGCTTTCACTCCATGGTGGGTTATATGCAAGGAGCGTTGCCTTAAAAGTCAAGGAAAATGTCAAAGCCAAGTCAGAAATTGATCACAGTCATGTGAACCAGTGCCAAGGAACTTGAAGCAATGCTGGTGAAAAACAATAAACATGGATTGCTTACAGGTTACAGAGGCTGCCCAACCTTTCGGTGACCTTGGCCTGAGGTGAAGTTTGTAACAAAACATGAAAACAGGCATACCTCCTCTGGTTTCACTTTTCAAGGCAAACACTGCAAGCCCAGCCTCAGCACAGCTGAAGTGTAAACTGCCACGGGAGCCATCGGCGTCGAGGTGTTTGTGTTCACAACCAGCATCTTCTGCAAACCTGCACCGTATCGCCTAGGCTTGGAAAAGAAAAAAGAAAAAACTAGGGAAAAAAAAAAAAAGAGAGGGAAACAAAAATTTGAATATGAGCAGCCAAAGAGAAAAAACAAACCACAACAGACACCGGCTGCTGAAATGCACATTTGTTGCAACCCGAGATTCAGCGTGGAAAGCGATCAGTAAGATACTAAGTGCAAGCACAGCAGAAAACAAAAGGATGGCTCCGACCGTGGACTTCTGGATGGGGCGGTGATGTTGTTAGTGTCCACTGTTTCTCCCTGCGACCAAGTAGAAAGGGAATTGATGAAGTGCCTACTTCTTTTCTCAGGGAGACAGCGGTGAAAACCAGGGCAGAGCTGAAGCCCGGGCACCTCTGCTCTCCCCTTGCCACCAGGCAGGGGGCTGGAGGAGCCGAGCTGGCGCAGCGAGAGAAGCCCCCTGCACCCGGGCACAGAAGGAGAGCAGGTTCCTGCCCTGCGAGGAGTGGGAAAGGACAGGGCCTGCAGCGAGACACGGGCACACGGGCACCAGGGTCCCTGCACCCAGCTAGCATTGCCGCCTGGCCCGGGGCTAGCCACAAGGCGTCCGAGTCCCTCACCGCCTGCGACCTGCCCTGGTAACGTTATTACAAGGCCATGAACGATACACTAAGCTCACTAAAGTGCAACATCAGTGCTCAAACAGTGCCCATGTCATGACATATGCCATCCCTTATTCCCAGAAACCTTGCTGCTTGGCTAGACCTTCACTTGGGAATACTGAGATCATCTTCAGCATTTGCATTTCCATCCCTGAATGCTTCCATTCCCTGAAAGTTTCATTTCCCTTCGTGTCTCAGATCCAGTAGATTTTACTATTCTTTCCCCCACAGCCTCAGCCACACTCAAAGGAAAGCCAAGAGAAGTTTAACTACTGGGTGCTATAACCACTGAGAAACAGGAGTGTATGGTGAGATCCTCCACAACCACAGATATGCCGGTTAGTGATTGAAGACCATAATGTTAAACAGTACAGCTTAATATTATAATTCCCCATGCAAACCTCATAACACTTATAACATCTGTGAAAATATTTAGTGCTTGCCAATGCTTTGCTTATTTTCTTCTCCCACCAACACCCTTTTTTTTGTTTGGTAAAGCACTCAGCATTTGTGTATGCTCACGTGAAATGAACTTTGCAGGGACAAGGGAGTTACATTGCAAATGGCCCTGGAATCATAGCCTCACACTTCTTCAACTGCTATATTTAAATTTCTCAGTTTTATGACTATTGTAGAGAAAAACATTTCAAAGTGGAATCTTCCAGTTTAGCTCCCACTCCAGGAGAAGATGAAGAATAAAGTAAAAGACAGGGGGGGAAATCATTGCAGTGGGATTCGTGCTTCTCAGTCACTTGAAAGCTTTTGAAAATCCCATGATAAACCTTTCGTTACCTAGTGTTTGTCTTGATTTTTACAGCTGCTCAACACTCTACATTGATCTGTTAGAAGTTGGTCATTACCTCTAAATATTTGACTGTGTATTTGGGTAACTAAAAATGGATTTTTGCACCTGACTTTAAAGAATTATTTTGGAAAGGACTGTCCATAGTTTCTTCTGCAGAATAGTATTTACAAGGCTGTTGCTCCAGAAAATGTTCCTTCCATTTTGCAGCCACTTTGCCTAACTACAGGGCTACACGGGGCAGTTTTATTGATTACTATGGATTGTCATTCAGCAGTTAGAGGAAAATGCATGTATAACAACTTGGAGAAATGGAGAAATCAGGAGTGGGTTTATGTTGACTCATTCAGGGCTTAAACTGTGTAGGAGGAGTGCTGATTTCCTTCCATGAAGAATTCAGAAGAGGATTGGCAATAGATAGAAACGGCTGTTCATTTGAAATGCTACCATTGCTAAGTACATCTTTAAAAGCATGCAGAGGTTACAGTCATGCCCCCTTCCCAGGGCAGGCTCGCTGCACAGGTTCACTCTGTTGCAGTTACCTTCAGCCCCACAGCAAAGAGGATGTAGACACCATCACAAACATGCTATGCAAAACCAAAGTGGAATCAAGCTATTTACAGTACACTGATTTGGGGCTATTGATAACAAAATCCACAAAACCTTAATTTTTAAGATAAGTAAATATTAGCTTCATTTTACAGAGAGGAAACTCACTCTGCAATGTGAACTATGAATCCACCAGCAACCTGATCCTTTGGCAACCTTTTTTGTCCACTTGTCCATCAAATTCAAATACCTGAAAAGGATCAGAAATTTGGAAGAGGAATTAAACACTGAATGCTGTTGGTTAGGAAAGCACTAACTTTTTAACACAACTGTGTGGTTGGAGTACTATGTACTTCTGCCTTACTGGAGACTTAGTGAAGGCAACCTCGTTATCAGTAATTAGTAGGCACTAAATTAATGAATATGCATTTCCCATGAAGTCATGGTAGCTGTCAAACTCAGTTTGGGAAAGTCAGGATTTTAACCAACCACAATGTTACATCATGAAATATGATTTTATTCTTAGAAAGTAATAACAATAACAATAACAGACAATAGCAATAACAACAAAACTTTTCATTTCTGATCCTTTCTGAAACCACAGAAATGCTGTACCAAAAGAAGTAGCTTCATGGAATCACAGAATGGTTTGGGTTGGAAGGGACCTCAAAGATCATCTAGTCCCAACCCCCTGCCATGGGCTGGGACACCCTCCACTAGACCAGGTTGCCCAAAGCCCCATCTAACCTGGCCTTGAACACTTCCAGGGAGGGGGCATCCACAACCTCTCTGGGCAACCTTTTCCAGTGCCTCACCACCCTCACAGGGAAGAATTCCTTCCTACTATCTAATCTAAACCTACCCTCCTTCATCTTAAACCCATTACCCCTTGTCCTATCACTCCATGCCCTTGTAAACTGTCCCTCTCCAGCTAGAAAAACCCCTTCAGGTACTGGCAGGCTGGTCTCAGGTTTCCCTGGAGCCTTTTCTTCTCCAGGCTGAACAATCCCAACTCTCTCAGCCTGTCCTCCCAGGAGAGGTGCTCCAGCCCTCTGAATCTTCTTAATATTGAGAGATTTTGATGTGACATTTTATATCAGCTTCACTCTATTGTCTCTAAAATTGTTGACTGATGTAAAACCATGACGTGAACCCTGGATTTCACTAAGTAGCTGAGCACAGCAGCAAGGGATATAGGTTGGGAAATGCACCATGAACTGGAACAGAACGTGAGCACATTCTGTCTCTGCCACAAATATGAAGCTTTGGGTCCTATATAGGTATGCTGAATCTGTCCCAGGCACCTTTGCTATCTAGCAGTGGTTTATGCTGTCACAGAAGTGGTATTTTAACAAAGACACGCAGAATCTTGAAGTTTCCTGACAATTGACTCATATGCACATATAAATGAGAAAATGGTGTTCAGATAGGAAGCTATCAAAAGACTGTTTTCCTGTTTACATAGCAGAGCCATTCCTTATAGCTTGAAAAGTTTATTATAGTCCTGAATACTATTGAAATGTTCTTACTAATATAAAAATTCAACACTTCATGTGCACTGAACACCTGAAATTTTCTATTCCAAGGTAAGAATACAGAGCTGATGAAACAGGGTTCAACAATATCTAGCAACAGAGAAGATACCAGCCCTCTGGAGAATTAAAACACGTCTGCACCAGTTATTTAGTTGGGCTAGAGAGCCTCAGAATGAAGATTTTGGAAAGAGAAGCAAATTTGATAACTGATTTGTTGTTGGTGATCAAGGTCCATAAATGTTTCTTCCTATGCTCAGAGACAGTGGAATGCTGCAGCAAGCAGAGGCGTCTTCCTGCACCAGTGGGATCTTGAAATAAACGTCAGTGATGCAAAGATAGCTCCCAGCAGCTGTTCCACTTAGCTTTCTATCTCTCATATATTATTAACAAATAGTTGTAGGAGTAATATTGGTTTTATATAACCATTCAAAAATTGCTTTTAGTTTAGTTGCTACAAACATCTGTCTTTGGATGTGAAAGGCACAATTATTACTAATGTATGAACCAGAATACCTGTTGCTCATTTCCCTCCTATTTTATCATCTTATATAAACAGGAATGTTATATACTATGCCAAGGACTGATACGTGCAAACTGAAAATTGTTAATCCAAAATATAAATGAAGTTTATGAATCACATTGCCACATCTTTGGATCTGTTTGTGAATGCCTGGCAAAGATTAAAGGGGCTAAGTCTTTTTGAAAAATTATTTGAAAATAATAATTTCAATAACTACATATAGTGGTGGATTTGAGCTCTGCTAATGATGTTTGTCATGGAGTTTACTGTGAAAGCCTTTCATTTGCTGTACAAACCACAAAAATCTAGTCCCTTCAAAACAGCAGCAAGAATTTACTACATCTGAAAAGGTAGTGTTCAACAGTTATTTCAGATGACAAGCTCCAGTTGATTAATTAAAACTCAGGTCTTATACCAGGTTTCCCATCTTCAAAGAGATACAGAAATTCATGTTACTATGTTTTGTTCCATGTCTTCTTTTAAACTCATGACCTAATAAACTATTTTGTTGTATAAGAAGAAACAAAGGTACTTCTGAAAAAACATTGACCAGTGTAGATTTTTTATTTACCCTAAAGATGTAGAAGTGGTTCATTTAGGTGTGGGTGCGACGTGACACTTTTGCCTGTGGTTTATGTGCTAGAACTGTTTTATCTAATGAGCCACTAGCATGCAGGCAACCTGCTGCTGGTTGTACGTGTTGGGAATGAATGGTTGTGGTCTGCATGTTTCTCATAGATCAGCACCCTACGGTGACTTAATTGCATAAGAGAAATCTCTGTCTTTTGAAGAAGTTTCACTTCTCACAGGTGAAAATGGAAAAACCTAATGGTTGGCAAGATGCAANCCTTCCCTTCCCTTCCCTTCCCTTCCCTTCCCTTCCCTGTCCTCCCCTCTCCTTCCCTCTCCTCCCCTTCCCTCCCCTGTCCCTTACCCTTCCCCAGGGGGGATGCCCATAGCCTGGGCATCTTTCTACTGCACAAGAGTAGGTATAAGTGTCTGCTACATACCCCAAGAAACATCCTTAATCATCTCCTTCCTTCCATCTTTCTGTCACTCCCCCTTTTCCATCCACCTCCTTCAGTGCAGACTCTGGGATCTGTCATCTTCTGCTTCCGTCTTTCCCCTCCTTTCTCTCTCAGTGGTGCCCCTGAGGAGCACTTCTCATTAGTTTTATCCAAAATGCTAGTTGAACCATAAAAGAACTGAACAGTAGAGCTCAAGAAGAAAATCAGAGCTTCCTACTGCAATGCTACCACCACTTTTAAAATAACCTTTTTAACAGAAGAGGCTAACTGAGCCTAACTTCATGTCCTTTTAGTTCTCCAGAGTTGGTTACAGATCCTCTGAAGAGATAGGGACTGCATGAAGGCAAGAATCTGTGCACGAAAAAAAGTTCCTAATTAATGTTATTGACTCTGAAAACCACACAGGGTTATTTAACAGAGGCTGAAGATATCCTCCAGCACTGCAGTAGTCTAACAAAGGATGTCAGAAATGCTTTAGCTAAGCTAAAAGACTTATATGTGTCAGTATCAAAAGTCTCTATAGGGAATTAGTGAAGTTAAGCTGCAGCTGCAGGATACTAAATCAATCTTATTCTAGTAGTACGGTATGATTAGAGAGATGTTAATCAAGAAGGGAACATACGGTATAACATAAATACACAACACAGCACATCCCCCAAATTGCCCCCAAGTCCGAGAGCATAGCTGCTGTCAGTAACACTTTTAAAAGAAAACTGCATCCATATTCTGCTGTAATATAGGCTCCCTAATTTTCTAAGGGGGGTTGTTAATTTTTAAACCTTTGTAACATGTTTGTTTATATTTGGCCTTCTCCACTTTAAAAACACATCAGAAAGCTTTATTAGCAATTTATCAAGGAGATAGAACATCAGAGAAGAACTGTGAATATTAAAATAATACCTGATTTCTAAATAGGCTTAACCTAAGTTAAACTGTAAAGTCTGACCAAACACCTGGTATGCTTGATTCCAGAACATGAACTCAATAATGTAGAGGAAAGTCCATATAGATATATGGGGAGAGACATGTGAATTTATTTTTTTTATATAATTGAAAGATTTCATTGTATCGAGCTTCCAAATGCAAGAAGACTTTTTGTCTTATAACACAAAGCATAACAAAGTCCAGGCACTGGAGCATGAAGTTCAAATTCAGTCTGAACAAGAGGTGCACATTTTGAAAAATGAGAGTAATTGTTAGAATAAATCGGTGTCTGATGTTCTGCACTCTCTTTCTCCTAATCTCTTGCAATCATAAATGGATGGTTTTCTAAAAACCATCGAGAAGAATTACTAGGGTTTTTGTTGTTGTTGTTGTTGGTTGGTTGGTTGGTTGTTTTTTTTTTGGGGGGGGGGGGCTTTGGGGGGGAAGGGGGAAGCTACTATCTGAAAACCATAGAAACAGATTTTCCTGTGTGTGTATATTTTTTTTTTCCTTCGGAAGATTCCAGTTTGGTTGCTATCTGCAAAATTTGGCAGTTAAAATAAGTAAGGCTTTGTTCTCCACACAACTTTACCAACTAATCTCAAAGCCTTTTATAACACTGGTTTGCTGAATAANTTTTTTTTTTTTGTTTCCTGTTTTTTTTTTTTTTTTTTTTTTTTTTTTTTTGAGTTTGTCCTCATTTTGTTCCTTACCTTACCATTGTTTTTGTTGTTTGTATGTTCAGATGTGGGTAGTGGTAGAGAAGAGGAAACCTGTTTCTTACTTCTAATTCATCTGTTTCTCAGAAGCCACCCTAGCCCTTCCTTTGCTCAGCTTTGGATCTTTCAAGGACTCTTGCATTTTAACCATTTGGGCTTACAATCAAGCATGAGAAGAATGAAGTAAACAGGTTTTGTTTTGGTTTTGGTTTTGTTTTTTTT
>VXBL01004889.1:76073-90327 GCA_013400195.1 Aramus guarauna | reverse complement strand
TTTTTTTTGAGTTTGTCCTCATTTTGTTCCTTACCTTACCATTGTTTTTGTTGTTTGTATGTTCAGATGTGGGTAGTGGTAGAGAAGAGGAAACCTGTTTCTTACTTCTAATTCATCTGTTTCTCAGAAGCCACCCTAGCCCTTCCTTTGCTCAGCTTTGGATCTTTCAAGGACTCTTGCATTTTAACCATTTGGGCTTACAATCAAGCATGAGAAGAATGAAGTAAACAGGTTTTGTTTTGGTTTTGGTTTTGTTTTTTTTTTTCTCTTTTTCCTTAGCACCAGATTGAAAAAAGATAAATTCAAACTAGGATGGTTTGCTTGGGGAAAAGATAAAGCTGTGCTGGTTATCAAGTAGCCTATGTAATTCAGATAATGAGAGGTGAAAATATGCCATGGGCTAAGCTTCAGAGGGCTCATCTAATTCAACAAATTTTAAAGGAAGTGGTCGGGGAGAAAAAAAGCCAAATAGGCTGAGGTACTGAAAACATATTTCTTTTAAAGTAAAAGCTAATTGTTGCTAAAAGTGGTAAGCAGAAAACCTGAAGAGATGAATATTCATCTCAAAAAACAATGAGAGAACTTCTATGGACTCTTTGCGATACCGTTGATAGGGAATGAAGCTGAAACTTTCTATTTCCTGCTCCCTTTGCCAGTGGAAGAATGGAAAAGAGGCATCTTTCAGAAAACTGATTTTTGTTTCCTGAGGATGTGTGCATGCCGCATAAAGTAGTAAGAAGTTCCGATGCTTTAAGTTTAGCCATGGCACTACAGTAAATTACCAGCCTCTGTATGTTTTAGCAAGACTCTTTCCAGTGCCTGAACTAGCTAATTAACTTACTTACAGCCAGCTTCAACACGTCTATATTACATTTCACTTGACAAAGAGACATATCCTTATTGCAGAACCCTAACCACAAGACCATCCTTCTTCCCTTTTAGGCTTCCTCCCAGAAACAATGTGAATGACATGCCCAGTTTAAAAAACCTCTGGTTTCATTGTGTCACTATTAATCATTATGAGGCTAAAAAAGAAAACATGATGCTAAATCAATTGCAACATGTACTATCTGAACTTCAGCTGTCATGGTACTGCACAGTTTTGTTGCGTGTTTACTCTAGCTCTGAGTATGCAGGACCTTGAATTCCAGGTGATTTCAGCACATCCAGTTTTTAAAACACTGTCAACAATGATTTGATTTTTGTACGTACTGTTATTTCCATTAAATTAAAAATGCCAAACAAAAATCCTACACTGGCATAATTGTTATTTCTCTAGAAATAGCAACATTTCCAACTGTGATCAAGACCTGCTCCTAAACCTACTTTATGATAGCTTTAATATCCGTGAAGTTCTGCAGTGGATCAGATTATGAGTTCAACAGTTATAATGCTGTAGGAAAAAAAAAATCCAATTGAGTACAGAATGTCATTTGCTGGAAAAGCAGCAATTCACAGTTAACCAGGATGTAGTTAAACTTCTTCACATTAAGAGTATTCCTATCTATAATTATGCAAGAAAAGTTTTACCTTTCTCTATGTATATATGTAAGTATGTATATATGTGTACATATACATATATATATATACACACATGTCAAAAACAAAGAAAAGATGAACCACTGTTATGAGAAAAAGAAGAGCAGAAAAAGGAAGTCTTTGCCTAAGTTGAACTATGAAGTGGGCATGGGCACATTCTTTGTTATTGACAGGTACTGCTGCTCCTTTTTAATTAACAAGTATGTTATTCACAGTGCAAGTACAGATTTTTCTCAAAGTACAGACAACCATTTGTGTTATGTTAATGTAGCAAGGCCATGAGCTAGAAGCTTGTCAAGTATTGAGCTGCTAAGTCAAAGGTCTGCTGTTCTGAAGTGTAAGGATGTCTAAAGATGTTGCTACTGAAGCCATGACAGTAAGAAATCTTGAATGTAAAATGTCTACAGAAGACAAAGGAAATGAAATTCAAAACGTTTCAGAGAATCTTTAAATGAAGAATAGAATAGTCAAAGGTCAGGAAATTCCCCCTACTTTACCTTTACAATATGAATGCTTCCAAAGTAAATGATGGTAGTGATGTTTTATTTGTATTTTCTCCATTATAACTCTATTGAATCAATTTCTGTATATAAATCAATGGTAAAGTGCCTATATGGCAAAGCCAAGGGTGAAATCTAGCACACATTAAAAGTGACAGTCGAAGATGTAATTTCTGCTTAACAGCAGTGCTACCTGGAGATAGCCAAAGTCATACCTTTTTATCTCAGTAATGAAAGGATGTTCACTTTTTCATTCCTCTCATCACGGTGCTCATAAGATAAGCAAAGACACTGGATAGTATTCTCATCCATTTCCATCTTCAGGAGAACGAGTTTTTAAGAGCCATGTTTTAGTTATGCTTGTGTTGCATCAAAGTCAATGATTTTGCATGGTACAACTGAAAATAACAAATTTAAGATCATAGAATAACACAGAAAAGAATCTCCAGAGGTCATCTATTTCAACCTCTTGCTCACGCAGCATCAGCATGTGTTCAGAACAGTTTCCTCAGGGCTTTATGCAGTCAGGTCTTGAAAAACCTCTAAAGACACAGACTGCACAGCCTCTCTGGTAACCTGTTCTACTGTTGGACTGTTGTTATGGGGAAAAAGACTTCTCTCACATCTGCTCAGAAACAGTTGTGTTTCAAATAGTGCCTGTTTCTTGTCCTCCTGCCATGCACCACTGTAAAGAATCTGACTCCATCTTCTTGATAACTGTGTCATAGGTATTGTATAACTACTGTTAGGTTCCCCCAAAGCCTGCTCTTCTCCAGGTTATACAAGCCCAGTTCCTTCAGTGTCTCCTCTCCTGGCAAGTGCTCAAGCCCCCAGCCCTCTTGGTGACCCTCCACTGAACACACTGCCATTTGTCAATCTCTTTCTGGTATTGGGAGGCCCAAAACTGGACACACATTCTAGACATAATGAGTGCTGATTGCTGGACAATAATGACTTTTATCAATCTACTAGCTATGTTCCTGTTAATACATGCCAAGATACTGTTGGTCTTTGCTGGCAGGGCACACTGCTGGCTCATGTTCAGCTTGCTGTTCACCAAGATTCCCAGGTCCTTTTCAGCAGAGCTGGTCCTCACCTGGNCAAATAGTGCCTGTTTCTTGTCCTCCTGCCATGCACCACTGTAAAGAATCTGACTCCATCTTCTTGATAACTGTGTCATAGGTATTGTATAACTACTGTTAGGTTCCCCCAAAGCCTGCTCTTCTCCAGGTTATACAAGCCCAGTTCCTTCAGTGTCTCCTCTCCTGGCAAGTGCTCAAGCCCCCAGCCCTCTTGGTGACCCTCCACTGAACACACTGCCATTTGTCAATCTCTTTCTGGTATTGGGAGGCCCAAAACTGGACACAAATTCTAGACATAATGAGTGCTGATTGCTGGACAATAATGACTTTTATCAATCTACTAGCTATGTTCCTGTTAATACATGCCAAGATACTGTTGGTCTTTGCTGGCAGGGCACACTGCTGGCTCATGTTCAGCTTGCTGTTCACCAAGATTCCCAGGTCCTTTTCAGCAGAGCTGGTCCTCACCTGGAAAACCCTCAGCATTTATCATTGTGAGAGGTTACTCCTTCCAAAGGGGCAGCCAGACCCAAACATCTGTCCTTCTTGCATTTGCAGTGATGTCCTATGATGAGATGTCAAACTGCAGAATCTTCATTACACATAATAGTTAAAAACAATTTAAAAAAATCTTTCCCACAGTCAAGGAAATTTTCTAAAATCAAGAATGAAATAAAATTGCTTTTCTACTTACAAATTCTACTTACGTATTTGTTATAGAATCTGTTAAAGGTAACAAAAGCAGTACCAAAGCAAGTAATTTGTACTGGTAAAGTGAACAATATTACATCTTCTGACATTTTCTGATTGCTGTTGTTTTAATCTCTTAACAATAATATTGCAAATACATTTGTGCAGATTGCTTGATTTTCACATTGTATCTATCATTTTGTGCTTCTTTCAACAGTCTGAAGAACTTCTCTTTAACAGTCTTCACACATTAAGAAAATTCAGTATAGCTAAGAGGCTTTTCACAAACCAGCTTGCTTCACTTATGCAGAATACAAAAAGAAACCATGGTTGAACCTCATGCTGCAGTGGAAATTTTGAGGTATGGACCACAGAGCAGATTGAGGAACTTTTCTTGCAATTATGGCGACAATGTGACATCACATAGCCACATTTTGAAGTGAAAAAAAATACTATCTTTGAAAATATTCTTGTAAGTTTTTGCATCCTCCTGTGCCAGACTCTGCTTCCTGAGTGATGTGCCTGGAGGGATTCTATTTATGTAAAGGAATGGGTCACACCCCTGACACAGACTAGTATGGTGCCTGAATTCTTTACAGAATGAAATGTTGAGCTTGAGTTATGCAGAGAGATTTTATGCGCATCAGTAAAAGTGTGGCAGACATTGTAATTCAGCACTACTGTTTGGTTTGTTGGGTTTTTTGAAAGAACATTTTTGCAGGGATGGAATACAAGTAAATTTAATTATGATAAGAATATTGTTAATATAAAATCCCTTGCATCTTTTCTAAGGCAAACTATCCAAGTAATTTTCTATGAAGCATATACAAGAATACCTGAATTAAGTGAAGGAGTAGAGGAAATATAACGTTAAAGATAGCATGCTGTGAAAACAGGATCAAACACATTGCATACAACTAACTGAAAGCCAAACTAATTTTTCAGGCTTTGTAATTATGTATTTTAATATCAAAAGTGCGGTTATTTCTTGTTTCAGTTCCCATCACAAACTGGATTCAAAATCTATCTTGATTTTACAGCTCTGTGATGAGGAAACTGCACAACATTTAGCAAGTTGCTTCAACAGTTAATCTACTTCGCTGTTAAAAATCTGCATGTTACTTCGAAGCCTAAGGTTCCAACCATTGAACATTGCTCGTCTTCGTCCACTGCAATGAAGATGCCTTACATGGATTCTTGTAAACTAATATCTGAACCACCATTAAGCTTTCCTTTGATGAAGTAAGAAGGCTGCGTTCCTTGAATTTTCTAGTACAAGAAATGATTTCCCATTATTCTTGTGGTTCTTCTCTGAACACTTTCCAGTTTTCAACATCCTGCTTGTAGCGTAGATACGAAAACTGAACATGATATGACTGTACCTCCACTGCCAAACCTGAATGCAAATCTACTCAGCATTCCCCCTTCATAAATACAAGGACTTCTTTCATGTCTGGGCCCCAGCATTGGGCTGGGAACTCCAAGTGTATTGAGTAACTCCTGTGATACTCAATTATACTTAAGAAGCAATTATTAGCAGAAATAAGTTGCTATTGTCAGGGCATGCATCCTTTGCTTTTTTAAATGATGCCTTTACTTTTACCTTAGAGACATATGTACTCTTTGACACTTCAGTATGCAATCCAGTTCACTTTTTATTACTTGACATTGCTCCACAATGTGCACTTATTTTCAACCTTTATCAGTAATGATTTTATATTCTGTTCTAGGCCATAGCTAAAATATACAAACAGTGTATGGCAAAGGAGTAACACTTGAAGAACCTTGCCTAAATAGCAATTTATGATTTCCAGTAGCTGAAGTTCCTTTTACCTCACTCAGATTTACAGACTATGGGCAAGGCTTTCTGAAAATAATACCTTTTTATTTTCACATGGAGAACTCCAGTATGCAAATCACAATTTAACAGTTAGTAATTAAAGCTGGCTTTTATTAAAGAAACTAAATATGGAACGAGTACCAAAATTTTAAAGATTCTGAAACATGCAAAAGGCAGAGAACCGCACTGTAATTTTTTCCTATCCATGTAATATTTTCACATGAGAAGAAAAAACCCAAAGTCTTGTATGACTACTCATATATATACATACATACATACATACATACATACATATATATATATATATATAATGCTTCAAGAATACTGGGGATGAAATTTTCACCAAGTTTTACGTACTATGCGAAGAAATTATTCTGGTAACAAAGCAGATTAATTTGTATGCATCATAAAGTCTGTTGTCATAAGTAAAACGAGGATGTTGAGGTTTTAGAATGGTTTGCGGGGGCACAACAAAGTTACATCTGTTTCTAAGATAGTACTTAGCTACAATGTGCTGGTGTGGTTAGCACAAAATATATAGAGTGAAGAGACACATTATTTGCCTGAAGTGACTGGGTTCTATTCTGAGCTTCATATATCACATATAGATGCTTTGATCTGCTACCTCTAGACTGTCTTTAATCAACAAAGAAACAAACCTGATATTATTGACATCAGCAAGTTCTAAAAATCTGACAATGTTTATTATTTTATCATGACAGAAAACAATGTGTTTTACAGGTAGGTCTGCTAGTCATTGTCTAACTATAACTATGCCAGTTTCTCTTTTTTGTATGCTGCTGTTGCTTTTTTCATATGTAACTGTTTTATACCTCAAGCAGGCAATTTAGAAATGTCATTAGGAACATCAGCAAATGTTATGCAAGTGCTATATTATGTCATACACACTTGGATAAAAGGTAATGTGACTTGACTAAGCAGACTTGACTCAAAATAAGCATGACCAGGGAGGCAGGAGGCAATTCTGCCCCTCTACTTTGCTGTCGTGGTGAGGCACTGGAACAGGCTGCCCAGAGAAGCTGTGGATGCCCCATCCCTGGAAGTGTTCAAGGCCAGGTTGGATGGGGCTTTGGGCAACCTGGTCTAGTGGAGGGTGTCCCTGCCCATGGCAGGGGGTTGGAACTAGGTGATCTTTGAGGTCCCTTCCAACTCAAACCATTCTCTGAGTCTATGACAATAAAGATACATTAAAAATGTAAATGTAGTCTGTGCAGATAGCAGTTGTAAACAAAGGGCAAAGGTTTGTGGTTCCCTACGAGTGAGGTGACTTCAATGGGACTATTTGTATTCTTAGAGAGCATCATATGTTTGAGTACTTTGGTTGATCAAATGAGGGAAAGGAAAGTTTAAATGCTTTGTGTAATGTTACCGGGTACTGCCAAATGCAGAAAAATGTAGCCCAGAATGAGGAAGCAGTGTTCAGCTATAAGTAGGCATCTTGGAAATATTTACTTACTAACTATATTTCCAGTCCAGTAAGACAATGTGGAATGCATGAGGTTTGCTAACATCTTGGGCAGCAAGAGACTGCAAATTAAAAGACATACTGAGTTCAGATAATCACAGCTACTTGCTTTCTATGTTCAGTCTTCAGAAAACTTGAAACTGTAGATCAAAGAATGAGTACCACTGAAAACTGAGGATTTATTAGACATCTCAATGTTGAATCCCAGAGGAATTAATTAGAAAATGTGTTCTAAAATTTATGGTAAAAAGTTCCATGAAAAAAATAGTTCCTATCATCTTATAGTTAGCCATAACTAGCCATAAAAGAATGGAAAATTTGAATAAAACTGCAAGGAAACACAAACGACCTATTAACAAGAAAATTTCTATGAAAACTATTCCAGAACAACTTCCAGGAAAGCCAGTAAGAGTGAGACTGGATATAGAAAAAGAAACAACCACTTCAGCAGTAAATAAGTGTTTCACCAAGACTCTGCTTAATCTGTCACAGAAGGCAACATCCGCTAGGTGTCATGATGTGCCATAGAGATTTTTAGACAAACACCTATTGTATATGAAAACCTGGAACATGTGTCTGGAGTACACAGTGCCCTTGAATACACTGTGCCAATTAAAAAAGGACTTTTAGTCAATTACTGAGAACACTTGTGTGGAACCCCAGTGTAAATTCTAGTGACTACTGATACAATGGGTAGAATTAGCAGTGGAGCCACAAATGGTGTCGTGCCAACCTTAGTGCTTCATCTGGGGCCTGTGTGGTCCAGTGTGAGGGGAGGGGAGGTTACTGGGGAGCAGCACCCTGTGCACCCACACCCTTGGGCTGTGTGTGGTGCTGCTCTGGAGAAAAAGCATTTTTAGTGGGTGACAGCAGAGTTGAACTGTAATGGAAGGTTAGAAATAGAAAGGTTGGATAACAAAGATTCATCAGCTCTGCTGTCAACAAGCACTCCATTTTCATGTACATGATGTCCTCTTGGTGTTTTATCCTGATCTTAGAGAAAACAGTGTTTTAATTTACATATTTTATTAGCTATGAATTGCAACATGTTTTTAAAAATTAATTGATTACAACATTTAATTCATTTAAAAATAATTAATTAGTAAACTATACACAGAATAAAAGGTGACCAGATATCTTAGCAGATACAAGAATTGGACATACTCTGTTCTTAAACCAATTATTAATGAACACACTATCAACTCCATTTAAGTTCAGAAACTGGTTTAATTTTATTTGAAGTATCATCAGATTATTTAATATGAACTAACCATAGCTTTTCCTGTTCTTGTTGTTTTTTTTTTTAATTTAAAATAACAGAAAATGTGCAATTGCAATAGATTTTGCTCTTGCAGCAATAAACAAATAATCCTTTCCCATGAAAGGGAGTATTGGAGATCTAAGACACATTTCTAACAGACTTAAAAAAAAAAAAAAAAAATTCTTAATGTTTGTGAACAACAATTTTTCATACATTGATGTCTTTAAATGTGGTGGTTTTTTCCATCAGTTGACTGTGCTTGTTCAGATCATTGGAGAAAGATTTTAATATTCTATGAAAAGGAAAATGAAACATTAAAAGGTCATTTCATGTTGCAGTCTGATCTGCCTTGAAACTTTTAATAATAATGCTTGTCTTTCCAAGAGGTGACCTTTCCAGTGACTAAAAGATTATAATGAAAAACTAACTTCAGTGGAGATATATTACTATAAATTACACTTTCCCTAGGTTACATAAGATGTCTTCCGGAAGGGTACTAAAACCAACATTGTCATTCAGCTTAAGCACTGTGTATGTTGAGCACACTAATGAAAATATAAACATACAGTGACAATTGCAGAAAGCACATTCTTCATGGCAAATTCTAAAAGAGTTCTTGATGTATCGCTAATATCACTGAGATGATGATTTCATGTTATCCACACAGTGTTTTTACAAAAACTACAAAACTACCATGTGTTAAAATGCAATTCTTAAAGTAAGCAGAGATCTTAAGCATCAGCTTCAATTTATCAGTAAGTTATTAAGACTGTTGTTTAAACCAGCAATAATTACTCAGAACATACAGAGACAAATTCTTCAATAACATTTCTTTTCGTATATGTCATATTTCAGGCTGAACCTAAACAACATTTCAAGGAAATGGAAACAAAATAATATGTACCTGCATTTAGTAAAATTTTTGCACAGTCCTGCACTCTTTAAAATGCATTGATTTGTTAATTTTCAATAATTAGGACAATCTTCTCTATTTCCAATTTCAGCAATACTATCCATTGTGTAAGTAGGATGAACAAGGAATTTTTTATTTAAAAAAATAATGTGCTGAATGTTTAATATACAAAGATAAATAGTAATTTAACTTCCTAGCATTTTCTGGTATTGTCAGTAAACATATTTTTCCTTTACAATAATTAACAGTCAGAATTTTTATAAAATAAATAAAATTTAAATATATACTCCAATATGTATTTTGTGCATATTTTGACGGTACAGCCTTTTTTCAAAAGCAGAAACTGCCTGTACGCAATGATGCCTCACATGCCTTGCAAAATGTCAGGAGCATTTCAGTGAATACAGAAGAACCATGTTAAAAGTCAATTTTACCAGTCCTTAGTTTAATTAGAAAGTAGTGCTAACATATGTCTTTGACTCTAAGAAATAGGTAAGTTTAAGGAGGCCTTTTTCAGCACATTGAGTCAGAAAAAGGAGTTTCAATTCCGGTTCGACAAAAGTAAATGTTAGCAAATGGAACCTTCAGCAAGTTCATTATCAGTACTTATCATTACCACACGAAGCAGATGAGGATCTCAGTAAACTGTACTGTTTCTGGTGTGATAGAATGTGAATTTCATTTTAAGAGTTCTAAATGTAAAGCACAAGTCTACGTTCCTGTAAAAATTAAGTTTGAGAAAGCTACTGCTGATCATCATGGAGCAAATGATATATAGAAAGACATCCAATGCTGTCACTGTGTTCATGTGTGTGGGAAGTGGAAATTTTATGCTTTAGCAATGCCACAGAAATAGATGTTAAATATCAGTCTAAAAGTAAGAATGATATGATTGCAAATTATAATCTGATGCAGAAAAGAGAGTGACAGAAGAACCTCATTTAAGAATGTGTTAAGAATGAAAAAAAGGTTTCCTCTGGATGGATTTTATTTAGGTAACTACCAGTTTTGCAGAGGAAACCAAAACTAAATAACCTTTAAGCACTGGAGAAATAGTACTCCAACAGATTTACAATGTTTGGGTTTAATGAAGAAAACTTAATGCTTCTGTTACATGAATAGATATGTTTGCCATTTTTTCATATAAGAAACAATATTTTTCATGTATATTTGCATTTCCTAAGTTTTTTTGATGGAATATATGATAAAGAGAAGCACAACATAGGTCTCTTTTTTAAACTAGGTATTTAAACACTGAGTTAAATTTTCCTGCTCTTGCACACTCGGGCATTTAAAACACCACATGAAAAAGGCTTCTCAAGTTTCGTAAGTATTACAACTACAGCCTACGAGTAGACAGTGATTCAGCAGTGCTTTTTTCTGCCAAAGCATTGACTATGAACTATATGGTCCATCTCATAAGACTTACTGAACATAATTTGTATGACCTCTCTCTAGACAGAAAGCATTTTTACTTTGTTAAATGATACATGGAGTTCCAAATGCTTGTTGAGTTGTGTAACGTTAAATAGCTGCTGTAAGTATAAAAAAGTCTTGTAATAATGGTTCAACATACTAATAATTTTTTTATAAAGACATTTTAACTATGCATTATTAGAAATCCTATCTCAGTGAAACTCCTATTTGAATATCTGAGTAATGTTACTGAAATGATTAACAAAACTAACAACAGCAGCAGCAGTATAATATGACGATTAATTTAGAAAGAACAAGCTTGATGGAAGGGTTTGTGTTAAATGTATTCAAAACCTAGATGCATTGAAATACCACATGATATCCCTATCTTCAAAACTATAGTTTTTTTTAAAAAGGACTATTCAGATTTTGAAAGCAGGATAAAAATGTATCATAACATTATAAAATGTGTGATAGTTTTGATATCAACAAACTGAATGCTCATTATCAAACTCACTAATCCTCACTAATCTTAAGAATGTAGTCCACTCAAAATAACAGGTTAATGCAAGCATTAAGAATTATAGAAGTACAATAAGTAGAATGTATCCCAGATGCCTTATTTAAAATTACAACAATCAAAACACAGAGTTACTAAAATGTGTGGTTGTTTCCGTATTACTGTATCTGTGACACTCTCAGGATCGAAGGCAAATTTTGTAACAAGAAATAATACCAGGCCTGAAGAAGAACCCTTAATAGACCAACCTTAATAGACAAACCTATGCAGTGGAAAAAGCTCAATTGCTTGCTTCTTCCATGTGAATCAGTTGGTCTAATAGAAATATTGCCTCATTTATTATTAAATGCATTTAAGGACAATTTCATTCAGAATGTAATGAAGTGCATTTATAAACACACTCACATATAGGTGGGTTCTAACTATTCTAAAGGAATAAATTTCATCTGATAAGTGAAAAAAATGTGTTCGTAATGGCAAAGCACTTGAAAGTTCTACTTCAAGACCAGAAAGACTTCTAATCAGGACAGAAAAGATCAGATGAAAAAGTAATAGAATTTCCAAGCTTATTCATTTGTTGGCATTTGTACTGAGACGAACAGAAAAATCATCATCATGCAGGATGTTGCCAGTCCACTGATATATGAATTGAGAAAACAAACTCCCTTCAAAAGACAAGAATGTATCTCACCTGGAGAAAATATTTTTATCAGAGATGGTATTGATTAAAACTGAACAGGTCGTCAAGAGGACAAAGGAATCAAGTGCCCTAATTCAAATTTAAAAAAATTGTAAGTTAGATATTCCATTTATAGTTTTTGGCAAAACATTTTATTTTCCACTGTTTATGACTGCAGTAGTAGAAACATTTTAACCTTAGAAACCACACCCTAACTTGCTATATTTATCTTGTAAAAGATCTCAAAATAACAGCACTGTGGTTGAATTTAATTTTTATAGAGATTTTTATAGGCTCAGGAGAATTTCTGAAAAAAAATTGATGCTAAAAATATTGTTTACTTAGTTTGAAAATGTTTTGGGAATAAAAAAGTTCACCTGTTCACCAAATATAGTTCTTTGAAGAACTGTCAGAGGAAAACTGTTCCTGGAGTACATATGTTTTTTAACAGAATCCTAACCTACATAAACAATGGCCACTAGGTCTCCGTGCCTGTTTGCTGGTGAATATAATAATTTGCTGTGCAGTAAGAACTTGTGCTCTTACCTCTTCCCAGTTAGTCAGAATTTGAAAGTAAGATTGTGAAGTGTTGATTTGTGCATGATTTATGTCTGTATTTACCAGTGCAGTCAAGGAATATAATCTCTTTTGAAGTATAGAAACCATAGGACTATATTTGAGATACAGTCAGTATAAGCCCTTGCAAGAAATTCTAAGTATTACAAACAAAAACTGAAGCTCTGCAGCATCTGTCAAGTCACGAGATGCAAGCATCAAATGAATCTGCCAAATAAGTAGCAAAAATGTATTATTTAAATGCAATGACATCAATATGTCTTTGGTAGTCAAACTGTGGAAACTTCTTTGGGCTACAGCATGTGTACTGAAACCCTCAACTACTGCCAAGCTACTGCAAAAACCTGTCATTTTTCTCATAGACTGACAATTTTTATGACTGTACTGCCCTGAACATATCCTACCAGCCACAAATAACATAAGCGATTGATGGTAGCTAATAAATTTTAAATGTATACTACAATCTACTCTTTAAGATATATAGCATAGTTCCTCCTGAAACTGATACAGGAAGATTAGAAATTTTGATAAAGAATAGATGCTGTACTCATGATAATCAGCTATTGGTTTAGTGTGAAAAGGTTTTAAAAAGAAGTCCCCCTCCCCATAAATATTGTATTTGTATATGGCATTACTCCGTTTACATTCTAGTTAAGTGTTACTTTATGTTGCATCACGTTTGGTCTTCATGGGGAGCTTCTATTATGTTAAATGTTGCAAAATCAGTGAATTGTTTGTGTAAAGAACAGTTCTTGAGACGGATCACGTATAGAACAGAGAGCTAGTTTAAAAAATCCTTTGGTCTACAAGAAATTCAGTGAAGTTGGAAAAAATGTTCAAATGAGGAAATGCTGTACTCAATTAAATAGTCAGGAAGAAAGAATGGGGAAGGGAAAGGAGGAATGACATGACATTCCATTAGTGTCTATCTTCCCAAACTGGCTGAGACATTAACACAGGCAGGATAGATACTCACTGATAATGTTCAGTTGCATTGTCTTTGTCTTACATTTTCCTTTTGTAAGTCTTCCTACTATAGCAAGTAAATTTTTAATCCTTACTTTGACAGAGTAAATACATTCTTTTTATTCTATATGTTGTCTTTTACTAACAATGATTATGAGTGATATAATAAATGCTGAGCATTTCACTTCTTACAAGTGATGAATATAATTAAGACATAGCAAGTTAGTCCTGGAGTATCGTGTATCTTACTCAGAAGACCTGGGGAACTACAGGCTGGTTGGTCTCAACACTATACCTGGCAAGATCATGGAGCAGATCTTCCTGGAAACTATGCTCAGACATGTGGAAAATAAGGAGGTGATCGGTGACAACCAACATGGCTTCACTAAGGGCAAATACTGCCTGACAATTTTGGTGGCCTTCTATGATGGGGTTACAGCACTGGTGGACAAGGGAAGAGCAACTGATATCAACTACCTGGATGTGTGCAAAGCATTTTACACTGTACCGCGTGACATCCTTGGCTCTAAATTGGAGAGATGTGGCTTTGAAAGATGGACCACTCAGTGCACGAGGAATTGACTGGATGGTCACACTCAAAGATTTGCAGTCAATGGCTTGATGTCCAAGTGGAGATCAGTGACAAGTGGTATTCCTCCAGGGTCACTACTGGGACCAGTGCTGTTTAACATCTTTGTCGGCGACATGGACAGAGGGATCGAGTGCACCCTCAGCAAGCTTGCCAATGACACCAAGATGTGTGGTGCAATTGACATGCTGGAGGGA
>VXBL01004889.1:29086-67694 GCA_013400195.1 Aramus guarauna | reverse complement strand
GACGTAAAAAGTAAGCTTAATTAGCCTAATTTGTGGGACTATGGATAAGAGAGATATTAGGCCTCCAGTTTCCTGAAGATAATTTTCCCTAGAAAACACCTTCAAAAACCAAAACATTTAAAATTCAGACTGAAACCCAACAATACGTCATTCAATTCTTCAAGTTTAACAAACAAATATTATTGAAAAGATGAAAGACTTATAACCTGCACATAGTATTCCTCTGTAACAAAGCCTGATCCAGCTACATCAACACACTTGAAGCTATGTAGCGTTTCAAGAAGTTGTGTCACAGATGGCACTGGCCAAGGCTGTGCTGCTGCTAGCAAGAATCTGCGCCAGTCAGTAATTTCTGAGTTCACTGTGAATGCAGATGCCAGATTTTGTAACTATAAAAACAAAATAATAAATAGTGTCAAATATATGTGCATAAACATACACTTTCTATATACTAGATCTTTTTCCTGGTTACGATGGACAAGGTTGTGCAGTGAGGTTTCAGAGATGCATACAGGACATGTATGACTAAACAAAACAGGTGACAGACCACTGTCTGTGATCAAGGCCAATTGGCATTGCAGTTGATATCCCTCTAAATAAATTCTTTGACTCCCTAAATAGGGGTCTGTCTCTAAACTGCCTGTGAGGTAATGGCCTTTAGTACACTCTAGCCCCTCAGCCATGCTCCATCTGACAGCGCGCTAAGAATTGAACTGACAATTTAGCAGCATGAGTACAAAATCTAACAAATACTTGGGCCTGTGCCTTGGCCCTATTTTGCTTGCTCTTACAGGTGTCCACCATGAGGTTCTTCTCTGCTCCAGCATTATTTTCAGTTAGACAAAAGCAGTAGTATAAAAGCTGCTTTGCAGTTTGCTGCACGTGTCTTTTTACCACTGAAGATGTCCTGTGCGGATAGCAGAGTGGGATAGAGAACACAAATAGGAGAGTACATGTAAAATCTCCTGACACAGCATTGCAAAGGCCGTATCTGATAGAGGGAACAAAATTGGCACCGTTCATCTCTCCACTACTGGTGTGGTGAGACACTGCTCTGTACTTCTACACTATCTTCTGCCCCACATCCAGACTTTCTTGTCAAGGCAAGTGTGGGTTTGCTCCAGATTGGAGTTTGAGAATGAAGCAATGTGTTTACAGGAGAAAGGGCCTGGGGCAACATAGAGTGAGAAAATTTGGTAATCTTGTAGATGTTGTATGCCCTAACATCGGCAGGTACAGTACCACTACTACTGTTTTCACTATAAATTTAATAAAAGTCTCATTTTAAAACAGTGCTTTTAAGAAAAGGAAATTCTGTTATTAAAATAAAAATAGTACTTATAAGCACTGAAAGTTCTCAAATAATAAAGAACATGGGACACACGCACATGTGGTTTATTAATAATGTTTGACTCATAGTTTTCCCCATATAATTAATCTCCTGTGCTCAGACTAGATTTTTATAGATGGATGCTGACAGCTGTGGTGCCTAGTTTTCACTAAACTCATTGGAAATCCATCAGTCAGAAACTTTAAAGTAATTTACTAATGTATTTATCTGTGTGAAGAATATTTGAACAAAGCTGTTGCCCTCATGCAAAATCCAGTTAAAATCTTAATGTGAATCATGGCTTACTGTCAGAAATACTTATAGAAATACACTAAAACAACTAAACCTTTTCATCTCATAGGCTTACCAGCAACATCTGAAAGTAAAATTAATCAGATAATTCAGTGATGAAAATTTGGAAAGACTAAATTATACTTTTTCATGTTCCTAAATCTGAAAATCTTGGATAAATAAGTTTAAGGTCATACAGCTCCAGATTTTATTCTCCTGTTTTAGAATGAAGAACATAAATAGTTTTATTTTTAACTCCTGGAAAAGAATTTTCAATAGTGTCTAAGGAACTGATATAATTTGAAAATTGTTAATATACTGCTGACAAAAGCATTTTACTTTGGCACAGCGGCTTCCAGAATCCTTCTCTAGTAAAACAGAAGAGTTTTAAGAAAAAACTGATAATGCCTTATAATAGTTATACTCTTCATTTTATCATAGTAAGGACACTGCTGCATCTTCTCCAGAAACCAATACTTCAGTTGAAATGAAAATAGGGATTAACTTACATCTGGAAGCGTTAAGTTCATCCAGGCATCAGGAAGGCAATTTGTTCCAAGATTCAAATTAATCAAGTCAATAAAAATGTCAATAAATGCTTTCTTATGTATAAAACCTAATAAAAGAAAGTCAATATATATAAAAAAATATATTTACCATTTTAAATAGACTTCTTTTGTTAAAGGAAATCTATTTTTATATTTTAATGGCCATATGGAAAAATTATTTATTTTGCTATTATGTAGTATTGATAGTGGTAATATCTTTCAAGCCTAACATAAAATTTTCCGATTTAAAACAAATCACGTGTGGCCTGCCTAATAGCAAAATGTCAAATATTCCAATACACTGCAATTTTTTTGGTACTTGTCCTGATCTGCATTGTGTTCACTAACCCATCCTCACACAGTCTACACTGACAGCTAATAAGCAGTTCACAAATACCAATCACATACATATTATGTGTATTGAATACCTACCAACCTTTTCTTTCACTGTGCTCTATTTTAATCAATCATAAATCTCTCTCTACTCTTCAAAGAAAGCACGTGCTAGAGAGTAGAAGGGAAAACACAGACCATTGTCTGTTAAACTTTGAAATAAAATTGAATTGCTTTAAAAACTGCTAAGAATTAGCTTGTAGAAATTATAAATAGCTCTGACAATTTTATTTTAAAGAAATCATAAGATAAAAATAAATAAGTGCAATGAAACCTATTTGGTTTTTGTTTTGTTTTGCTTTTTACATAGGCATGGATTTGCTTATAAGCAAATAGAAACTTCAAAGTTCATGCACAGTATTAAAACACAAAATGATGTATACCAAAATTTAACAGACAAATATGAGTCTTTTATTTCAGAAATGGACTTTTCTGGCTCAGTGAGGATTCACTATGAAACCTCTGAAGTAATGACAAAAAATGTAAAATTATCTAAATTTTGAGACACAAAGCTGATTTGGTCAGGTTATGATCCATTCCATAGCATCAAAACAGTAAGTTTTCAGGTTACCTTTAAAAGCAAACATTATCAATGAAATATTAGAAGGACTTACTTAATTTTTTTTCCTGTTTACAGCCAAACTTCTTGTCCCTTTGAAAAGGCACGTCTGATTTTCTTTTTATGAAGAAAGAATTAAATGGTAGGAATATTAAGAATGTATTTGAATATTAATTTCATAATGTCAGTATTCAAAATCAAGTTGCCAATTTGAATTAATAGTCTACAATCTCTGTAGACTTGTTTGTCCCCAATCAGAAAAACCAGGAGTAATGTCCTTAGCATGTCTTACTACAGCAGAGAAATCCTATACATACATAAACTTGGAGACAAGAGGAAAAAAAATAATTTGGGAAGCTTAAAGTCTGTTGGGACAAGAAGAAGGAAGGAGGAAACTCCTGGGATTTCAGCTCTATGTCCTACCATAAATTTTAGCATGAGAGCAAAAGCTGGGAGAAAAATACTGACAGACTGATAACAGTGCTCCAATGTCAATCTCTGGAAGGTTTTTGGGTTATCTACTTTGAGAAAGAACATTTTTAAAAAAGCATGTGAGTTAGGCTGTTTACTGAAGCACCTTGGATTGCTGATTTAATAGTTTTAAGGTAACCAGAAACTTGCATTTTGATGAGGACATCAAGCCACAAGAATCATATGATTTCCATATGGCACAATAAAGCCTACATCACAGAAATATCATGGGAGACTTCACAGAAGATTCAATAAAGCAGGTAACTTTTTAGTAATTCATGGGGAGAATAGGCTATGGTCCACTAAGGAGCCAGTGAAAATTTTGTATTAAAAAACCAGGAAAAATGTTTACATCTTATTTGCAGTCTCAAATTGTCTAGTGCTTTATCATGAAAAGCCCAGCTATCATAATTTTTATTTCATATTTTACTAAACATTTCCCTTTCCACATCTGATCCCTAGTACTCTGGCAATCTAAGTTCTTTCTCTCCCATTATCTCATGGTTTAAACTGTTCAACTCCTACTATGATTTCCCTACATGACAATAAAAAATGCTGTTGTTTTATTTCCTATGAGTTTCTGGCTTCCTAAAATGAACTTGAATTTTGTTTTTCTGCACAAAATTCTAAAAGGATACTGATATCCTCATGTCACTTTTTGGTGAGGCTACAGGACTTCAGAAATATACGTAAAAAGTATTAGATGGGCAAGGAAATTAAAGAACTTGAATCAAGAGAAAATGACTGAAATGGGATTAAAGGATCAGAATCTAAAACATTAATCAAAATTTATAGGACTTTGATTGGATTGTAGAACATGCTAGAACATAGTTTTCAGGTAAATTTGACATTAGTTGATGCAAGTAAACATGAATTATTGTGAGATATTTAAGCACTGTCAGGTGATCTACAGTGTCTACCCATTTTTCTTCCTCTGGTAAATGTGAAGACACAACCCTCTCATTCAGAGCTAAGCTACTTGCTATCTATTAATTACAGATTTGGTGATGTGCTGTAGGGTAATTTCTTTTACTTTACTACCTCCTCCCGAATTATGTCATGTGGGACAATTCCAAAGCGTCTTCAGAAAGTTATAAAAGTTCAAAAACTTCAAATAGAGTGTGAGCTAATTCCACCTCATGACATATCTAGGAGGAATGAGGAAGTCTCAGAGAGAGAGAGGAAATCCCTCAGAAGCATATTAAAAAAATCAAATAACTTTCCTCAATGTACTTTTAGATATTTTGTCTAGATTTAATAGTTTGGGTTTATATTATAGAGCATGGAAGTGTTTTTGAATATCTGATTATATTACAAGACAAAAGGTGATTCATCAGTTTAATTCAGGGGCTGCTAATACTTTATAATCATGGAGAGATGCTATGTGTGGGCAGCTATACAGATGGTGCTGAGAAAGGAATACTGGTGTCTGCAAATGGTACTCTGCAAGTGGTAAAAGGAAACAATGTCCTCTGGGAAATAATGGGAAAACAAAAAACAAAAAAAAAAACAAAAAACCAACCAAACAAAAAACCCCCAAAAACAAAAAGAAGAAACAAGCCCAACAGGTATTTATTGAATGATGTAGGAGAGTGAATAGAAAATGAGCTTATTAAATGTGTAGAAACAATTTTAATTAGAAGAGATAGCAGGCATTTTGGAAGAAGAATCCTACTCTAATGTGACACACTATTTAGACCTAGAAGTAGCATGAATATATATGCAAGACGCACAAAAAAAGACACTATGTGTGTGTGTGTGTGTGTGTGCATAATGTATCTTCTGCAATTACTAGAGATGTTTTATATTGAGAGAAGTGATCTTAATTTAGAAAAGGGTTGATTTGAAGGTGAATGACCTCACATTAATTTCTCCCAAATTATTTCTAGTTGATCTTCATCACTGTTGGAAGAACTAAGATTAATTATTTTAATCAGATTTTAAGATTTATGATTTTACATTAGCTATCTTTTGATATAAATCATTGCTTTTTCCTTGACGGTAGAAATATATTCAGTGGGTATGATTTAAATTGATTGGAAATTATCAAGTAGAATGTTGCACTTAGAACATGTAGAGTTATGAAATTATTAAATCAGATAGTTCTCTAAACAATTCTCATTCTTAGCTCCTAGATTAAAAATCAGGAGCTGCAACCGTCACAAACTTTTTTACAGGGAAAAAATGTGGTTCAGGCTGTGAAGTATATTAGTCGTGTCCTGGCTGCAAGAGCATTTGCTATGGGAAAACCAATCTGTGCAATTAACAATCAGCAATGGAAAATGGATCTGTTCTGCCTCTCTAGGAAATTCTTCTGAAGGACAAGTCAGACAAAAATCTGTGAAAGGTCATGTTAAACTTTATCCACAAGACAATAAAAAGTAGCAACATGTACAGATATGGAGAGAAGGTATGACCCAAAATTCATAGGCTACAGAAGTCAAGCAATCATTTGACAGAAATAATGCACAGATTTTCTACACATTTATTAAAGGAAAATCAGGGTTTTCAGAATCAATGAAGCTTCTTGAACCATTAAAGACTGATAGTAAGATGACAGTTAACTCCAGTGGTTATAATGTATTATGACTCAGCTAAATGCAATCAGATAGAAGTTATGAGTCATCCCTTTGTCCACATGTCACCAAGATAATAATGTACTTCATTACTTTTGTTCATTGCCTTCAGATTTATAGAAGTCAGGTATAGAAGGGCAAATGTAAACATCTACTGGAGATTCAGCAGTGAACATAAAGAAAAGACATATTTTAACATTATAATACATTATGAAAAAAAAATGTAATTTTTACACTCATTAACCCTGCAGGTTATTCTGTAGAAGTGTCCTTGTGTATTACAAGAAGACTGTGAAATAAAAACTAACAATTTTCATCTAGTCACTTTCACAGAGACTCTCCAAATCAAACTCAGAGGAGTAATCTGGTCTGTCTTTTGTCATCACATCACCTCCCTGTAGTTTTCTATTTCTCTGCCAAGTATCATTCCACAAATGAATAGCTTTCTGGGGGTCAAATTTCTTGATATCTGGAGAGTTCATCTGAATTATCATAAGATCTGTCACACTTTCAGACCTTAGTTTAGAGTGCAAATGCATCATGGTGAGTTTCATTTGACTGAAGCCTCGCTCTGTTTCAGCTGAGCTTGCCGGCAGAGTTAGGATCAAATCTACCAATGTCAGGATGTTGGGATATTTCTTCGAATAATCTGCATTCACTGAATCCCATGTCAAGGTCTGGATGTTCTGAAATCTAAAAAGCATGGTAAGAAGTATAATTATAACTATCACTAAATGTATTTCCATAATCCTTTTGAGTAAATCAATAAACTGACAGAAATGCAGTTTTCTTGTTACCTGTTATACAGCTCTAATTTCAACATGCTCCATTCAGTTTCTACTTCACCTATTTTCACACTAGCAGCTTCTAGTATGACTTCATAATGTCTAGTCAAGACAGACACTTCCTTTTCACCAAATTCTATAATGGAGGCAAAATACAATTATTATTATGCTTTTAAAGAATTTAGAAGGTGCATTTCAAATACCCGGTATCACAGTTCTATACCTTGTTTCATTTTGTCAGGCCATAGCTTAAAACTTCCAATAGTAGTGGCTCTCAAAACATCTTGACTTGCATCACAAAAACAATCGCATAGCCTTTTCATCAAATTACTCAGTACTTTGGTTCGTACTGCTGAAATATTTCCATTTCCAACCAGCTGGTAACCATGAAAGTGCTGAATGGCCTCCATCAGCCGTTCCTTTGGACCAGCTCTGAAAGATACAGAATACAAAATATATAATACTCTTTTATTATATTCTAGGAGATCACGGTTCAGTTGTTAGACATGCCATACCTTGTTTGATACATGTGGAGTGTTTCCAGCGTTGACTGCACAGTTGCAAATATGTCTGCAATGGAGGAGTTGTAATCCAGAGTAACACGGGACAGAATGTTGAGAACATTGATGACATCCAACAAGAAGTGAGAAAACTTGACTATCTCCATTCTCAGAAGGAGCTGTAAAAGGGCTTTGACTTTCTGCTGGTTTGAGGCTCTTGAATCTCTTTCAATCTGGAAATCAATACAGGAAAAAAAAAGTGTCGGTATGTGGACCAAAATTAGCCATAGCAATTTTTTCTGAAGTTACATCCAAATATTAAATCATTTACCTTACTCAGATGTAGAACAATTGCAGGATAACCTTTCAGGAGAATCTGTAGAGCTGTTTGTAGACGAGGAAGCCACTGGGAGCCTCCAATGCGAGAAGGAATAGCTGGGCGTAACTTAATGGCTTCATATGTAGCTTTGAGATTATTCTTATTTAGAGGTGAATTATGATAAAAGTAATACATATTTCTCAAGATATTGCTTAAGATGTTGTATAGCCGAATATTTTTTATCGCTCCTTTGTAAGCCAGCTTTAAGCGGTGAGCAAAACAATGCACAGACAGTACACAAGGCTGAATTTCTCTCAGAAGTTTAGCTACCCCACTGTTTTCTCCTACCATGACATCTGTCCCATCACTTCCAAATCCAACGAATTTTCTTGACCAGTCTTGGCTTGCCAGACTGAGTTGAAGATTTTTTTGTAATGTTTCCTCAATAGCATTTTTTATAGTTGAAGCATCAGTTTTGTGAACAGGTTGAACCCCAACAATCTGGCAATGGACTCTTCCTTTATTTGCAAAACGTACATAGACAACTGCAGCTGCTTTGAGTATACTGTCTGTGACTCTACCACTAATAACAGAAAAGAATTTACATTTCTCTAGTTTCTCTTTCAAAGATCTTCTTTCTACTTCAGCAATAAAATGTATAAACATTCTTGCTGACTTGTCATTTCTAAATACAGAACCAATATCCACTCCTTTCATATCATCTAGTTTGCACATCCAATCAAGGTCCGTAAAGGGACGACCAGATTTAGCAATAGCATGGCATGTTCTAAAAATATTTTCTACTCTACCTAATGTTATGGAATTCATGCTCTTCAACATCTGCTCAGCAGAAGCTGTATCTGGTGAAGCAGTACTGGCAGCTTCCATGCAGGTAGCCCAGGCATGAGCTTCACTACTCTGGTGTGTATTTATAAACTCAAGTTTGAAGTCATCCGTGCCAGAACAAAAATTATGAATGTTTTCCCCTAAATCCACATTATGCTTACGACATGGTGCACAAAACATTATTCCCCTTTCATCATCATATTTTAACCAGGAGTATTTAGTTAGCCATATTTTTGGAAACTGGCGATTCCTCTTTGTTCTCTGATGTTCCAAATCTTTCTTCTCTTTCCCTCTGTCACCAACTTCTCTCTTGCTAGAAGAATTACTCTTGCTTTTAAATTGCTTCAGTGCTCTTATAGCTATAATTTAAAAAGAAAAAACTGAATATAAAATAGTTTTTATTTCATAAATTAGCAAATGTGTTGTTTCTTTTTCAATTCAAGTTTATTTTGTAATTTGGGACTAGACTGTGACTTGAGATAAGCAGCCATAAAAGAGAACAAAGAAAGCTGAGATCTACTCTTAAACCACTTGAATGCTACCCAGGACCCTTTAAGAAATGGTCCATTTTGACTCCAATTTCCTTTTGACGGGCAGAAGTTTGTCAGAATATGCAAGTAGTAAAATTCAGCAGCATCAATTACTTTTTTTGAAACAGAGAAAAACAGTTAGGGAGTGGAATTCAGAATGGTCTTTCAGGCAAAATGTTTCCAGAAGATACTATTGAAGCCATAAATCTATTATGATGCCCATTACACCTGACACTAACAGAAAAGTTAACTTGGAGTCCATAAGTTCATAATCAAATACCTGTCGCAGAATGCATAAGATGTTCTATGGTATATGCAATTGACCTTCTTAAAATACATTTATCTGAAGAATCATTTTACTCTGATTTGAGAAAGAGGAACTGCATAAGCTTCACATTTTGTTTTCAAAATTGAAGCACTCTTAAAGCATTGAGATTATTCTCAATATTATTTTCCCAAATTTTTCTCAAGACAGTCATTCTTATACTTTGTAGGTGCAAATTCCATAAGCTGAATTTTTTTAAAATTCTATCTTTAGAGCTCATAAATCTCCTACTTTTGGCAAATAATTTAATGATTCTTTTAGTACACTTTTGCCATAAGGTCATGCCTTGAAAAGAAAGTAGTTAAACAATGAAGACAAATTCCCTGCAGAACTGAGACAATAAAACTAGAAATCCATTCATTGGGAAACAGCAGAAGTAAAGCATTGAGGAAATGGAACAATCTGACTCCCCACCCTCCTTGTTGTGATGTGTGCATCAAGAGGGAAAATTAATGATTGCGTTAAGGTAACCATACAGAATGCCATTTCTGGTGGTTTAAAAGGTCTTAAGAAAAAGGACTCTTTGTACCCCACACTTTTCTATTTTACAAGAAAGGGCAAATTTTCATATATGCATTATACAATTTTTGAGAACTGTTTGTTCCCATTGTCATAGAAATGACAGTTTTTCTGCTGTGTTCTATTCTGAGCATCCTGAAAGGCCATAATATTAATAAACGTTAGGAACATGCAATTTAAAAACATTCCTATTATAAGTGATTCTTTTAAAGAACTTTAAATCTGAGGTAGCAGCTGCAATCTGTATGGACAGCAAAAACAACTAGACCACAGAAGCTTTTTCTGACATGTGCCCAAGAATAGTTGCAAACACCTCTATAGTGCCTACTGCTTCTTGAGGTATATGCGCACCTGTGGAAATTTGCTGTTGATTAGAAAAATGGGGATCAGAGTACATTCTGTGAGCCACTATCAGGGATAAGATTCCCTTTAAGATGGACATTCAATGTTACCAACACTTTTTAAGTTTTGAATTTTTTTATTTCAAAACATAATGGTTTAAACTTAGAAAAATATTTTGGGGCCATGGTATGTTTAGAAGTGATTAGTTGTATGTGTCTTTAGAAAGACACAATATCCTACAGACTGTAAGAACAATAAATATGTAGCTAAGAGGCATGAATCATCAGATCAGCTCTATAATCCATTATACTCACTACAAATCCTCCCTCTAGTATATTCTTACCATGCTTACCTGTGGAAATGAAGGCAATGCAATTGTGTTGCCTATATATCTCTACATTAATTTGACTGTTTGCCAGTTCTCCCTCACTGATAGTTTTATAATGGCCAGTTTGAACAAAATTTGTCAGAAGAGTTATGAAGGTCCTATAAATTTCTTTAAGATTGGTTCCGATGTACAGGAGGGAGATCCTCATAAGATTCCTACTGATGAAAAAGCAGGGAGATGACCAGCTTTTATTGACTCTGCAGCCAAGAGGCATAAGTCAACCTAAACTCAGTTCCACACACAGCATCCAGTGCATCCTGGCCATAGCTGTGCAAGCAAAACATATAGGTAAGATGACATGAAAGAAGATAGCAGTTGTTAGTTTGTTTGTTTTTTAAATGAGACTAACAGATATGGAAAGGAACAGGAGCCGGACTAGTGGGAGGAAGCTGGGAACTCAGGAAAAGGTGGGATTTGTTGCAGTGGTTCTATGGAAAGAACACAGGATACAAAAGGAAGTCAGCCTGTATTACTCATGAAACAACCTCCTTTTCACATAAGAGTTTGACACCAATGAAATCAAAAGGAAAACTAATATAGAAAAAGCTACACAAGGTAGAACAGGTTTTCATTAACGTCTTTTTAAAAGTGAGTATCATTCATTGATACACAAGGTGACATTGACAAACATTTATATATGTTTCACTAAGCAGTGCAGAAACATAACAAATGCAAAAAATTAATTAGTGAAGAAATTAAGATTATAACCACATGTAAAACTGAAAACAGAAAAACAAACATTCAAAAAACCGCATTAAGAATTACAGCAGCATAAGTGTACACTAGATATGTACCCCGTGAACCAGGACTGTGACATTTTAAATGGACATAAGAAAGAAAGAGCAATCACCATGCCTCAGTTACAAGGCACAGATATGAAAGAGACTCTTTTTAATGATACACCAGTCAGCACTGAGGAACTGTAGTAAAGATTCAGATTATAAATGTACACAGGCAACAAGAGATTGTAAACATATACTAGAGATGAGAATTATGTTAACATTAATTTTTCATCAAATTTTACCAAAACATTTAAACAAATTCCTATTCCCCTCCATTTTAACTGAGAAAATTGTTTCCATAGCAATTTCTGACTAGAAGGTTTGACGATGATCTATGCAAGTTACACACCAGAGTCTGCAGCAATGCTATAAGAGATGAATGAGTGAAATAAACCCTGAGGCTGAATTATATTAATCTAACTTTAGTAGTCTAAAAGCTTCTAAAAGATATTTCTGTCCTTTGATCAAAAAGAGATGAGTCTCAAAAATATGATTCAGTTCCTCCAAGATATTAAGATACTTATCACACTCTGTAGGTGATTTTCATGGTAAGTATTTACTTCATTTATGCACTAATTATTACTGATTCTGCTATGTTATATGTCCAATCCTCACTAATTAGCAAGAATTGGGTTTTTAAATTAGGAATCACACAGAGTAAGGTATACCTGTTGAAGCACAGGTGCAATGAGGGGAAAGGAGAGTTCCTCTGTCATGCTGCTTGAAATCTTAATACTTGGAGATATATAAATATATTCAAATGCACCGAAACATATACAGATATGTTAAATATGTTTCATAAAAGTAATTGGCTACATGGATTTTTAAATACCATGGGCAAACAGTTACCGATTTCTGAACTTAAATAACATAAATGATTTAGCAAGAGACATAACAGTGCACCTAAGTGAAACTAAGTCAGTAGAATTATCAAATTTTCCATTATCTGTAGGGAGTGATATCGTATCTCTTCTGGATCTCTGATTAAGGGCTTCATATCCCAAAAGCTTAGGCATTTTCTATCTATATAATTTTCTAGTAAAAGATACTTCCCCTGTCTACAAACCTAACCTTTCTTATTTTCAAGTTTTGTAAAAAACACATTGAAAAGAAACACAGTCTTAGAAAAGATGTTACAGATGACAAACTTATATCTGTGCTCAGATACACACTTCACTCTTTATTCACATCAAAGTCAGATCATGAGGATTACTACTGTAAGCTCTTTAATTGTTTCTACCAAAGTGCTTGGAAAGACAAAGCTTAACCTATAGACATTATTCAGGGTCAGAATGTAATTCTAACTGTTCCACCCAACAAAATATTCTAATAAAAAGGTAAAATTTCAGCTGAACTAGATGCACACTTTCATATGCCTATCTGATTCAAATCCTAACACAGCAAAACTCAATCGACAAGTCTACAATTTGAAAAGAAGTAACAATACAATTTGGTCCTAGGCCGTCCTCTATGTTTTACTGGTTCATCTCTTAGCAGACTATTGTATAGTCTATACATATGCATTTTAAGCATTTTTTGGATATTGGATATAGAAGTTTTTTAAACCTGATAGGTGTCTATTTCTGATAATAATCAGTTCTATAATTCAAACTGGAATGGTTCATGAGGATCATGACTGTGAAAAAATGAATAAAATTTTAAATTCCCTTGTATAATCCAGTCATAAGATGGAGAACAGAAGTCTGGGATATAATCTATTTTGATCTGTTTGGTAATATAAAACATCAAAATTGCATTCTCTGAAGCACCTTTAGAAGAAAATTGAGATATACCAGATATGTGCTAATTGAATTGACAATAGATGTGGTCATAGGAAGAATATAGTGCTAAAGGGAATCAAAGGGGATGAGATCTAACAGATGGTTAGTTTAATTTTGTTGATAAGAACAGAACACATCCAAAGAGACTGTAAAAGAGAAAAGAAAAAAAGTGTTAGTAGCTCCATTTAAGACCTGGCACAGTTTTTCCTGTAAAAAAAGCAGCATGTTCCTGAGGCAATATATTGAAGCACTGTTAACAAATTGATCAAAGGTGTTAATGAAATTAACAAATACTGCAGAGCCATCTTGAGTTTGGGCAATGTCACTTGGAATAATAAAAAAATAATAATTTAAGTATTTTGTTATCAAATGAAAGACTGTGTCAGTAGGTAGGAAGGTCCCACATAGGCTGTATTTTTTGTCCAGCGGTGCTTAGAATGGTGAGTAATGTGCTTCCATGGAGAACCAAGCGTGCAGAACAGAACAAAGATGTCTGTGATGAATCAGCAGTTCTTTAATACTTTAAATTCCTAGGAAACATAAAACTGTTTACAATTTTTGTAAGATTTCTTTTGCAAACAGCAAACAATTTTTAAGTACATTGGCACTCCCACTTTTTACTTTCATTCTGGCAATTTATTAAACATCTCTTGAAAAGACATCCTTTTGTCATTTACCAAATATCCTGTGAGAAAACTGTTTACATGTTTATTTCTTCCAACATGGTATTTTCTCCTACGTTACTCTTTGTTTTGCTTGGATTTCTAGGTAAAATTCTTCTTCGTGTAATTTCTATAATACTATAGAAAATAAGCCAAATATTTCATTTTCAGAACAACTTTAGGAATTTTGCTGTTTAAATAGCACAGAAGATTGGTAGATTTATTCTATTTAGACTTGCTCTGTAGTCTATGCCTTGTGTGCTCCTTTGTCTGGACTTCCATTATGAAAGCTCAGAGGACTGCTCAGGTGAGTAAGAATTAGAAGACTAAGATGTTTGACAGCAAATCGAGATCTGTTTAGAGGTTCTTCATGACACCGATTAGTTTTTTATTTATTTTCTCCTTTACAGCTGCTGTCCAAGTTTCACTGCTGGTGTGCTGGGTGCTTTAGTGTTTTCCCCTCTTTTGTTCAGTAAGAGACTAACTAGTAAGGAGGCATGTGTTTTCTGCGGAGTATTCTGTTGAACAAGGGCAGAGAGAAGGACGTGAAAAATTTTCCTGATGTTTTATGGGAGAAAAGATTTAACTTTTCCTGTGGAGTTTCTATAATGAAGGGGAGTGGTACCCTTAGGAAATCAGGGATGTGACTTATGTGGTCTTAAAGTGTGTAAGAGAATGGGAGGAAGCATTTTAAAGATGACTTGCACAGTTTGTACTTCCCATCCTAATACAGCTATGCAAAAAGGTAAATATCTTGACTTAATAGCCACCAGAAAGAAGAATGCTCTTGTATGTTCTGTGGGACAATGGTAAGGAATTACTGTTTAAAATCAGGTCCCAGAGAACATGCAACAGAATTCTTCTACTGTCTGGTGGCTATTAAGTCAAGATATTTACCTTTTGGATCACTGTGCAAGTTATCTTGGGTCAGTTTAGTGGATGCGATATTATCAAGATTTCATTTGTCTTTATCACAAATGTATAAGGAAAATAGTTTTTCTGTCTTATGTCAAAAATATTAGAGTTTGTATTAGACAAAATTTTTGTGTTTCAAATATCATAATGAATAAATTATTTAAAACAAAAAGAAGGCCTTTTAAGTGGAATGACCAGTAAAACTGATATCTGTGTTTCACCTCTATGGCACTATCTAATGGTTATAAACGTACAGATTTTTAGTTTCACATGGAACTATATATGCAATTCTATCTGCTAAATCTCTACAGAAGAGTTCGGAATGCTTAACATATACACACACACACACGGTCCTACACTATAGATAAGATAATATGCATCTCTCTAAAGGAAAACCGTAAGTACCTTTCTGCCTAAAATGGGTTCATGCTCAAAAGGTAATTGGAATTTCTCCATAAATATACATGAAAAGCATTTCTGAATAAGGAATTAAATTCAACTTCATTGTGCCTTTATGGCCTTATTGTACTGGAAGAGTTGGATCCAAAATTGTAAGTACATGTTCATGTTTACACGTTGTATTTCACGATCTTAGTGGTAATCATACTAAAATTCTAATATGGAACACTGGCAGTAATGAAATGCTCTACAAATATGTGTTTAACTACATTCCGTCTCAGTCTAAAACTGCCTTACCTAAACTATTTTGTAACATTTATACAGCAATAGGAAGTTTTGCAAGAAAATCTTTTCAAGCATCCTAAGCCTAATGTTCCCATAATTAGAGGGTAGGCACACAATAAATGCAAGTAAAAAGTAGAAAAAAAACATATCTGTGTTAACATTTTTAAATCACCCAAAACAACTGCCACCCATTGACTTGAAGAATATAGCGGTTAATAGTAATAATAGACCCTAAATAATAGTTTCATGAAAATACTGATTTCTTTTGAAATGTTTTTTTAAAAGTAATATATCTTCAGTGTTCATTAAGCTATGAATTCATAAACAAGTTAAAGCACCTTTAAGCAAAGTAAGCATGACACATACTCCCCTTAAAAACACATTACAGAGACACCTGTTAGAGGAATATTAAGTATGTGGTCTTGAAGAGCCCATAGCAAAGACATTTAAAGCTTTCAAGTGGTCTGGTATTTCACATTTTCAAGTTACTGCACTGTAACTTTACTTTTATATGTAGCAGGATCTTTAACTGTAGTATGATCTTTAACAATATAGGTAACTAATGTTTAGTCGCTCCCAGCAGTTACTTTAATTTTTAAGTAGGTAACAAAGTCCTTCAGGAGTGAAAAAGAAAAAAATAATCTTACCTTTAGGTGCCACCTGTAGAAACTGCTTATGAAGTGTAGTAAGTTGTGAAATAGTTAGAGTACCACTTCCAGAGGTCTCTGTGGGTGGAACATGTACTGAAGGAACAGGGTCAGGAATCACTTTTACATCACTGCTGATGAAGAAATCTGTCTCTTCTAAAGTTATTTCGTATTGGATTTTGCTAGAACTCTCGATATGATGTCGTGCAACCTCTATCAGCTTTTCAACACTGTGGAAGTATTAATGCAGAAAACAAAGAGTACTTTTAATGTACACAATATTAATAACTTAGGTTCAAATTTTAATGTGATTACATTTTCAGAATTCCCCTGAAGTAACAATTACAAATCCTCTGTGTGAATTCTGTACTCAGCAAAATCATCATGAAGTGTACTCCTCCTCTGGCAGCAAGAAATCTTTTGACTGTGGTAAGAAATTTATATAAAGGCACAGAAGAGACCTGATGGAAAATATAACAGGATGAGACTTTATTCCATGAATTTTATAGACATGGAGCATACATGTTCCATCTGTAACCATCTTTTAGCCTATTTCAATGCCATGTCTTCTCCTCTGCCCTTAAATTCTAGATGTATAAAGCACTTCCTAGAGTAGCATTGTGGAGGGGCATATGAACTCCTGTTTTAAGTGTAATGAGTTCAATTTATACAGGGACAGACGTCAGCTGTCTATAATATTCAACTAGACAGAGGTTTGACCTGGGGTGTCAGGTCAAAGGACATGATGTTCTGTGCTTACTGTCAGCAGAGCAAATAAAGCTGGCTGGAAGGCAGAGGCTCAGCCTCTTTGAGCTATTGCCTGCTAAAGCCTTCACATCCTGCATTCATGTCTCTTGTCCTGGGTGTGCCCTGACAGGGATCAACTAGCACTGTCCCAGGTATGCTTCAAAAGTAAGTACAAGCCAGAAACATTTTCCAAAGGCAAAGTGACTCCTTTCTTTTGGAGAGCAAAATTGTTCAATTATATGGACACAGGCCACTCTATGTCAGACGGCCTAAGTGTCACAGTGGTCCCAAGTACATTGTATTTACTAGCTGTATTGGGATGGCTGAGATGGAGTTAATTTTCCCCACAGCAGCCCTCACAGTGCTGTGCTGTGTATTGGTAGCTAGCAAGGTGTTGATAACACACCAGCATTTTGGCTACTGCTGAGCAGTGCTGGCACAGCATCAAGGTTGTCTCTCCAACATCCATGCCTCACCAGCAGGCTGGGGATGGGCAAGATCTTGGGAGGGGACACAGCCAGGAGGGCTGATCCAAACTGACCAAAGGGATATTCCATACCATATGATGCCTGCTCAGCAACAAAAGCTAAGAGAAAGAAGGAGGAAGGGGAGGCAATTCATCATTTACAACATTTGTCTTCAGGAGCAACCGCTATGCATACTGAAGCCCCGCTTCCCAGGAAATAAATGGACTTCACCTGCTGATGGGAAGTAGAGAACAAATCTTTTGGTTTTCCTTTGCTTCCGCACACAACCTTTGCTTTTGCTTTATTAAACTGTCCCACAAGTTTTTTACCATCTTATTTTTCTCACTTTCCTCTTCTGCTGAGGAGGGGAGCGATAGGGTGGCTTGGTGAACACCTAGCATCCAGCCAGGGTCACTCACTACACTAGGACAGAACAACTGCAAAGAAGAACTTTTTTTTTTTAATCTTGAGAAATGTTATACATGGTGGTAATAAGAGTAGGTGGAATTTTCCAGCATGTGTAAAGCACAGGAAAGAAAATAACCCCACAATCCAAAATGACAGGAGCCACTGAAATGATATAGAGGCTTCTACTAAATGGAATAACTGGTTGTCTGCTGATGCTCATAAATCTGCTAAATCTGTAGTCTAGAAAAAAAGCAGAACTGATAATTGCTTCTACTTCTGCCAGCAGAACCTTCTCATCGTCCAAGAAATGAGTTATTACCATTCAGGTATTTAAGATAAAATGAAATTCCAGTTCTTGAAATGAAATTATTATTTTCTTCTTTCTTTTTTTTTTTTTTTTTTTTTCCCAGATTACTTGCTTCTGTGTAAAAAACTATCTTTACTAGCATATACTACTTTGAAAAAAAATGTTCCTGTTTAAAATTAGATATACATTACCTGGACATTTCTGCCAAGAACCTGGATCCAAGCCATTTTTCCATATCTTTATAAGCCTCCTCTGCTTTCATTGTTAGCTCTTCAACAAATGCTAAAGCTTTTTCTTTTACAAGTTCTAGTCGAGACTTTGTGGCTACCTCTGTTTAAACAGTAATGTCATAATAATTAATATTTATGAAAATTTGAGGAAAATTCTCAATCTTAAGCACCTAAAGTTTAATATGTTAACCTGTTTTTAGAGAGTAAATTATTTATTTAATTTCATATAGTCTTTAACAAATTATTTTTCAGAATCAACCCTATTGCAATGTATTTTACAAAAGTGTGTCTTCTATAAGCATCAGAATTCACAAGCTAAAAAAAAATATCTTAATAAAACTCATATAGAGGTGCAGGGGATGTTTAAGCAGACAGTGACATTTGTTGTGGTTTAACCCTGCTGTCAGCTAAAAACAACCACACAGCCGTTCACTCAGTCCCCACCTTCCCCTCAGTGGGAACACAAAAGAGTTCACATTCAAAATTTTAAACATACAATGGATTTGGGTCTCAGAAAGTGTTCTTTTATTTGATGTCAAAGACATAAAAGTAAAGGTTCTAAGCAATTGAAAGTACCTTAGAGGATGCTTTATGCCTGCCTAGTCACCTTTCTTTAATACGTTGTAAGCCTGACTTATTTGTGACTTCTCTGCATTTTCTTTCAGTAGCTGCTATCAGTATGTTACAAAGATAAGTGTACGACAACTTTTGCCTTCCTGTATTTTCAGAAGTAGGTAGTGCACAGTCCACTGATAAAGCTGCTCTCTCAACAGGAGCAGAGTAAAAGGCAACAGAGAAATGGAATATGAAATCAACATAAAAAACTTAGCAACTGTTAACAATTAGTTACTTTGCTAGTCTCTGTGTATCTCTACAACCAAAAGCAGAAGCATCCAGTTACCACAGGTGCAACTGAAACTATGATCCTCAAATGTACGAATTATGTGCCTGTGCATTTATGAAATGCTTGCCAAGGAGGTAACGTACATGACTATGGACTTGCCAACTGTCACCAAACAGAATCTTTAACAGCTAGGTTCTGTCTTCCCTTTAGGGAGAAAGAGATCTTTTTCTTTTAGTCTAAACCTATCTTCAAAAAACTTTCAACCCATTTTCAGTTTGGGACTTCTGTTTTTCAGACATCTACTTTTGGCTGAAATTGACCACTTGGCTTGGAAGTCATTGGGTAATACAGACAAAGAGACAGAATGACTGAACAATACATAGTTTTTGTAAGTGTCTGTCTGGAAAGGAATTTGGAAGAATAAACAAAATCTGTCTTGCTGCTTGAATCCCACATGGCTTGAGGAAGAGGGAATCAAATAGAAAAGCATCAATGAAATATATAATTTCCAACAAATTTTTTCCCACATCAAACAATTTCAAATACTCAATTCAATTAAATACTGAAGAGTGGCTAACCACCTATGTGAAACTTATTTTCATGAGGAATACTTGCTTAGTAATGGAAAATGAAATTAAATTACACGAAACAGAAGTGAACAAAAAGAAGACGGAAAACACATTTCTATTTTAATTATATTTACCACAAAATCATGGATGACTACCACCCTAAAAAAAATCCTGATTTCTCCAGACACTCCTTTCTCTGCCCTCCTTTTTCTTACTTATCCATCCATTTTCCATGGAGTTTCTGGCTAGTGTTGACTATTACACTACCTAAATTAGGAATAACAATCACCCCCCCAATATAAGTAACCAAATAGTAACATACCCTCATGTTTCAAGGCACTGAAATATTCTTTCTTTATTTTAAGTGTCAATTCTTGTTTCTTTAACTCTTCAGGGGTTATGGGAACTGGACTGACTTCAACCACAGATGCAATAGAAGATGGTCCTGCAGGAAAATAGATCTCTCTCAGTCTTTGGACTTTGCTGATAAGTTTGTGTATCCATACATAGGCACTCACAAGACAGCACATTTTTTTTAAACAAAAATTGGCACTTTCCACCTTACTTGATGTCAACATTTATGAGAATATGAAAGTGGCTACTCAGATGTTTTATGTCAACATAAGATACTTAGATTTCTTCAAATGTCATTTACATCTGCAAGACAAGCTAAGATTAACACTGCATAAAATTACTCCAGTATATACAACTGTTCTAAAATTGCTTAAATAACATCCTAAAATGTATTTCTGAATGGAAAATCGTGACTGAGTAGGTGTGCCTCTGCTGTGATCCTAGATGGTCAAAATGTTCTCAAAAATGACCCTAAAATCTACCATGTTATCACAACCAGCACGTAAACAAGCCTCTTTTGAATGATAGCTGTTCCCTCTAGAGAAAACTGTAGTAAAAATGCTAGGTTAGTAAATATAATTGGTTACCAAAATTAATGCTACTTCAAAAATAACAAGTCAGAAGGAAAAAAAAGGTACGTTGTTTCATGCCTTTCTAAACCATTCTGTTAGCTGCTTTTGCAGCTTGTTTTAACATACATATCTATCAACAGACATTGTAAAGGTCTTTTATCACGTTTTAAAGATTTCATGAACTTCTGCAGTACAACACTTTGACTATTACTCAAAATTATTAAAAGATCTGTAACTGCTTTGTCCTTGAAGAAGAAAAGATGGAGCTGTTACAGAAAAAAAACTAACATCTGCATGATACATAAGGTCAACATAAAGCAAACGGTCAAATCTAGAAGTGATAAAACTACCTGTGAGAAGCTGTCAATTACTAGCCTATAACTGTATCCTAGGTAATCACCTGTTACAGGAGCACTACAGTAACACCGTATTTGGCATGAAGTCAAAGTTGATACTTCAGTTACAGATACATCAGTTGATACTTTGTCTTCTACCATTAGGGATGCACAGCTGTTCCAGTTGCAGTTTTGTCACTTTATAGTTTTGTGGTTTCAGGTAAGTCATCTAGTACCAGGTCTGAACAAAAATTTAGTTCCAAGAAGCAATCCACAACCCCCAACCTAGCCACCCAGCATACAATAGGTGATAGCTGCTGATTTTTTATCACAAGGCCTTTCAAGAAATCTGAAAATCTGCTACTCTCTTGGCTGGATTGAGACACATCTAAGTCTCCCTGGGGCTCACAAGTTAGGTATCCATGTGGCTTAGTATTTGCAAGGCTATATTTGTTTACTGTACTATGAGCAGAATCAACCAGAGAGAGCGCACTGAGTACAGTGCAAATGAAATATCTGTCAAAGAAAAAAAGCCAGACGCTTTTTGCATAGTAACTCTGTAGTTAGCAGCTTTCTCACTTGGAAATGGAGTACCTGAATTTCAGGCTATTTTCATACTCGCAGGGCTTGAGTCCCTCTCTTGTTATGTAGAATCCATGAGCCCTGATGGGATGCACCTACGAGTGCTGAGGGAGCTGTTAGATGTTACTGCATTGCCACTCTCCATCATCTTTGAAAGGTCATGGAGAACAGGAGAGGTGCCTGAGGGCAAGGAGGACTCAGGAAACTACAGGCCAGTCAGCCTTAGCTCTATCCCTGGAAAGGTGATGGAACAGCTCATATGGGGGCCATCACTAAGCATGTGGAGGCAAAGAAGGTTATCAGGAATGGTCAACATGGATTCACCAGCAGGAAATCATGCCTGACCAATCTGATAGCTTTCTGTGATGGCATGACCAGCTGGGTGGATAAAGGGAGAGCAGTGGATGTTGTCTACTTTGACTTCAACAAGGCTTTTGACACCGTCTCTCATAGGCAAGCTTAGGAAGAGTGGGTTAAATGAGTGGGCAGTGAGGTGATTGAGAGCTGGCTGAATGGCAGGGTTGTGATAAGCAGCACAGAGTCTACTTGGAGGCCTGTAGCAAGCAGCATGCCCCAAGGGTCAGNCTCTCCCTCTGCTCTGCCCTGGTGAAGCCACATCTAGAGTACAGTGTCCAGTTCTGGGCTCCCCAGACAGGGAACTACTGGAGAGAGTCCAGCGGAGGGCTACGAGGATGTCGAGGGGACTGCAGCACCTCTCGTATGAGGAAAGGCTGAGAGAGCCGGGTCTGTCTAGTCTGGAGAAGGGAAGACTGAGAGGGGATCTGATCAATACTTACAAATGTCTAAAGGGCGGATGTCTAGAGGAAGGGGCCAGACTCTTTCCAGTGGTGCCCAGTGACAGGACAAGGGGCAATGGGCACAAACTGGAACACAGGAAGTTCCATCTGAACATGAGAAGAAACTTCTTTACTCTGAGGGTGACAGAGCACAGGGACAGGCTGCCCAGAGAGGTTGTGGAGTCTCCTTCTCTGGAGATATTCAAAACCTGCCTGGATGTGATCCTGTGCAACCTGCTGTAGGTGATCCTGCTTTAGCAGGGGGTGTTGGACTAGATGATCTCCAGAGGTCCCTTCCAACTCCTACCATTCTGGGATTCTGTGATGTCTTTACAAAAGATACAAGGTTTAGGGTACTAGCCTTGCATTCTCCTGGAGCTATGACATTTTACCTAAAGAAATGGAAGTTACTTAAACCACTACCTGCTCAAGGAAGTATTTATGAAAAAACGTATAAACAGTATTGCATGCCAGGATTTGTTCCAGCAGACTCCCTGAATTGCTAGGCTAAAGAGATAGGATTTTTTAGGTCTGTTTCTCTTTTGCAAATAAATTTTGTACTCTCACCCGGTGAACAGATTCTTGCCAGGCCTATGAGCAAGATCTACCTCAATGGGAGTCTGCTCTTTTGTAGGATTACATATGCCATTAGATTTTATGTTCATTATTTATACCACATTACAGCTATATATAGAAATGATGGACCTTGATAGATCCATGTCACTATGTGGCTGATAAATTAATTCCAAGATATCTTGGGGAATTGGATAATAAATCCATTCTATTCCAGTATTTTTATTTTAATATTTGAAATATTTTGACTTATGACTGGAAAGTAGACAGGAGTCAATTCCAAAATAACACATGGAAAAAAAAAAAATTAGTTTCTATGTTCTATTTAGAATATTTATTCCTACATAATAACAACAACACATATGATTAAATAAATGCAATTGCCATTCAACAGCCTCTGCACTCCTTTATTACTACCAGCTTTTCACATTGATATGTCAAATTTGACATTTGAAAAGAGAAATTAAATCCAAATTAAATGTTTTGCTTACTCTTTTCTTTATTACCGACATATTTACAGCTCAGTAATTTCAAGCACTGCTAAAACAAATTTCAAATACCTTTCTTTTTAGTAGCTGATTTGGGAGAAAGATTTTTGGCATCTTTGGCATCTTTCCCAGTAGCTTTGCCTGACAGTGTCTGTGAAGATTTCAGATTTTGCTTCAGTTCTGGCTGCTCTTGTTCTTTTTCTTCCTCCATTTCTTCAGACTCTATTTCAGCTGTTACCTTGACACCATAATCACACATAGTAAAAGTACATAGTATCAACACTGTGCAACTACTGTTTTAAATAGCCTATACTTGCTGAAAGTACTTGTGGAGACATACACATATAAATAAAACAAAGGAAATATTTTAACTAACTAAACTGATTACATTTTGGTTATTTATCAAAAATAAAATTTTACAGCAAAAATGCAAGACGGAGAGAGAGTGGTTTTAATTCTTGTAACCCATTACCTGTACTGCAGGAAAAAGTGAGAAATACAAGAATTGACAGTATGCAAAGCAAGACAGCAGTTATACTGTAGGGGTGCAGAAATTAACTTATTTTAAAATAATCAAAGAGAAAAGAAAAAACAAACCTAGAAACAAACCAAAAGCCCACCAAATTTAATTTTAGCTATATATAATAAAGAATGTAACCATAGGTTTTGAGGTTGTGAATGGTTTGAGCAAACTTTGCATCACAGGGTAAAGCTTGTCCCTCTTCTCACACTTCTATTGAGGGATAAGGGCAGAGTTTATCATGGACGTAGATATATAGAGTCAACATTCAAATTATTTCTCAGTAATGGAATGAAAGGGTCAGTTATAAATACTGAGGTGCTGATAACAGAGATTACACCATTTTCCTCATAGAAACACAAACATATTCAATGGAAATATCAGTGGTAGAGCAAGAGGCAAGAAATTGAGATACACAGTGCAAAGGCTGTGTGTTTAGGCTGCCTACTGAATGGGAGGCTTTGACTGTCCCATCCAGAAATGTTTAAGTAAACAAAACATTCCTTACCATATTTGATACTGCTGTTACTGCTGTTTGCCACGTATCAGTAATAAGATTTTCATCTTTCTCAAAAGTGGCTACTCCATTTTCAGAACTCTCATCTTTAGTACTCTTCCGTAGAGTTCCCTTGCTTTTTGACTTGGTAATAATTACTTCTGGTGAAGGCAGTTTCCAAGAAACCAGAGGAATCCTTAAACATAAAATATAAGGCATAATTCACACTCACCTGTATAAAAGCTATTAATCTATAACTCCATAGGAGCATATGCTAAGAGAATGAGAATGCTACTTTCAAAATTTCCCATAGCAATAGAAAAGAAAAATTTTCCTCACGACCAGAAATGGTGAAATTTGTAGATGACAAGAAAACTGTCTAGTTTAACTACAGAAGCTAAGGAATAACAATAGATGGATAAAACTATGACAAATGACTGCATGATCTACTGATATATTCCATATGGGGTAGAAGCACAGCCTCATTACTCAGATAGTTTCCAAATGAACTGTAAATATTTTAAAAAAAGTAGGTGTCATTATTGACAGTATTTTTGATATTGTGAAATTATTTGATGGTATGCCTTACCTTTTAATATGGCATTCAGTCTGTGCATCAAAGGCTGCTTTGATTTGTATTTGTCATTACATAACCCATTTAATTATGTTTGTTGGTGCAAATTTTAAACCTGTTAATGTTCCATAATAATATGCACTGGAAACTGTCAGCAACATATAGGGAAGTACAAAACATTTCTATAGCAGATTTCTTTCTAAGGCAGCTCTTAAAATGTTTTATAATTCAGAGATGGATTAGTGAAAATGATGTAGATAAATCAGTAAAAAATCAGGGATAAATTAAACCTATAAGATGATTCAAGTTTCATCATTTGACTATAATCGCTAGTTAAAAAGTCTTATTTCCCCATCCTTTGAAATATACACACATATATTTCCACATACACGCACAAAGCTATAAATGCATTGCATTTGTTGATATTTATATAATTTAATAATGCATTTCTACCTTCTTGATTCGTTTTTATCTTCTTTCTGCTCTACATCAATAATATCTAACAATGGGATTCTAGTAAAATCTTGACCATCATCTGTTGGGATTTTTCCTTCCATTGCCCTATAATAGTCACGAAGAAGTCTTTTTGTATCTTGGAAGCGATCCACTTCAACCTCAAGATAGAAAGGACAGAAAAATTGCAATTCAAAACAGAACTAATTTCTGTTACATTTTTAAATACATGACAGCAGAAGCAATTCTAAATCCTAAGAGTTTGAGGGAGAGCAACAAACATCATATTTGTTTGAAAATCTGTAGTGTATTCAATGCATACTTTTACTTGTATGTATAATGTCTTCACATTGGCATTTCTAAGGATTAATAAAAATCTTAGCTGTTAGAATAGGAAAAATTATTTACAATAAATAAGGTTTGATGCATTAAATTTAATTATAAAATATTTCGATGTATATATATTTCTATAGTAGCAAGTATACTAGTACCAATGAGTTATAGGGATCTTTGTGTTCAAAAGAAATAAAATCCTTAACAGCATAAAATAAAAAGGGTTAAGTGATGGAGAAGACTTTAAAAGCCATACAGTTTTTCTGGACCAAAGAAATCAACAGATTTTACACACCTTTGAAGACCTTTTTGTGTGAATCATCTTGGAAGAAATCAAGTAAGATTCAAAAAACATTTAACACCTGTCATGTTTTGATTTATTGATACAGTATGGTGTTAGTTCCTAACTGACAAAACAGTACTAAATATTCATGGGAAAATGCACAAAACCACATTCACAAAACAAAGGATGAAAATTTTGTGGTGTAAACCAGCACTTATCCATAAGTTAAGGAGAAAATATCTTCTAGTAGAACAGTGTGCACACAGAAAGGTGGAAAGAAATCTGATAAACGGCATTTATACAAATCTATGTGTTTATACAGTAACAGAGCCACCTGGGGAATATATGTAACTTCCCACAGAAAAACCCACAGAGAGCTCAAGACCAAAGCAGCCTATTTTTGGCTGCTTCTCAAACAAAGCCATAACATAAAGACAAAGTTACTGTATTTTTAGTTCTGTAGTCTTAGCATTAATAATTCATTTATTTTGGGGAGTATGTACTAAGTAAAGAAAGTATAAAATGGTTTCCTTTGTATTTTTTCTTTAGGAAAATAAAAGCTTATATATGGTTAATACATGTATTTGTAATTTTAAATGGCTATTCTGCATATCCACACAAGATAGATCAAATTAGATTTATAATGAATCTTCCTTGGACTAACCATATATGTCCATTAAATTCTACTAGAAGATAATTAGGATTGTTATGTTATACGTGAATATAAAAGCAGACAAATAAAAGACTTAAGCTCAGGAATATTACTTTAATTTGGCTCCCTTATGTATGTAATTCAAGATACATTTTTTAAATACTCAGTCCTATAAATATCCTAATTACAGGATGAATATGGTCCAGTTAGTCAGCAGTTATTTGGCATTTCAACCTCTCTTTTTAGTCAGTGGTCTTAAGTCTCTATTTAGGGTATTATTTAGACTCTTTGAAAACAGAGTTAATAATTTCCTTGCTATAGTAACTGACTACTTCACAAACTTTACTTAAATTACCACAACACTCGTATGAGATAAGAGAGTAGTTCCCTTGCTTACTATACATATAAAAATAATAGAGAGAATTAAAAGGCAGGAAGCTCATCCTAAGATGCTTAAGCCTGATTTTTCAGCCAAATTAGCATCACATGGCATGTGTTTAAAGCATTGTTTTCATTGTCTTCCTTAGAGCTGCCAAAACTATCACAGAATGGTCACTCAGTTTACAGAAAAGCTGGTCTAGTCTAGTCTATTCTAGACCAGCCCTAAACCAAATTTATGCACCTAGAACACCAGTCACAGGGAAATCTTACTTTCCTTCAGGAACTGAAGTAATTAATAGTCAGGCTGAATGAGAGGAAATGCTTAATGTAGGGGAGAGGAGAACCAGCAAAGTAAAAATGGTCTCTTGGAAACTTTAAAGTTAAATGTGTGAAAGCTAGGTCTTATTTGAATGGATTTTGTCAAGAGCAACAAATGGCATCATATTCTTAAAAACATTCCTTGCAATTTATTTTTCAGTCTGTAGGTAAAATTTCAAGCCACATTGGTGAAGTTACAACTGAAATAATTTTGTGATATGGGAAAAACAGGACAACCTTAACAGCAAGTAGGTCTACAGCAGCAGTGAATTATATTTTTATATATTATATTATATGTAAATTAAGAGCAGATGTCAATATGATCACAGAAGGATAAACAGCTTTAACATTTTTATTACAAAACTCAGATGATTCACTGTATTGATAAAATTGCAAAAAGTAGCACTACACACTATGCACATGAAAGTTTAGGGGGTTAGACTATACCAATGGTATAGTTTTCTGACTGCCAAACAGTTAAATGTATGGAATGTCATCTACTTTTTGTCTCTTAACTTTCCAGATAAATTCAGATAAATCACAAACATTTGCTTATCTAATTCTCAATCTCTCACTTATTTGGAGCCAACTATATGAAATTCCTCTGAGGCTTACTGTCCTCCAAATCTAATTCACTGTCCCCTTCCGTTGCAGACTCTATAGTAGATCCATACCTGCATAAGTGAAAAGAAATGGTTCATTGCAATCCCCCGACGATCTGGTAACCAGCCATCATTCATTATATCAGTACGTTCCTGCTCTGCTTCTTCCCTTCTGTTATCACAGATATCCCAGAGAAGATCTCTTAGATCCTAAAACACAAAATCAAATATGAGAAATAAATATGAAAGAAAACTTAAATACCTTTATAATATTTATTTTTAAAAATGATATTTTTTGCCTGTGCACAGAGCATCTTCCCATTTGGGGCTTTTTCTTTGTTGTTATAAATGTCAAACCTTGGTCAACAACTCATATGCTTACAGGGAACTGACAGAAAAGAGCTTTACAAATGTGTCAGAGAGAAGTAGTATGAGATGAATGTGTAGGCTGCCTTGCTTTCCTCAAGCAGAGAAGACCTAAGCTAGACAAAGATATGAGAACATGAATAGCTAAGTTCCCAACTTCACCAACAACTTTCCACCTAAATGGTTTCCTAACTAATACACTTAGAATAATACTCTAAAGGGACATGCAATATGAAAAATTCTGAGAAAATTATGTAAGAGTTCAAGTATTCTTCCAAGTTGGATATCTGCATGCCATTTTTCTTTAACCTTTATAACTTCAATTAGACTCTTCAATTAGACATACTAAGCATATAACATGCATGCAAACCCTCTGTTCCTCATTGCCATCTCTGCATGGAAATAATGTGATGGATGTCTGCATAGTAAGAGGTGAGAGGAAGTGAAGAATGCTGTTAAACGCAGTGCTAAGGTAGGCTAAGATGAGCTGTTTCTTGGGCTCCAAGCAGTTCTACCCCACCTGACCTGTTTTGGGATAAACAGAAAAAGTTTTCCAGACTACTAGGCCTGCAATGAGGACCTTAGGCTTCAGGTGATAACCTATCTCATATTCTCCAGGTCTTGGTCTCAGCCTAGTATGTCAGATCCTGTTTCTCTCCCTCCATTCAAAGACTTCAGACAAATCCAGTTGTCCTCTGTTGGATAAAAGCCACAGGGAAGCTGACAAATGAGAAAGTCTTTGGCCTACCTAACACATCAGTGATGGCATAGACAGAAGGTAGCCAAGGTGAAGGCTATCAGATATTCATTGTTGTCCACATTGTAGGATTTACATGTGAGGATATGTGCTACTGAATAAAAAAGATATAAGCACACAACTTACCTGTTTTGCAGTGGTAGGTTGACCTTGGCTGGCTGCCAGGCATCCACCAAGCTGCTCTATCACTCCCCCCTCACCACAGGACAGTGGGAGAAAATATGATGGAAAAGCTTGTGGGTGAAGATAATGATGAGATCACTCACTCCTTACCATCATGTGTAAAACAGACTTGACTTGGGGAAATTAATTTAATTTATTGCAAATTAATAACAGAGCAGAATCACGAGAAACAGAACAAAATTAAAAACACCTTTCGCCAACCCCTTCTTCTTCCCAGGCTCAACGTCACTCCCGACTCTTCTACCTCCTGCCCCTAGGTGACACGGAGGATGGAGAACGGGGTGTTGCAGAGAGTTCATTACATGTTGTCTCTGCTGTTTCTTCCTCTCACACTCTTCCCCCGCTCCAGAGTGGAGTCTCTCTCATGGGACACAGTCCTTCATGAACTTCTCCAACGTGGGTCCTTCCCATGGGCTGCAGTTCTTCAAGAACTGCTCCAGTGTGGGTCCTTTCTAAGTTTGTAGTTGTTCATGATTTTACTGCTCCAGCATGGATCCCTCATAGGCCAAAGGTCTTGTCAGAATACCTGCTCCTGTGTGGGCTCATCTCTACAGACCACAGGTGTAGGCAGGCTCTGCCAGGAGCCTGCTCTGGTGTAGACTCTCCATAGGCTGCCATTTCCTTCAGTGCACATCCACCTACTCCAGCGTGGGGCTTTCCACAAGTTGGAAGGTGGACATCTGCTTCCCTGTGGTCCTCCATGGGCTGCAGTGGAACAACCTGTGTCACACAGACTTCTCCACAGGCTGCAGGGGAATCTCTGCTCTGTTATCTGGAACACCTCCTCCTCTCCTCCTTCGCTGACCTTGGTGACTGCAAAGTTGTTTCTCTCACATATTCTCACTCCTTTCTCACAGCTGCCAGGAAGCATTTTTTACCTTTTCTTAAACATGCTATCACAGAAGCACCACCACCATCGCTGATTGGCTCAGTTTTGGCCAGCAGCAGGTCTGTCTTGGAGCCAGCTGAAAGTGGCTCTGTTTGACGTGGGGACAGCCCCTAATGTCTTCTCACAGAAGCCACCTCTGAAGACCCTCTGCTACCAAAACCTTGCCACATAAACCCAATACTATACCAACAAAACAAACATGTTTTGCACAAATTGATGCACAGTTCTTTCCAGTACCTTCCTGAGACATGTAAGAGGAGCATTTTCTTCTTTCTCCTCATGTTATTTAAGTCAGTTTTGATTTACTGAAAGTAGCAGAGATAACTGGAGAGGTGAGATACCTTCCTCTGGGAGATGCTAAAAGAATGTTTTATGTGTTTCTTCTTTTTCTCTCCCACTACTCTTCCTTTTTTCAAAGTGAAGAAGCTTTTCTTTCCTTGTACTCAGGTGGTTAAAAAAATAAAAATGGATGCATGTGCCAAGTCCTTCCATCTGGAACAACAGAAGTAGTGGGACCAAGTGACTGACCATGTTCGATGATAGCAATGGAATGAGAGGGAAGTTGGGGAAATTGTTGAAAGAGTGTAACAGAGATGAGCTGCTGAAGTGTATTTTATCCACAGTGATTCTGAGTTTGGATCTTTAGGATGCTGAAGCCTTGGCAGCCCTTCGGGCCTTAGACCTTTGAGAAATTCTTCACATATCACCAAATGGGGTGGATTTTTATGTTTTCTAGGTGATATCAGAGAAATTTGGTTTTCAGGTTTCACAGCTGGCAGCTGTGGACAGTGTTTCAGAAAGGGTCCAGCTGAGATGACAAAGTTGAGCAGTCTGGGAAAACTTAAAATGATTGAGGAAAAACATGCCACAAATTATCACTCTTTTAATTTCCTCATTCTCCTTCTCTGGCATCAAGGAAGGACTGATGACAGAATTCTCACGTTCAGGGAGGTACAATGGTCAAAGCTTAAAAGTGTAGAGGAAGTGTCATCTCCACATTCACCCACAGGTTTGGGATCCACAAAGACTAGAATGAGTCATTCAGAAACAGAAATTCTGGAAATCATATATTTACTTCAAACTGCCTTACTTACTGTGCTTAGCCTTATCACAGTATCTGAGTCTCACTGCATCATATGGGACTATCAACTCCTCTTACCCTAATTTGAAATGGACAACGTCAAACTCAGATTTCTGTTATGAGTGAAAGGCCAAATATTTTAAATTTTAGCTTTCTAAAATATAGAACAGAGGGATTCCAGTCTTTTTATAATTCTATTTAGTAGAAATTAGGACTATGGAAGCTCTACTTCATTCTATTGAAATATATGCTATAAAAAAGGAGGTCCAATGATTCTTCCATCTCAGTGAACTTATTCATAATTTCACCAATGTTCCCTTCAACTAACAATGTTGCCAGCACTTTTTTTTCCCTTTTCTGGGAGCATTTCCTGATATGATTTCAACTAAAAATCATGTCTGTTCTGAAACAGGAATCTGATAAATTCAAATATAGCTCTACTTCCTGCCTATGTTAAATCTGGCTCTGAACATGTTAGGCCCTTTACTCTTTATGGATTCTTGTGAAGAACAATTCTTAGGACATGTATGACCTAGCACAGATCTACCTGAGTCAAAATACTTCAAAGAAATTCTCTGTTCTTTGTATAAATCAGTTTTAGAAAATATATATTACCATATATCATTTATGGGAAACCTAAATGACTGCCAAGATTTGTTAGAATGTGATAGAAATGTCCAAACATGTAATATCTCTGAAAACCATAAAATGTAAAGAAAGAGAAAGCAGAGAAACACTTATTTCACAATGTGCCACAATACCACACTATAACCTAAAAAAAAGAAGCAAAATATAAGAAAGATTTGGCGAAAATCCGAAGAAATAATTGTGAAGAACACTTGATGTACAAGAGGAAGTGACATAGTTTAGAGGAGAGGTAAAAAGGAAAAAAAATTCAAATAGCAGTATCATTCATGTTACAATGAGCTTGTATATAATGATAAAACTTTAGGAGATATAATATAACTTTTGCCATTTACTTACAGTGACTCTTTGGTGTAGTTCTGCTTTTGTTTCCTCATCTTCTCGCAGGTCATCAGCAATTGAATTAAAATCTGATTGCCACTGAGATACAAACTCCTGCTTAAGATCTGGGTGCTTCAAATAATCTTGGAATTTTTTTCTGCAAATTATAGTACAAATAATTTTGTTGTTAAAACACATATAGAATTCCACAGGGAAAATACAAAATACTAATATTTATGTAATAAGCTACTATTTCTACTCACCTGACATCTGCTAAGTAATAAATCACAGAGTGCTGTTCATCCCTTAGACATCTAAGTATCGTTTTGATGGTATTCCTATATGAATTTTCTACCATTTCCCAGTAAGGTACTAAAAAATCAGGTATCTCCTGTGATTTTTTTAAAAACATAAAAATTAATTGCTGTGTTTCTTGGTAACCCATTTAGCTGTAGCATTAGCAAATCTAAGAAAGATTATTTCATGAAATCATATTACTGACATTTTTCACTATGTATTTCCTTTTATTTACAACAATTTACAACTGATTACAGATGCTGTATCAATATATATTTTATCCTGTGCATTTCTTTGGAAAAAAGTGGCAGTACTCAAAATGAACTGGAAATTCCAGCAGAATAGTCCAACATTTGTCATTTTGGAAATATTCATAAACTAAGTGAAGACACTAAGTGAGTACTTAAGTATTAAAATTTGGTGATACACAACTGTTCAAGCTGGTAAAAATCTAAGCTGATTGTTTAGTGTTGCAAAAGTGACGTTTGACTGACTGACTGACTGTCATGAAATGCAAAATAAAGCCCATGGCCAGAGAAAACAGCATATGCAAGTTAATTGCAGTCATGAAGGCAAAACTGGTAAATATTAGGAACTGAATTACAGAACAAAATGCAAAGCATCGTTATGCACCCTTCAAATCTACATCTCACATACTACATGCAATCCCAGTTCTCCATCTCAAAAAATTTACAGTAGAACTAGAACAGACAGACAGAAAGGCAAGAATCATGACTGAACATATGAACTGTTCCACCTGAGAAGAATTAAACAGATTATGACTGGATTGGAAAAGCAAAGTAACATTGAGCAAAATGAAGATGCAATAGATGCCAGTCATGTCTGAAACAGAATCATGTCTGATTATAGAATTATTAATCAGAAGAGAATATTTTTTCAGAATGAGCATAATTATACAGGCTATATCATGGAGACCAAAACCAAAGACAAAGATGCAGATATAAAGTTATCTCAGGAAACCTCTGAATTTCAGATCATTAGAAACTAGGAAGATGTCCATGGGGAAAACATGTCAGAAAAATGTATCCTAGGAGAAAGATCAGTGCACACTCTCCTCATTGATGGTTGGACTTGATGATCTTAGAGGTCTTTTCCAACCTTAATGATTCTATGATTCTTACATTCTTTCCATGAGATCCACAACTGGCCCTTGTCAGAGACAGGAAACCGACCTAGTAAGTCTGTGCTAGTATTTCATAATATTAAAAACTATTATTTTGACATCCACATGCTATTCTTCATCATCACTATGAAGAATTTAGAAAAAAAAATCAAATTTTTAAAGTATGTTTCCTTATTTTATATGTGTTAGTGGCAACTGTTTATTTGTAATTTTAGATATTTGTAATACAGTACTAGTGTAACTTTCATTGAAAAATATTGAAGAAAACAACATGTAATGAGACAAAAGGTTTAGGTAGAAAATGTGCAAAATACTGAGAAAAATATATACTTTGATATCTAAGACTTTTAACCATGAATGAATATACCTTGGGAAGCGGTTCATTTACATAAATCCATTCATGTGATCCAGGTTCAATTGGTGGTGGTGCCACAGGAACGGGAGGAATCAGATCTTGATGTGTAACTGTTAAAAGCGTTTTTCCTCTTGATTTTTCTTGAGTAAACTCTTGTATGTGAACATACAATTAGTACCTTCAAATGTATTTGAAGTATCACTAAGAAAACTAGACATCTATGCTACTCTAAGTTCAAAATAACAGAACAGATTTCAAATTTCATTACTTAGATGTTGTTCATAAAAAAATATACTCATGAAATCAGTGATGCTGTAGATATAAAACCAATTTCCAGTTAAGCTTATATTTTCCAGGACTGACACTTTTTTAATATCATCACTGTGAGACAAACAGGAAGATAATGAATTAGTATCTATGCATATGAAACAAATTCTTTACCAGGTAAACCAAAGCCAGTGCTGTTGATACAATTCTGAGATTCATTACAACTACTATGATTTCAAAGACTCCCTGCTTAATTAAGAACAGTTGCAAACACTTATAGCTTCCATGCTAGACTTGGGAAAGAGTGAATCAAGAAAAGCAAGCATTGAAGAAGAAACAAACAGAGAAATTGAGCTAAATCTGGCTGAATATGGAAAATACACCTTACTCTGAGAAACTCAGAAGTATGAAAGATGATCAGGGGGCTGGAGCACCCTGAAGACCGGCTGAGAGAGTCGACGTTGTTCAGTCTGGAGAAGAGAAGGCTCTGGGGAGACCTTAGAGCAGCAGATGGAGAGGGACTGTTTACAAAGGCATGGAGTGATAGGACAAGGGGTAATGGGTTTAAGCTGAAGGAGGGTAGATTTAGATTAGGTATTAGGAAGAAATTCTTCCCTGTGAGGATGGTGAGACACTGGAACAGGTTGCCCAGAGAAGCTGTGGATGCCCCATCCCTGGAAGTGTTCAAGGCCAGGTTGGATGGGGCTTTGCGTGACCTGGTCTGGTGGAGGGTATCCCTGCCCACGGCAGGGGGGTTGGAACTAGATGAACTTTAAGGTCCCTTCCAACCCAAGCCATTCTCTGATTCTACGATGGATGGAAAAAAAGGAAGAGACAGAAAAGATCATGTGGTGGAGAAAGAAAGAAGTGAAAAACTAACCCTGCTAACCAATATTATAGCAAAATAATACTGAATGTCATTAGCAGCTTCAGAGCATGATTCAATCCTAGGATTTGACAAATCTGCCTCTGAAAAACACAGTCTTGCTGGGTCCTTCAAGGAAAAACTGCTATCATTTCCTTATTTAAGTTTATAAGAAGAACAGAACTGTTGGCCACACAAAATATTCCAACTACTTCAGCTTCTGCTAAATATTTTGAGAACCAATCTCTGGATTTTGCGTTACCATGTCACTCTGCAAATGCTACTGATGTCTGACTAATTAACATTCTCATACATCTGTTCTACTAACCTGATGGTAAATGACAGCTTGGAATCTATCAACGTGAATATGAAATTGGACATTCTTAACTGACCACAGGGATTATTTCTCCAGAGGGAGTAAATAGCGCTTACAGTACTTCTACAAGATAGCTAGAGTCTAACCAGAAAATCCAAACTCCATTTGCATCAATAGGAATTTTGCCATTGACTCCAGCAGGACTATGAATTATATTCAGTACATTAAAAAAACATTCCAACTGGGCAGTTCTTTGAAAACACTCCATCTGACAGTTTTCTGTCAGGTGTGATATTTCCAAGAATTTTTCACAAACTGGAAACCCTGTGCAGGTCTAAACTTTTACTGTAAAGAGTGCTTTTCAAGCTAATACTATTTTTTTCTATTATTATTTTGGGGATTTTTTTGGTGGTGGAAGACACATCAAGACTTTCTTGCAATAATTATGAAGAAAAAATCCTGGTTATTTGGAAGTCTACTAATCCTGGTTTACGTGATGCATGTTTTCCTCTGGATACTTCATCTTTTTCCTCTTTTATTTTTAAATGGTTCTTTCCTTTTGGGTGATTAAGAGGAAAAATGGAATAAAGATGCACCAAAACACATGTCAAAAACACTCTAAGTTATCTATGGTTTTTAAGCTGCTGATGATAAATGAATATGTCTTGATAATGGCAAGTTAGTCTTTCTTATACCATTATACTATCCCGTATGGTGAAGAAGCTAGATGTAATATTTAAATCAGGAAGAAAGGACTGAAAATCAGTAATGCTTTACTTCACAGAATTTAAATAAATCCAACTGACACTTTCTTTTCAATATTTTAAAAATTTTTCCTCAAATTATTTTACAACTATGTGAAATTAGCCCATATACTCTGAAAATGTAAAAATGTAACCGTTTGGGTGCAGTCATGACTAACTTGCACATCCCCAAAGTCTTGCAAGGCCAAGTGAAAGCATGTGTTTCCATATAGTTTTGTATATTATTCATTAGCGTTGATGATAAAGAACAAGTCTTTTCTAACCGAATTGTAAAAAGTAAGAACAGGAAAACTCACTTCTATTCTGCTTTTTGGCAACTTCTTCCATTATAATTCCCTTCACTGTTTCGCACACCAGACTTTCTTCTCTCTCTGCATTGACTTTCACTAGAATATTTTGATGGATTGAAAACCATTTCTCTAATTTTGGCCATGTGTCTAGAAAGCCTGAAATTCTACAAAAATCATATTAATGTATAAAATTAATGTCTAACTAATGAAAATTAAAACATTTTCCCAAATTAATAAACAGAAGAAAAAGCAGACCATCTAACTTAATACTAAAACAAATCCAGTCAATATTTTTTGCAAAATAATACATCAACATCACCCACAACATCACCTTCATTTTCAACATAGGAAAATTTTCAAAATGCTACTGTTAATTAGTCTTATCTATTTGTTACTCTTTCTTTTTACAAGCTAAACCTACCTTCTTATATCACAACTAAAACAATAATAAACAATACTATAATAGTCTAAATTAGTTAATAGTATCAAATACTGAGAAATAAAAATTGTTCTTGATCTTGCTCTTTACGTAAACTTCTAATGCTTCAATAACAAATACAAAATTAATTGTGTTTTATAAATGTAAAAGTGGAAGATACAATTTTAGAAAATCTACAATGCAATTCAAGTGCATTTCACTCAAGAACAGTCACATGATGTATCACATACCTAAGATATATGCATGTATAGACAGACATATATACTTATGTATATACATATGGTTCATGAAAAAAAAAATCTCCTTGGAAGAAGACCTTGGAAAAGCAAAACACATGAACTCTTATCTTCTAGGATAATTTATATTGTGCCAAAAATGAAAGTAGTCTTTAGGCTCCACGTTAGGGAAACTCCTACATTAGGCATGTCAGTACTATCATGGCTCACATATGAGATTCTGATTCATTAATGCTTAAACATCAGGCTGAAGCAACTTTTTTGTACTTCATGTAACATACCTATGTAGCACCTGGTCCCTGTCTAAGTCAATCTTCTCTTCTAAGCTTTCACCATCTGAATTTTGATTGTTGTTCTGTTCAGTTTGAGACAACTGTGATTTATCTGCTGTGTGGAAAACAGCATATATGAGCATATATTGAAAAAGACAATTATGCAGGTAATTATTTGCCCTAAATGAGATAATTATTAAAAGAAGAAGTTCAGTGTTGCTTGATCTTACATTTCTTCATTTAAAAATTGGGTGCCAAACTTCCTAAAGGAAAGGAAAAATCAGAGAAAACCAAAGAAATATAAAATTAAGCTTGAAAGGACCTGAAGACAGTGTCTTGCCTCTTCCTCTGTTCAAATGCAGAGCCAATTATAGCACTAACACTTCCTGACGGATGCTTTGCAGTCATTAAAATCTCCAATTCTAGAGAGGGAGAATTCCTGTGGGCAGACTATTTCAGGCTTATCTATTCTAACAGTTAGAAGGTATTTTCCCAGTCTAATCTGAATCTTCTTTGAAGTAACTACTGCTTTTCACAACAATAGACAGATATTCCACCACATGGGAAGACAAGGCGATCTCTCTCTCTGAGCCTTCTCTAGATTTAAAGAACCTTTTAATTGAGTAGAAGTAAGCTATTTTTTATAGAGTTCTGATTTTTAAATTGTTCTTTTAACTCTTTGTATCACCACATCTTATGAAATAAATTCATTTTATGAATAAATTGTTTGGATTTCTGAGATTATATCATGTATTACCACATTTTCTAAGTGGTTTTGCAACACAAGGTCTTTAAATTAAGAATTGCAACTGTCTATACATTTGTCTTCACTGCATTGTTAGCAAAAGCTCTAATGATTTTGCCTCATACTCACTCCTACCAATACATAAAGCTAAAGGTAAATGGTGCTTTAATTCAAACTATGTGCCATTGTGTTGGGTTTGCATGGCAAGGTTTTGGTAGCAGGGAGGCTACAGGGGTCACTTCTGTGAGAAGCTTCTAGAAGCTTCCCTGTGTCTGATAGAGTCAATGCCAGCCGGCTC
>VXBL01004889.1:18212-28981 GCA_013400195.1 Aramus guarauna | reverse complement strand
GAAGGACTGTCTCCCGTGAGAGGGACTCCATGCTGGAGCAGGGGAACGATGAGAGGAGTCCTCCCTCTGAGGATGAAGAAGCAGCAGAAACAACATGTGATTAACTGACCGTAACCCCCATTCCCCATCCCCCCTGCGCTGCTTGGGGGGAGGAGGTTTGAAGCCAGGAGTGAAGTTGAGCCTGGGAAGATGGGAGGGGTGGGGGGAGGTGTTTTTAAGATTTGATTTTATTTCTCATTCCTCTACTCTGTTCTGTTTGAGAATAAATTAGATTAATTTCCTCTCTCTAAGTTCATTCTGTTTTGCTCATGACGATAAGTGAGTGACCTCTCCCTGTCCTTATCTCAACCCACAAAGTTTCTCATTACACTTTTTCTCCCCTGTCTGGTGAACGAGGGGAGTGATGGAGCGGCTCTGGTGGGCACCTGGCCCCAGCCAGGGTCAACCCACCACAGCCATGTAAGTGCTATGCAGTGAAAACAATGAAGAGGAATCTCCTTATAATTTGGACGAGACATATTCATGAAAAGAATTTATATTTCACCAAGGTGAGTAAGGACAATTAAAAATGTGTGGCTTGGAAGTGAAACAGCCCTCAAAAAGCCTTTGATGCCTTTGCCATTTTTGGCCAAAATTTACTATTTCTGATTGTTCACTGACTAAAAAAACCCACGATAAAGGTAGCAATCAACAGGGAATGAATATTGGCAATCTCAGGGAATGAATATTCGCACATTCCATTGTTTATCCCTTCTTTCATCCTTTTCCAAACGTGTCTCCTGGAGAAAAATACTGTTTACACATACTGATTTGTAATGAGGCACACTTCTGCATCTGTTGTAACTCGTATTTTCTTCCAACTGTTGTTTTATGTGGTATCTAACACCAGCCACTGCACTAACTCAGCTCCAGTGAGAATTCGGTACAAATACAAACAAGCATATAGACATGCACTTGCACACTTCTGATCTGCCTTTGACAGAAAGAAAGTACTTATAATAATCTGGGAGGATTCAAGATGATTGATGCACAATTAATGAAACTGATACTGTTAGAAGTAGAGAAATGGTGCAGTAACACTGTTTTGCTCCAATAAGTACAACTTGCAGATATATCTGATAAATAAGGTTTGAGATTAATGTGTTACTCATACCCAGTCATGTACTTTGATACAGCAAAAATTAAAAGGGGCCTTACAAATGGAGAGGGCAGCTATCAAGAATCTAAACAATTTCTAATTTCATAATTGTCAGAGGAAAATACAGAAATTATATAATTTCATATTTTTAATTAAAATATGAGACTTCTGTTGCAAAATACTCAAAATTTAGTCATTTCAGTACTATAACAATCTTTACATTCCCCATACATCAGAATCTGTTTGTCATTTAACTTTGTTAAAAGTAGTTGGAAACTTACACTTCAAGTTAGCCACACGTTTCAGTACCATGGTGTCTGAAATATCCAGTAATATAGAAACATCAAACGCAGGTGAGGTAACAGGAGGCTTATTTGGGACTCTGGCATCTGTAACAAGTGAGAGTTTTCCAGGATTTGTATCTTCTGCTTCTGTATCAATCCCCATGTAAGCTTTTTCAAATAGTTTTGCCTGATTAATTGTCATTGGAAATCCATCCACAATCCACCCCTTCTCCGGAGGTGTTTGGCTAAAAGTAAACGAAGGACCAGAATTATACAGTGAATTGATAGCATAATAATAACACTTAAGAAAGAGCTTGCCCTAGCAGTCTTGCACTCTGAATTCAGTATATTAAACATCTGGATGAATACAGAATATGACAGACATCATTAAAACTTCAACTGTAAAGCAATGGATTTTAAACCAGAAAAATATCAAGCCTAACTAAAACTGAAAAAAAAAGCAGAAACAAAACAATTTTTGTTGTCTTGTAAAATAAAGTTTTCAAAACGAGTCTCTATAAAGACTATAATCAGAGATGTAATTTCACTATTTTCTCTACTAACTTTTGCACAGAAGTAACAAATAGCGAAATCTGTTTCATAATTTTAAAATATACTAATGGGAGTGATATAACTTAAGTAATATTAATGTGGGAACTTAAGTGTTAATTGCACATCAGGGTAGTTGAGACAATTTTCTGTCAGATAGAAGTAGACAAAAATAAATAACCTAACTGCTTAAGTATGAATGCTTGGATTATGCCATCTCACAAAATCTAAAAGAAAAAATACTAGCATGTGCTAAATAGGCTCCAACTAATAAACAAAAGAGACAATAATTATATTTAATGACTATTTGATAGTCATGTATATTTTTACTTACCTTCAGTAGTGTACAATAATGTCTGCATAACTTAGCTCTAGATTCTACTCCTAGCATTCTACTGCTAGCATAAAATAAGCATTAACTAACTTCACTAATTAGCTCCACTTTCCAAGTAGAAGCTTCCAATGTTCAAAAATACCTTAATAAAGACAAATGGCTGAATCTGGACTGCAACCTGGATAATTATGTTCTAAATGACTAAGGAAAAAAAGCTACTCAATTTCATACTTAATGGCTTCCAATAGGATGTCAATTAGTAATTCATCAGGAATGCTTTCTCCTTTCTTCAACAATTTCTGTGATGCGGCGCCAAGCTGGGCACGTACAGATAGCTGTGGAAGAGTGCAGTGTAAGATTAATATGCTAAGAATGTTCACAACACTCACTGTTAAAAAAAGTATGATTCTACTTTACGTATTATACATTACCTATTTATTTAAATGTAATGTTTACTGTGTTATTTATTTATCTTTAAAGCCTATTGTTATCTATTAAGGAGAAATAGTTTCAACTAATGTAAAAAAGGCATAATTTAACTGAAATTCCAGCTGATTTCCATCATTGCACCCATGAAAATGCCAGACAGAAATAAGGTTAAGAAACAAAGGATAACAAATAAGAAATCAAATGTCCTGGTCCTAAGCTTATTCTGATTTTCACTACCATAAATCCTCTGATGGTTTCCTACAGCAGCATTTAACTTCATTAGTTCTACAAGGATTCTTTTAGCTTTTGAAGTATTTTCCAGTGAGCAATAAAGTCAAAGAGATAACTGTTGAGTTATATATTTCTAAAGGTAAAGAAAAACCTTGACATGGGATGAATGATCTGCTTGGCAGCAGTGAGATCAGGAGTACATTCTTGCTAACTAAAAAATGACATACAAAGTACCATATCTTACATAAATGTGAGATTTAACAAGAAGGTATAGAACTTTAACAATATGTACAACTAACCAACATACACAGGAATAGATTTTCATAATAAACTCTTTTCACATTTCACACAGAAAAAGCTTCCAGCGAGGTCAATAAATTAATTCAGAATGATGAAAAGGTGTCACGATTTAAGTAATTTCAACATTTTAACTAATGCATCTTTATAAAATAGAAACTAAAATTGGATTACGAACCTTGGATAGGCCATCCTGACTGTTATCTGATTTAAATTCTTGCCCAGATGGATCCTTTTCAACAGTCAAATTGCCTAAAATAGGTACATTATAAAATTTGACCATTCTATTACCATAATGTTTATTACTAGAGATAAATAATAAAAGTATATGTCTCATTATTGTTCTCTGAATAAATCAATATAAAAGGTATATACAATTGTTAGAAGCAAAGGATCATCAATTAATTCAGGTAGGATGTCACCTAGGTTGAGTTCAACCTTCTGCTCTAAGTGGCATCAGTTGAAAGGTCAGACCAGTTTGCTCAGTTTTTCACCCAGAATGATCTTGAAAACCTCCAAGGATGGAGACTACACTACCTCTCCAGGCAATCTGTTTCAATGTTTGACAGTTCTTACAGGTAAAAGCCTTGTCTTATGTCCACTCAGAAGGTGAACAAGAGGGCTTTTACAGGTATCTCCACAGCAAAAAGCAAGCTAGGGAAAACGTGGGCCTACTGAAAGACACATGCAAAAGACCGAGGTATCCCAAGCCCCTGAGACCAGCAGGAAAGTCTGCAAGAAGAAGGACTTACCCTTGATGGAGCAGAATCACCTTAAGGAACGTTTAAAGAAACTGGAAGTACACAAGTCCATGGGACCTGATGGCATATGTCCACCCGTGCTGAGAGAGCTGGCCGATGTCATTGCTAGGCCACTCTCCATAATCTTTGAAAGGCCTGGTCACTGGGGGAGATTCCCAGGACTGGAAGAATGCAACTGCCACTCCTCTCTTCAAGAAAAGGAAGGAGGAGGAATTGGGTATCTACAAGCCAGCCAGCCTCATCTCAGCTCCTGGAGCAAAGAAGCATGGTAATCATCTCCAAGCATATTAACAACAAGAAGACGATTGAGAGATGTCAGCATGGATTTATGAAGGGGAAACCATGCCTGACTAACCTCACAACCTTCTACAATGGGGTGGCGGGCTCAGTGGTCGAGAGAAGATCACCATACGCTGTTTACACTGGCTTTTAGCACTGTCTTCCTTAACATCCTGATAGACAAACCGATGAAGTACGCCCTAGCTAAGTGGACACTGAGGTGGACTGAAACCAGGCTGAACTGCCAGGCTCAAGGGGTTGTGATCAGCAGTGTGAGGTGCAGCTGAGGGCCAGCGATGAGCAGTGTAGCCTGAGGGCTAATTCTGAGACCAATGCTGTTTACATCTTCATTAACGACCTGCATAATGAGACAGAGTGCACCCCTCAGCAAGTTTGCAGACAGTACAAAACTAGAAGGAGCGGGATACACAGATGGTTGTGCTGCCGTTCAGAGGGACCTTGATGGCCTGGAGAAAAGGGCTGACAGGAATCTCATGAAGTTCAGCAAAGGGAAATGCATCTGGTGAGGGAAACCCCATGCCTCAGTACCAGCTGGGGGCCAACTGTCTTGAAAGCAGCTTTGCAGAGAAGGGCCTGGAGGTCCTGGGGGAGAACAAGTTGACCATGAGCCAACAATGTGCCCTTGCAGCAAAGCAGGCCATCAGTATCCTGGACCACACAAAGAAGGTATGGCTCTGGTGAGACCATACCTGGAGTGCTGTGTCCAGTTCAGGATTTCCCAGAGCAAGAAAGACACAGATGTATTGGAGCATGTCCAGAGAAAGGCCATGTTGAATAGTAAGGTCTTGGAGTATCTAGCATATGAGAGGGAGGAGGACTGTTTATGTTGTTCTTTACTCCATGACTTTGTAAAGATAATTTCATGTTTTCAGCTTTTTTCATTTTTTTTCCTCGTCTAAAAATTACTGACATTGACAACTATCAAGAATTGAGGCAATGTTTTCTCAATTGCAAGGTATTTCACCTGTACATTAGAAGCAATTATTACTGTGTAACAGTCATTGTATGCTTCTGGAATCCTGGAAGACCCTGTGCCTGCCTAATCTTATTTAATACCTGTAAAATAATACTTTTAAAATTTTGAGTATGCTGTTAAGGAAAAGCCTATTATTCATGGATCATTTGGTAAGCTTGTGTCACTTTAATGTGTTTTAGCATGGCCCAAAGCAAGATCATACCTGTTGGGGTGATGGTGGGAGAAGTGTAGATTCCTTTTTTAGGATGGGTAGCTCTGTTCTAGGAGGCACTAATAGAAGTCAATGTGAAGTCATTGCAACTAACTAGTCTACTTAACTATATTAGCTGCTTATGTTGCACAGCTCTTGGACACATAAGCAAAGGAATAATTGATAACGTGGTAATATTTTAAAAGGAATACTACTGGAAAACTTTTTCCAGTTTGACTGTCCGTATTTGAAAAATTAAGTATGGTAGTTTTCCCTGAACTCTTACAATAATCTTGAAATAAGATTTCCAACATTTTTGGAGTATGTGGCAGGTTTAACAAATTCCATCAGATGTTGACACAGAATAAAAAGTTAAGAGGTGATATCACCACAGTTTCTCAATGCATATGAGGTGATTTCTGACAATAGGGCTCACCTTAGTCTTGAATCAACAGCATAAAAATGTTCAATAGTTGTAAGCTGCAGTTACATATAATTGTGTAAGAAATAAGGCATGGGCTATTATAGTGGGAATAACGAGTTCCTGGATTGTGTCATCTAGGAATAAGATGAATACTGTGTCACCAGAAAGACGGTTTCATCTAGGAATCAGGTGAATACTGTGTCACCAGAAGGTCTTAAGTTGAAATTGGACATTTTTGTGGAATTATGCTGTAGCTTGGCTGACCTCAAAAGCTTGTTGGTTCATGTGAAGGAACTGTTGTGAACCCAAGTGACAGAGCAGTATAGAAAGCATGGTGTTATGACTCAGCTTGAAGTTACGGATTTGTTGGATGAAATTTGATGTGTTGATTATGATACATTGATAATTTATTGTTATTGAGTTTTGGCCTGTATATCTACTGATCTTGAATGTTTCCACAGGAGAATCTACATATCAAGAGAAATATTAATCTGCAATCCACTATTTCAGTTTTCAATGTAAATTTTGCTCATTGTGACCATAGTCTTTGTTTTCAATATTACTCCAACCCATGTGTCTGTTTCTTTATATTGGGGAAGAAATATGACAAGATATTGTGAGGGTTAACAGAGTATATAGATACTCTTTTTTTAATTTCCTATACTATGGCTGGTTAGAGCTCAAGTTCGTACAGAAACTTCATTCTAATTCTTTGTACTTTTTGTGGATTATACACAGCTGTAATTGGGGGTAAGCTGTTGCTGTCAGATACACTTTGTGTGTGCATGTATCAAGATTTATATAACCCAATGTAGTCTCTATTTTCTCCAAAAGTTAGGCTAATGGACCAATCCAGTTAGATGTACTGCAGTTTAAAACCTAAGACAAAGTGTGTATCATATTACTTTAAGGAAGTCCTCTGTGGGGTTTTTTTTTCCCCCTCCTATCTTGATATGAGATAAATTTCATGACCATGCTTATTGCAGCAAGTTGGAAGTGAAAATAAGTTTATGTTCTGATTTTTTTCTTCTTGTTGTTTTTAATCATATAGGGTTGCAAATGCAAAACTTAACAATTTTTCTCGCCTGGAGCCTACACTTCACCTCCTTGGTGTACAGTTTAATGAGAATGTGGCCCAAGACATAATGACAGGACAGCATGGAGCTGCAACAAAGCTTTTGTATGAATTGTATATTGCCTTAGGAAAAAAGAGAAAGGCAAAGCTCACTGGAGTAGCCATGGAAGCAATGAGACCTGCAGCAGCTGCAAAGCTTAAGTCTATTGAAAGTGCTTTGTATCGAGAGGTAAATAACTATGCCTATTTTGTATACATATATAAAAGAAAAAAAATAACATACATACATGTACATCTCAAGTAAGTTGTATGCTTCCCCTCCCCACTTTTTAAATCTCATATTTAAAATCCAGTACTTATATGGAAAAGAAGCAGTCCTGTACTATGTTTTATAAATAGACAATGGGATTACATTGTTTATCCATGATTCATGAGGATAATGATCATCTGTGTTTAGTGTTCTTTTGTTGTGGCTCATTCTGTGTTACCTCTTCTGGTTTTCTCCAGACTTAAAATATGTGTAGAAGCAAAGGCTTGTAGTTGTTCAGCAGCTGCCTTTTTAGTCATTTGATCAGTACAGATTGCAGACTGCATTGCAGTCTAGGTATCAACTTTAGACTAATTTCCCCTTCAGGAAACATATTTATAACTGTGTTGAGCTTCATGCCACAGTGATTTGATTCCTTCTGTTGCATGTCTCTCCATATATTTATACTACACTCCAGCCTCCAATAACCATATGCTGAATAATGTGCAGAGGTAAAAACAAAGGGGAAAGACAGTATCTAAGAGGAAGTCAGTATCAATGCAGTAGATTCTGTTAAGGTTGTTCTTCTTATCGTCAACAGTAATGTTCAGCATGTGCAGACCATAATTTGTTATCAGGATGAACAATCTTTAAGAAGCTATATATTGTGAATCAAATTCAGCTGGGTGAAATAGCGCATTTTTTCTGGCATACTTCCTGAAAAATAGTCTACAAGCAGAAATTTTACCAACAAGTGCAAGGATAGTACCAAACAATTGAAAAATCCCTTCAGCTATATCTGGATAGCTTAAAGACAGAGCAACTGAGAGTAGCTCCTGTCGATAGATAGGTTCAGAATGATGTTTGAATCACAGAATAGTTGAAGTTGGAAGGGGCCGCTGAAGGTTGCTTGATCCATGCCCCTGCTCTAAGCAAAGCCAACTAGGTTTGGTTGCTCAGGAGCTTGGGTTTTGGATATCTCCAAAAATGGAGACTTCACATACTGTCTGGGCAAATTCTTTGTCACCCTTTCAGTAATTCTTTTTTTTTTCCTTATGTTTAAGTTGAATTTCCTGTATGTCAATTTGAATAGAATAGGCTATGTCAGTTGGAAGGGACCTACAATGATCATTTAGTCCAACTGCCTGACCACTTCAAGGCTGACCAAAGTTAAAGCATGTTGTTAAGGGCATTGCCCAAATGTTTCTGGAACACTGACATGCTTGGGGCATCAACCACCTCTCTAGAAAGCCTGTTCCAGTGTTTGACCACCCTCTTGGTAGAGAAATCTTTCCTAGTGTTAAGTTTGAACCTCCCCTGACACAACTTTGAGCCATTCCCACATGTCTTATCACTGGATCCCAGGGATAAGAGCTCAGCACCTCCCTCTCCACTTCTCCTCAGGAATCTGCAGAGAGCCATGAGGTCACCCTTCAGCCTCCTTTTCTCCAAACTAGACAAAGTTTGGCATTGTTCAAGTTCAAATCTGCATGTTCTTTTCAATGGAGCTAGTCCTGTTTTTCTGAAAAATATTCCATGTTTAGATGTTGTTCTGTGTACATTCATGAGAAAAACAGAGTTTGAAATGAATATCACAAAACTATCATATTTAAATACATTTCTTACTGTTTCTGACTTTTTATTGCTTAATGTTTAAATTTAGCGTTTGAAAACTTTAATGCCACGTCAGACTGATTTGCAACTACAGCAGATTTCAGAGCATTTTGAAATAAAATCGAAGGCAATAGAAGAAAAAATAGCTCGTATACATACTGCAGAACAACAGAAAGTTCAGAAGCTCCAAGAGGAACAAAGAGCCCAAGACATTGAAAAGGTGACTACTTACTTTTTATAGACTTTTGAAGAAGTATTTTCTTAAGGTCATGTATATAATGACTTGGTTAAAGCCAGTGAATGCTTGTTAATTCTGTGCTATGTGTTCATGTTTATACAAAAACAAAGAAAAGGACTATGCATAGCAATCATTAATATGTAGGTATAAAACCAGTATACTGTTATAACACTCTAAAAAACACTAATATTTCAAATTACTTAATGTTAAATAAAGAGTATTTGCATATTTTTATGCACGGAAAATATTTATAAATTTGAAGACAAAGTGTAAATTTCTCAACTGTACTTGTTTAAGGTGCCCTTGTAAAACAGGTTTGTGACATTCATTTGTGAAGAAAAGATGAAGCATTGCTTAAAAGCAGGAAAAAGACACAAGGAAGGGGACTTATAGTGGGTATGGCTTCAGAACATCTTGTAGATCTGTGTTGCTGTTCTGATAAAGTAAAAAAGAGGAAATAATTTCTTGAGATATGGGGTCACTCATCCAAAATACAGCTCCTAGTTTATATATGGAGGAACTGGCCATATGTCCAAGGGGTGTTGAACCACAATGAAAATGAAATTGACTAGTTTGAGATGCATTTTGCATGACTAATTAAGGGGAGAGAATCTTCTGTGGGTATTTAGCTGTGCTATTGCCACTGCATGAACAAGAATAAAAAAATGGCCCTTCTCGTATCTAGAAAATACAAGCAATATCCAAAATATTTTAAAAATAAAATTTTAAAATATTTTTTAATCTTATTTGCTATATTACATATTTACTTTTTAACTTTCTTTGACTCTTTGTAAAAAAACCTGTTTTCTCACTCAATTCCACCTTTATCTGCTGTTAACTGTCTGTAGTGCCCTCTAACTAGTGTAATTTAAATCTTTGTTACTTCTTGATTGTCTGAGACTCATTGTTCAGTGGTAATATTAGCTAATGGTATCCTCAGTTTCTGTACGAGGAAACTGTTATTCTGAGTTTCCATGCTGAATTTTGACCATACTACAGCTAGAATTTAATACAAACCCTTAAATGGCTGTTAGGCACTGAGCACAAACGGCATATATAGATGTACCATTTTCTGATAATGGTACTTTAAAAATTCATCTTCATCCTCAAGTATTGAGAACATCTACTAGCATATTGCTAAGCTGTGAAGTAAGTCAGGAAGCAGAGTGATACTTTAATTGCAAGCATTTTACAACATCTATTTCTTGATATAAAAATGGTAATTTATGGGTACAGTGGCCAAGAATATTCTTAAGACAAGCTTTAACTGTGGACAAAAGATAAAGAATTTTTGCTTTCAAGGTATTTGAATGATTCACATTTAAAAACAAGTCAGTTGCTCAAGCCTGGAGCCTGATAGCCTCTTCTACTTTCTTCCTTGATTTTTTTTTTTCCTTATGGCTTAATTACATTTACTTCGTAGATATATAGGTAGTATATCAGAGCCATATGGTGTATTTTGTTTCAACTCAAGTATCTGAACACATGATGTTCAATATTCAGCATCGCATAGGAAGAAGGAGACAAAATGAAATAATGGCCAGGATTCAAGCAGCCATTATACAGGTTCCAAAGCCACGACCAAACCACACCATAAAAGCCACTGAAGCAAAAATATTGCTAAAGAAGAAAAGAGAAGCAGAGGTAACTATCATGTATATTCTTTTAATCTTCATTCTATG
>VXBL01004889.1:0-18186 GCA_013400195.1 Aramus guarauna | reverse complement strand
CTTCATTCTATGAACTTGCAAAACATATGATGTTCTGGGAGCATTTAAACTTACAAATACTGTACTTGTACCATCCAAATTTTGCTGATATAACCGTTAAAATGATACAGTAGACTCAACTAGTGAAACCATCATGATTATGATTCTGCATTTCTTAGGAAAAATTTGTTTTGATGTGAGAGGAAGTTCTTACTGAATAAATACCATAGGTAGGTACTAATTTAATTGATGACAGTATTTTAGCTTCTACTCTGTTGAGTAGCAGATGTGAAATAAAAGCACTAGTGTTTCATTCTCATTTGTGCATGATGAAGTTTTGCACCATAATGTATGAACCCTTCTGTAACACACTATAAAACTGCCTGCTCTGTCAAAAATATTAGTGACAGTTGAAATCGACAATAGTCTCAGATCAAATCAACAGACAATACCAATGCAGCAATCAAAAAATTTTCTGTATTATCTAGTGCTGAAGAGTACTTGGATTGTAATCTTATAGTTCATGGATCATATTGTCATCAGGACTCCAAATATTACCATTTTTTTCAACTGTGCAACTGAGATGGATGCATTTAAATGTAGAGTGTAGGGACATAGTTGCTTGAGTAACTATCAGGGATTAATTCAAGCTACTAAATCTAAAGCAGATCATAGCCCAGAATATCTTGCTTCAAATCCCTGAATGGTGGGATGCTGTGTAAAATCAGAATAATCCTGCAGAATGAACAACTGCAGAAACTTAGGATTTTCTGTCTGGTAGACATAGGTACAGCTAAGAAAAAGAGGGATGAAAGGAAATGAAAGGTAGAAGAAGGAAAAAGTCTTGCCATTTTTCTTAATCTAGCTGATGCTTAATGTATTTTCAGAGTAAACATTCCTGTAACACTAACATAAAAATAATTCCCTAATACTTATGATGCTTTGTGAAAAGAAAAGAAACATTACATTTTGTGTTATTCCTTCAGGAGACATACAAGGAGATTAAAAAATTTGAGAAGTCTGTGGCAGAAAATGCCTCTGCAGTGTACAACCAAGTCACTGACAGGTAATATTTGGATATTAGATTGCTAAGCTTAGACAGGATCCTACCTCAGGTGCCTACCATCTATGTAGACAGCTCCTTGAAGAAAATGTAATGGCTTGTTTATTTTAAAATGTGATTTTCCTTTGAGCAACTGTCCCACTAGCACTGAAAATATTCCAGCTCCAGCATTGTTACAGTGTTTTTACCTTACCTAATTGTAGACGGGATGGCTCAAGCATCCTTCTCTCCTTTTTGCCGTATGTGCAGCAGCAAAGGGCACAAAGGGCATCTGTTCCTTTCAGTCATTGAGTCTGTAAGGTCAGTTAGACTTGCAGAGAGAAGAGAATGGTTGTGGATGTACATACACAATAACAGATTTCAAAGAAAATATAGAGAAGTAACCTTCTCCTTAGAGTTATGTTATCTGTATGTTGATTTATTTGTGAATAATTTTAAGTAACAGCTGTTCTGTCCCCTTTAGTGTATGTATACCATACTCAGAAGAGGAGGCACTCATGCATACTGCCGTGGGTACTTCTGTGTGTATACAACCTGTGATTAATAATTCTGCAAAATTGCACTCAGAATGCATGGATATATTGAAGAGTAACCCATCTTTCTTTGCTATTCTGTGAGCCATCCTAATTTCCTGCAGAATTTGGCTTCATATTAGCAAATGAATTCATTGGCAGTTGTCTCAACTCAGTGCTAGAGGCCTCCTCTGGACTGATGATTGTGGGGTACGAGGGCGTCAAGAAGTAGCCACAGTGCCTACAAAGAATGCTGGCCAAAATAAATCTGTTGTGCATTTGTCAGACTTGCATGTAACTGCACAGAGATCTGTATGAAAACACCTGTAAGAACTATAACTCCTATAAAGTCAGTGATCTTTTTCTGTTTAATCTTTTCAATCAGTGATATACAAGAATCATTGCAAACACAGAAGTTGCAAGGAACAACCCTAGAAACTACAGCACAGACAGCAACTGAGCTGTTGAGTATTTATTCAGATGATGAATATATAAGAAAAATTCAAAAACGTTTGGAGGAAGATATGTTTGCTAGAGAACAACGAGAAAAGAGACGACGAAAAATGCTAATGGACCAGTTAATAGCACATGAAATACAAGAGGTGAGAAAATGTATGTTGAAGTACCTAACCCATACACAATTAGTTATCTAAAAATTTGCTTATAAATATAAAAGAACAGTATTTTTGGAGGGTTCAATAAAATTTGGAGGGGAAAAAGGGAGGTATATACACTTATCTTTGGAAATAACTTTTATGCTAATAATTTTTATGTCTGTCCTTGAAAAATACAGAAAGNTGGGGGAGTGAGTGAACGGCTGTGTGGTTGTTTTAGCTGCCAGCTCGGACTAAATCACAACAGTCCTTTTGGTGCCCAAAGTTGAGCACGAAGCATTGAGATAATGCCAGATCTGCCCAGAGCATGTTAAAACAAATATGTTGTAAGCATTCATTATATTAAATAGTCACCAGTCACAAAGTTGTATGACTTGTTCGCATGATTGTGTCTTGTAAGTCCTTACTTGCATTATGTATTCCCTACGGTGCTGTTTATCACCTCTGGGAGCTGGGTGATAGTTCTCATTTTAAAAGGAAAATTCTGTCAGGTTAAATCATGACAGAGGTTGTCCATTCTTTTTTGCCACCTTTATGTTAGACTTCATCCTTAAAAATCACTGAAGATCAAATAAGGCAGCAGAGATAAGATTATTAAAAATCAGTGGAAGACCTGCCTTCTGTTCTGCTCCCCACCTCCCCCCCACCCTGCTCAAGTTGAACTTTAAACTATCAAACTGTATACTGGTTCTGAAGAAGGTACTAATTAAAAAACAACAAAACCAGCATTCCTCCACTGAAAACCTGTATTTACAATTGTATTATGTAAAGTTTTAGCTCTGGACTGGGTGAATTCTGAAATGGTTGTGCTGGGTGATATGAAGAAGCAAAAGACTTATTTTGCAGATCAGAGCTTTGATTTTTTGATGTGTATGGAATAGAAGATGTATCTTGAGAGGGTGTCTGCATTGTGTCCAAAAAATGGATGTTGCAGGTTATTTCATTTGAATCCTGTCCTGTAAAGCACAAGGCTTTTCAGATTCCTCCTCAAACACTCCTCATTCAAAAAGCAGCTCTTAGATTACTGACTGCACAGATCTTCTCTTTAGTAATAGTTGCATCAAACAGAACCTTGTAACGTACTGGGTTTCTGTGATCTATAGTTATCTTTTATTTTAGTATTGCACTGTGAGTCCTTAACTTAGTTCATATGTGTTGAGCCCAGTATAGCTGAGCCTGTCTCCACTGCTGTTGCATAATAATAGCACTTGAGATGCGTGGGATCTGTGAAAAGGTAACATATGAAATTATATATATATATATATAATATGTGTGTGTACATATATATATGCACATATACACATACATATATATTTTTAAGCATTGGCATGTAATGTCTGGAGCTGGTTTTGGTGTTATTAAGAAAAAAATAAATTTGTTGGTGTAGACATCTAGAAATTAGATGACTTCTCAATATCTATCCCAGACCTATATTCTATGAAAAACTAAGAACACCTGTAGCTTCTTAGACCAAGAGTCCATCTATCCATGTAAACTGTCTCTGAGCTCTCACTCAAGGAGATTCCATGTAATGTTCCTGTTAATATGCATAGACCATGAAGAAGTTTTGCAAACCAGTTGTCTGATATCACTGTAGTACCAAAACTTGCTCTTAACCTGCTGTCAGCTCCAGCATAACCCCAGCAACCTGACTAGTGTTTCCTGTACCCATGGCTATCAGCTAATGACCATGTGGGCAGCAGCAATCACTGGAGCATATGGTGGATACAGCAGCTGTGAGCCAGCCAGCACTGTTGAGGAAATTGGGCAGCCAGTCCACCTGCAGTTGTAGTAACAGACTTGCCAGTTTGAAGATGGGGGAATTGTTGTGATGTACTGCCAATCAGACTGGCTCCAGTGAGTCTCCAAAGCAAGGCAAAAGTAACAACACTGTTCCTAACTTCCCGGGAAGAAAAATCAGCATCGGTGCAGGAACAATAGAATTCATAGGCTGCAGGAATTAGAAGGAAAGACAAGTTAGCAGTTGACTCGAACAGCAGTCTCACCAGATCAGAGAATATATTTAGTGCTAATTTGGTTCTACATTAGCAGGGGAGAGGTGACTGGTTGGAACTCCATGAGATTTCAGAAATTAGATGTTCCTTGACTTAGAGAAGTGTGAAGAAGCAAATTGAGATATTTTCTTTTGAAAAAAGAAATTAGAAATTCCATTAGAAATTGAACTGAAAAGGATTTTTGGACTGAAATTGTAGCTTTCTTGTAGACATTAGTTTCAGATTTTTACCTACACTGCATAAAACTTGAACACAAGTCATGGGATCATTTAGAGTCAAATGAATTTCATCCCTTTGGAGTGCTTTAACATGTTCATGTTTCGTATATATAAACCTCTACTAAAACAATCTTTTCCGATTTTTTAATTTTGGCACTCCACAAGCTGTAGTAAAAGTTGGAGCCTGAGAGAAAAAATACTTTCAAATTACATGACACTCCTCTATGTGGAGCACAGAGTGATGCCAGTGAGATTTTCATAGACAGGGGCTGAAAGTATTTGAGAGTAACGTGGCTTCATCCCAACAGAATCTTTGATCTTCACCATTTCAACAAAGTATTTATTCTAAGTACTTGTTATTTTTAAATGCTCTGTTCAGATTTTATCTCTCTGAATTTAAAAAGCTATCAAGGAGAAGTTACTGTCAGCAATAAATTAAGAAAATGAAAATGGGAAGGGAAATGAATTGTTACTACATTATTGTTTGTCAACTGAATAGATTTATGTATGCTAAGGTATAAGTTTTGGTCATGAAACCTGTGACTACACCACAGGCAGAATTTTCACGTGTATTTAAATCAAACAAGGACATAGAAAATAGAAAAATATGATATAGTAATTATGTGTGAATAACATGAAACATAACTACATTAATGCTTGGCCACTGGATGCCACTGTTGTCTCAAGTAGGTAAACTGAAAAAAGTGTGTATTATGCTTTCTCACTAGTAATTTTTCAAATTATTACTAAGATGTCCCATTTATGTTATTTGTGTGATTTCTTCAGACACTTCACAGTCCTCTGAAGAAGTTAATGTAAAATGTTAGAACAAAAAATTAAACTACAATTTTTATTTTGTCTCCTAGTACGCCCAGAAGTTTTGAATGTTAGGTTTAGTACTTTGTCCATTCCTGTTTGTGTGAAAGACAGTTACCAATACTTCACTCACCTATCCAATAAGCACCTGTTTTGAAATGATGTTTGATTTTCTGAAGCCTAATTTATCCATTGTAGCTCTGAGTTAATTGCCTTTTCAGATATTCTTGTTACTAAGAGTTTTCTTGCTGGTTCTTCATAGGCCTACTCAGCATGTCCAAATATTTGATTACATAGAGAATCAAAGTTCTCCACCCTTCGGTTAACAAAGAAAAAGTCTCTTTTGGATGCACTGAAGTGTTCTAAAGAACATCTTCCCATTTCCTTTATAAAGAGATCATTCACCTAGTTGAGGTGCTTTGATTTCTCACTGGGCCAACTATTTGCACCATACAGTTTATTATTTGAGTATGACAAATGACCATTCTGTTAGGGCGGCTCCGTCAGTCTTCTGTGAATTAAGATTTAAAGATCAAATTTCCTCCAGTGGAGTACTTCTTGCTCTACTAATCCATGGCTGGGGATAAGCAGTTGCAACTAAAGAAAACAATGGATATTTACTTGTAATAGAAAGCGAAGTCTGTGCATCCTCGGCTATTCTTTGAAATCTTAATGAAATACTGAGTTCAAAGAAGCAGTGGATAGAACTGAAGCAGCAAAAGGTGTCGTGTCTCCTTTTATTGCCTGGATTTCATGAGTGTTAGAGACAAATGGCTCTAACTTAACTCTTAACTCTGAAGATTAACTCTTCAGTAGGCAGTGCTATTGGAAGATTTTGTCACAATACACAGAAATTACACATAGAATTGGTATGAAAATATGCATATCAAATTGTTACTGTTGCAATGGTTTCCATTTCAGTTGCATGCATGATGATAATTCTGTGCATAAAAAAAAATGCAAACAGTACACTACAAATAGAGTACAAAACCCACGTTCATTTTGTGATAAGCTTTGTAGGGAGACAATATTGCATCCAGGTGAAGCACTCTGGGATTAAAGCCTGAGGTGATTGCATCTTTACCATTCAAACTATCATGCAGTGTCATGAGATTCAGTGCTAGCAAAGGCGAGTGCAAAGCTCACATTTTGGCTAAAATAAGCAAAACGTTGAGAGATTTTTATATTCGCTTAGTCATCATTATATTCTTTTCAAGTCATCAGTATTTAATTGGAATGTATTTTATTCTTAGCAGTTGTAAAGGAAAAGGAACTTAAAAACATGGAGTTTTATGTGAAAAATATTGACTTCTCCCTAAACATTAAAGATCTTCATCAACATAAAAAATCTAAACCTATTAGAAGGGTGTTGTTTGTATTATTGCAATTAAAATAGCCATTTTTTGCAGCTTTGTGTTAGAAGTCTATTACAGATATGTTGGTTGTGTTGCATAGCACAGATATTTGTAGAGTTCTTTCATAATAGCATGATAATATGTAATAAAGTTTGATTTTTCATTTATAGTTGAATTTATTTAGTATGTTCTGCCCTATCTCAATCACAGATAGCTGACAGAAAACAAACCAGACTAAAAGAAAATAGAAGTAATACTTTATTTTGGTTTGTTTTTCATACTACTACTAATTGGCTTTAACTATTCCTCTGTTCTTACGAAAATTAATTTGAACTCTTCAGATCAGTTCCCAGTATAGGTCCTTAAATTTGAATTTACATTTCATAGCAGTTTTGCTGCATCTGAAACAAATGTCCAGAGTATCAGAATTTTCCTCTAAAATTCTTCTGTGGGAGTGGTATTTGGCAATGGGACTTGAAAAGCAAACTGATGCTTTCACTTAGAACTCAGAAGTGGTTCCGGACTGTAAAAGTAGTGAGGCAAAACTTTCGGTTGCATTAAGCATTAGTTTAGATACCAAGAACAGTATAGAGAAGTTTATTAGTGAGAAGATACTATTATGTTTTGTCAAGTACTTTGAAAAGTAACAGGCCACAGCCTTCAAAGTGTCTGTGCACACCAATGATGCTTCAAGCAATGGTTCAGAATGATTCTCTTATAGTACCGAATAAGGGATTCTATTCATGTCCCAGTGACAGTACTAAACCTGTTACCTAGAAGTCTTGTATTTTCCTGTGTTCTGAATGCTTCCCCATATTCCCAGTCTCCTGAATGGAGGAAAAAATTACCCAAGTCTCAAGAAAGAAGCAAAAATTTCAAACCTGTAGAAGTATAGACTGATCAAGGATCCAGCAGAGTATGGCTGAGAATGGGGACTGCTGGAGAGCAGGGATAAGTAAGGGAAATTATGACCAATTAGTGATTTGAGGAAAGAATATATCTTTACATTCAGAAGTGATTATTTGAAATATGCTGCAGTTTCTTTGCACACAGGAAATATCTAAGTTAAAATTGAGCTAATCGGAACACATGTATTTTTACTGAGTATCTCATTTAAGACATATTTAGAATTCACTTCCACAGCTCTACAATTCTTGTATAGTTTGCAGACATAGTACTCATAAATAGATGTGTATGTTGTTCTGGATTTATGTGTCAAATAAGCAGGTCAGTGCTGTTATATGTCTCTTCATATTTCTCATATGAGACACTGATGAGTTGTCTATGAAATATTTTATAAGCTGTGCTTAGTACTATTATTTTTAATCTTTTAGGAGGCTTACCGGGAGGAGCAACTTATTTACAGACTGATGAGACAATCTCAGCAGGAGCGGAGGGTTGCTGTTCAACTCATGCATGTTCGACATGAAAAAGAGGTGTTAAGGCAAAATAGAATTTTCAGGGAAAAACAATATGAAGAAAGGCGACTGAAAGAGTTCCAGGAAGCTCTTGATAGAGAAGCGGTAAAAGTTGATTTGCTCCCTGAATTGCTGTAGGACTGTTACAGTACCTTCCTGTTATGAAATGGAATTGTATTGTCAACTGTTAGAAATTAGGACTTTTGTAGGGACTTTAATGATGAATATTGCTTTTAGCTAGGTTATAGCTGAAAGTCTAATTTTGATCTTTTCTTCCAAACTAATTTTAACTTTGTAGGGAAACATCTCTGTATGCTGAGGTTAAAAGGCGCAGTCTTGCAGAGGCAAAATGACAAAAGACAATGACATAAAATCTTGTTTCATGAACAATGTTTTTCACTTCCTTTAGGTGTAATCTGTTAACATCCATTTTTGACAACTGCTGGAGGAGTTTCACTCATGAGTACTAATTGCTACCTGGGAGCTTGGAGTTGATTAATAAATTAAAAGAATTCATAATCCTGTGCCAAACCACCGAGTGCTATGCCCATAGTAGGCCATAATGTGATAGCAGCAATCTTTCTTTGCTCCTGCCATAAACAATTAGCAGCTCCAAATCTTTCAACATGGCTGGAGTCCTGTGTGATCAGCAGCTATAGCTATTGATTACAACTTCTCTTTCAGTACACTTTTGTACAAAAGCAACATATCACAGAAACTACTGATCATTTTCTGCCATGACCAGAGATCTTTCTCAAAGATCAAACAGCGTCAATAATATAAAATTATTTGCAGATCAGAATCTTGTACATGAAATTACTTGTCACATACTCTACGTGGTAGGTTTCAGTGGAACTAAGCCTTTTCCAATGCATCTGCATAGTTGTTCCTCAGGGAGAGTAGACAGTATCGTTTCACATTTCCCCGCCTGCTAAGCAGTGAATATATTCTTAACCTGTTTTTCATGAAATAAGTAATATATTTCTCCTTTATTTCATTATGTTTTAAGAGTTGGAAAAACCTGGAACTTATAGAATGAATAGAATTTTTTAGATTTCTGTATGTAATGATCTGCTTGCTGGCTATCTAACTCTGCTGAGAATCTAGCTGTTTTCATTTCTTGAGTTAAATGAGCAAGTTAATCTTTGTTTCCAGGACTGTGCACTTCTGCACTTTCATTTTCTTTGCAATCTCAAATTTCATCTTTAAAAAAAAATTCTAGGCTCTGGCAAAACAAGAAAAAATTGATTATGAAGAACAAATTATCAAAGAAAGAGAACATCATGAGAAAATTGCTGTTGAAAGAGCTCAGGCTCGTTATAAAAAGCATTATTCTATATGTTGGGAAATGATCGACCAAATCATTGATTTGTCAACAAAAGTAGGAGAATATCATATACTGACAAACAAGTGAGTATGACAGTTGGGAGGCAAAACTAATAGCTGTTATGTAGCTATAAGGCTTCATTATTCAGACTGGTTTAAGCACCAGAAACATCTTATGTGGATTCTCAGATACCTTACAGGACAGGTCCAATTTGTTTTGCGTGCAAAAATTATATCACTTTAGTGCAAGGATTCACTGATGTGTAATACAGGATGAATGAACACTAAAACCTTAGCAGAATTTCTTGAAAACTCAACTAACTTGAATCCTTAGGACACCAAGATTCACTAGTCCTACCACTTGTGGAACTACTGACTTCCTTTTTTATGAACAAATTCCTTAGTTTAAAAGTTAAAAGCTGAGTGGTGCACATCTCATTCTAGATTGCTCCACTAGCTGAATGCTTCCCCGGTGTAATATAAACAACATGAATTTCCTAAGATATGTCAACCCTCCTGGACTGTCCTAACAGCAGCAACTCAGTCCAAAATCTTCCGAGCCTTACATACTATGATTCCCTATTCTGACGTACCGTAACTGCATAGGATTTCTGAGAAGGTCCTAAAAAGGCAGCAACCTCCAAGTGCCTGTGCTGTAGGAGTGCTTCCAAAACACAGAGTGGGGTGTTGCTCTTGTTCTTTCATTAGTATTCAGTGATTAGACTATAGAGTAAGGCTTACAGCATTAGAAAGTACACCAAAAATCTTCATTGCCATCTAGTGTAATTGTGTGTTAAAATAATAAAGCTGCAACCATATGGAAAATATATAAATTTAGGCCTAGCAGGTACTTGGTAAAATAGTCAGCCTAGACATAGTTTAGTGATGATTTGATGATTTCCTTGTCTGACACAGTCATAGTTCCAGTGTAAGCTAGTGTCACATTTGTTGTTACTGAATGATGCACAACAATATGTACAGATATCTGAAATCTTTCCCAAATATGCATATCAAGGTTGTATCTGCATTAACTGCTGCTACAGGTATGTTTTGTGTGTGTTTCTGTGCATTTCATCACATTGAATGAAAACCAAATTGCAATTCAATTCATTGAATGCATTGCATTTCATATGCAGGATGCATACAATGTGTATTCAATTATTTTTGAACAGCATATACAGAGTTTATTTAAAAGTGTAACACTCAACTATCTACAATCATTAGTAAAAAAAGAAAGTCCAAATTTATGTAATCTTAAGAAATAATAGAAACCTTCATTTTGAGCATATTTGGCAGCCATAGAATTCCACTGTGACATATGTCAGCATCCTGTTTGCATTTAGCTTGCTACTGTATGCAGTTTGTCTTGTTTCAGATGAATATTTTTCCTTTCTTAAAAAAAAAAAAAAAAAAAGGCTTAATTACTCATCCTGAATTAATTTTGGCTTCCAGGAAAAACGTATAGATTTTTGGTGAGAGAAGGTCTTACCCCATAAAAGGGGAGAATATTTTGAAGCAGGGAAACATAACTACAGCGAAACTGTTACTACACAGCTCTGCCAGCGAAATACTGTGTGATGACACATTTGTGAAAAGTGCCTACCGGTGTGATAAAAGTAACCAAGCACTTATAAAAAGCTGTAATAATTATAGAAAGTGCCTACTGCTGTCATAAAAGTAACCAAGCACTTACAAAAAGCTGTAATAATTATAGAAATAATTACAGCATTTTAAACTATATCTAGTTTAGCATATGCTTGTTTAATGGTGGTGATTCTTGTAAATTTGGGTCCACTGTTCTCAAATATTTAAGTCCCTTAATTTTTGCCTTGGAACTCACTCTTTTTCTTTTTTTTCTGCAGCAAAATTCCGTTAAAACTGATGCGTGATTGGAAGGAATTTTTTTTTAATGGAAAACCAATATATAAACAAGCTTCAGTTCAACCTCTGCCAAATGAACCAAGGCCAGAACAATCTGTAGAGCTGAATAAAATGAATCTGTTAGATGAAAAAGATTATGGTGACTACAAGGTACATCAAACTGATAAGACATAATGGAAGATAATACACCTTGATTTTTCATAATCATAAACATTTTGTTGTGATGTTTCATTTTTTTCATTTTACTAGTTTCTGATATCAGAATTTGACATGCATTTTCTTTTCATTGCATGAAGTTCTATAGGAAATATATGGCTGTATTTTATGTTAGTAGCACTGGAGAGTGGCTGCAATTTTAAAACACTTATAATTTCATTCTTGTATCTAAAATTGATTATATTTCTCTCTTGAGTTCATAGGATCAACATGTAAACTGCAATGCAATTAATTTTTAGCTAATTGCGATTTGAAAGTGTGGTTAATGCTATGATGTTTGAAAATGCAACAGAAAGTAGCCAGCAAAAGCAAGTAAAATGAAATAATCTATCTATTACAAAGCATGATAGTCTTAATTTCTGCAATTTTGAGCAAAAGCTTTCTAATAAGATTTATTAGTTTGGGTGATCCACTTATTTTAAGATGGCAACATTTCTGAAAATTATTAAAAATGGCTGACATTTTTGTTAACCTCATGTTAGAATACAGGTAACTAGTTTTCAGGGTGCCTTAACAGTTTTCTTTGACTTTACAATACATTATGTAATTTCACAAGTGAAAGATGAAGGATGAATGTTTCCCTGTTGCGTGTGTTGTACAATTTTTTTCCAAATTACACTAATGATGCTTTTCTTTCTAAAAACAAAATAATAATCCTGCTATGTATTTAGTCTTTTCAAATAATCTGATTAACTAGAATATGGTAAAATCATTGCAAATAACCTGTCTTTGGCTTGTTGGGAAATTATAACTACAATATATATTTATGTGTGTGTATATATTTATATGTGCTTTTACCCACATTCTGAACCAATTTTTACATTTTCTTTTGCAATGAGTATTAACGTTTGTTAGGAGTTTCTGTGATGAATGCCTTACAGCTCAATTTACTTTGGTTTCAATCTTAACTTATGTTTTTCTGATTTATCTCTTTATAAGGTCCTTGTTCAGACCTATCAACTCATGTAATGAATTTCATTACTTTCTTTAAGTGAAAAAAGGCATATATATATAAAACCAACAGAGAGGACATGCAGGACAAACAGACAGGAAACAATTACTGGGGAGCACTAATGAAAAATGAAGTTTTTCAGTCATATTGTGGTTTATATTACAAAGTCACAGTAGTCTTCTCTAGATGTAAGGGCACTGAAGGTCAAAAACATTTAATGACATATTTAAAACCTCTGTTTTGCTACCATTTTTTTTCAAATGCACATTTGCATAATTCATTTTTTTCCCAGATGTTGTTAGTCTTATGCTTTTTTGCATCAGTACTCATAAAAAACTTGTATCAAATGATGTGTAAAATTATAGGCACCAATTCATACCTGGGTCTTTTGAAAACCAAACTGAAAAGCTAATACGTTCTAAGTATTGCTTCTAGATAAAAGTGTTTTGGCAGGGCATTCTGGCTAACGCTAATATTCCCAACTGTGGAGAAAAAAAGCTCAGCACAGACAATTTGGCATCTCTCAAGAATAGTAAGTTTACATTAGGAATACTAACTAGAAGTGTCAAATACATTTGATAAAATACTAGAACAAAATACAATTATATCAGTCTGTTCCACATTCCCCATCAGAATGAGCTTGAAAATATTTGGAAACTACCACATCATCAGTGGTAGGCTAATCACTTAATAAAATAATTGAATCACTCAAAACAAGCGTAATAGTAGGCACTGTTCAACATATGAAATAATTTCCAGCGTTGATCAAGAGTGTTGACCAGGAGTTCTATATCTCTCACCTGGAAACTTGAAAACTTGTTTCTGACTAGTAGGCTACTTTAGCTCAAGACAGGTACAGTCTAGCAATCTTCTGGTTAAAAAGGCAAGAAGTCTAAAACATGAGTGCTTCGAATGGGAAGCCCATTCCATGTGGAATTAATTTTTTCTGTAGGTCTGATAGAATTTAAAACAATGGATCCATCTCTACTTATATGTTGAAGGAAGGATGGTTCAGATAGGACAAGGATTTGGGGTTTTTGAGCATGTCTTTTCAACTAAGTACATTTTCTGAGATATATTAGAGAGGGTATATTGTGCAACTCAAAAAGATTTTTTGTTTGTTTTTACTAATTACAAATAGGTGGTATTTTCATTTAGAGTGATAAGTTACATTGTGTTATTCTGTCTAATGCACATATTTTGAAGTCAACATTGATCAAGTTCTGTTAGCAGAATGTATGCTATGGCAATATATCATTCATGATAGTAAGTTCGGAAAAAGATTGCATATTCTATCTGCAACATGAATTCAAAACATTATCTGTCAGTAGAACTTAGAATGAAACTGGTTACTTTTGTTGATGGTGATTAAATATTTATTTTATAGAATGATGCAGTTGTTTAGGTTGAAAGCGATGTGGAGGTCATTTAGTTCAACCTCTTTGCTCAAAGCAGGGCCAACTTCTGAGTCAGATATGGTTGCTCAGCAGCTTCTCTGGTCAGCTTTCACGTATTTCCAAGGACAGAGATTCCACAGACTCTGTGCAACCTGCTTAACCACTCTCATTGTGAACATTTTTTTATTTTCTTCATTTTTTTTCCTAGTTGGAATTTCTCTTGCTGAAACATTTGACTTTACCTCTCCACTCTCTGTTGTACACCCCAAATGAGGTGATATGCTAGAATCTAGTTGGGAATATTATTAGACCACATATCTTCCAAACAACTGTTTAGTAGCCCATAACCAAATAATAATTAATACAGGACTAGTATTATCCTGCATACTAAAATGTTCTCTTTTAGCTTCTTGTAGCATGAATGCACACCAGACCTTTACCAGTATTGGATCTTATAACACTAGGAGAGTATATATTAGAGTGTCAAAAGCAAATTTTGTGTTTCGTTCTTCTGGCTACATCCTCCTATTCTCATCTTTCTCCCAATGTGATTGTCAATAAGAGTATTTTTACTAGCAAAACCTCATTAAGATGTATGCTAGTAACTCATACCACTGATAAACTTACATATTGGTCACAGAGTAGACGAACTGGAAGTTTCTACTCAGTATTTCCTTCCCTAAAATTGTATGAATTATATGGTAGTTTGTTTGGTTTGGGTTCTTAGGCTTTGGGGTTTTTTTTCTCTCTATTGAATGTTTGTTAGACATATATATTTATTTGAAATCTTTGTAAAGATTTTCAAAGATTTATGTGTGATACTGGCCAATAATGTTGCCCAGTTTTTAGAATACTGAATATTAGGATATTGGGCTTCTGTTCCAAAAATCTGCTACTGATTTATTCTGTGGTATTGGTGAAATGATTTTTCATGTTTATGGAATTTTAAAAAATTATTCTAGGAATCTATGAAAAAGGTTGTAGGAGTACTTGTCTCTCTCAACTGTATTAGTGAATATCAATAAATACTTAATAATTATGACATAATTATATCTTTTAACTATTCTGTTCTTAATAATATATTTTTATTTAGTACTATTCAAATTTGATTATTGTATATATTATGTTTATGTATAAATACACATATCTAGAAAGATGAAAGACAAGACATATTGACAAATTATTTGGTAATTTATCATTTATACAGAGTATGACAGGGGAATGGTGCCCAACTGAAGAAAACAGTGCAAATAAACCTCCTCCTAATAATAACATATTGGGTCATGTGCTTCGTAGACTGATGGAGATTTTCTATCCTCCAAAACCCAAATCTTCACCACCTGTATTTCCTTCATTTCCTATCAAGGGATGTATTTTGGGAAAGCTTTTTAGTGGAAAAACTACCTGTGTAAAGTTTATTGAAAAAGGTAGAGATTTTCTTTTTTTCCCCCCCTAAAATTCTTAAAAAACATTTACTTGCATTAAAAACCCACTCAGTAAAAATAATTTGAGCAAATCCTTGCATTACTAATCCTTGAACCTTAGATGCATCTGTATTTTGCAGGGATTCATTGCAAATCATTCATTATCTTCCAAAATAAGGCTATAAAACACCTAAACTTGAATATTGTTTTAATATAGTATTACTTCTGCATTGGGAATTTAAGAATGCTTTTGGCAAACTTCTCTGAGGATTTTTGTTATAAAAGAGACTAGCAAGATAGCTATGTGATTGTGGATACACACTGTAGGGTGGGTACAGAGAAGAGACAATGGAAACAACTTACATCAAAAGCCCAAAAAAAAGGAATGGTATTCTGTTTTGCATGTAAAATGCTGTCTTCTTGTCATTAATTTAATTGCCAGTAACAGTTTCTCTGTATGTATACTCAACTCAAACTGCAAAGTTAGCTAATTTTTTTGTGTATTAGTTTGCAATATTCAGGTACTGTCTGTTGATACTCTGGTTCAGGAGGCCATCCAAGCTTTTCTTAAAAATGAAATGAAAAGTGAACACAATGTGATTCTGCAGGAAGCAAGGATTTCTGGGGAACAAAATGAGGTAAGCATTTTTATTCATTTTGGTTTTGGCTCCCACAAGGAGATGAGAATGAAATCTATAGAGAAAAAAGCATATTGTTTCAATTTTTTACTCAATTTCAAACTTAATTCTAAGTTTTGACTTACAAGACTTCGTCAGCTTGAATTGACAGGCTTGCTTTTCCTGTAATATGTAGTTTCCTTTCTGATATGTAGTTTCTTTTCATAACTGATACAAGGTCCAGAAGAACTTTTCAAAATCCCCACTGAAAGTTCTAAAGAAACTCCAAACAGAAACACCTATGAATGGAACCAAAGGTGTGTATGTTTTTTATTTATAAATGTATATATATTTATAAAATTTAATTTTAATTCTTATCCTATTATTTAAATGGCGATTCCCCTTTCTTTCGTACATTTGAGGTAGTATCCATGACATATAAGTTTTCAAGGTAGTATCCATTATGAATTTCCTGTTTCCACATGTTCCTAGTGCCTGGGAGTGGCAAGTGTAGGCTGCTCCATGAAGGAAGGTGAGCTAGGTGATGAGGGGAATAGTAAAGCAGGAAGCACCAACATTCACCAACAAAGATTGAGGATATTGACTGAAGTCAGGGTCCCTATAAGGTCCAGAGGTATTGATTAGCATGAATCTCAGTTTGATGATAACCCAGCAATACTGCTGATGAAGCAAGTCTGAGGTCACACCAGGAACTCCAATCAGGAGGTGTGGATCAGGGTCAGAATCAAGAAGACAGGACATGGACTGCAGACATGGCTGCTACACAGATGAAATGTACCACAGGCAGGGTGCAAGATCAGAGCTTCAACATAAAAGCAGATTCCAAAGAAATGAAGGGTAAGCCCTAACCTCCCTCACTTTACCTTTGTTTACAACAGATCTTATCAACAAAGGAACTGACACTGGGCTCAGCCACCTAAACTCAGAATCACAGAGTGTTTGAAAGTGGAAGGGATCTCTGGAGATTATCTAGTCCAATTCTGCTCCTCAAAGCAGTGTCACTACTGCAGGTTGTTCAGGACTATGTTCAGTTGGATGCTGAACATCTCCAAGGATGGAGACTCCGTAACCTCACTAAGCAACATGTTCCAATATTCTGTAATCCTTACAGTTAATATTTTTATTACTAAAAGGTTTATGGGTTTAAGTGGAATTTCCTGTGTTTCAGTTTGTGTCTGTAGCCTGTTGTCATTTTACTTGGCACCATGAAGAAGTCTGTCTTTGTTTTCTTTATTTCTTTCTCCACCCCAGATCTTCCTATTTCTTCAATGTCTATTGATAAGATTCCCCTCAGGCCTTCTCTTCAGCAGGCTGAAAAATCCCAGCTCTCAGCCTCTCCTCATATGGCACATATTCCCAGACCATACAAATCATAAGGGCCTTTCTCTGGACGTGCTCCAATACATCCGTGTCTTTCTTGCTCTGGGAAGTCCTGAACTGGACACAGCACTCCAGGTATGGTCTCACCAGAGCCATACCTTCTTTGTGTGGTCCAGGATACTGATGGCCTGCTTTGCTGCAAGGGCACATTGTTGACTCATGGTCAACTTGTTCTCCCCCAGGACCTCCAGGCCCTTCTCTGCAAAGCTGCTTTCAAGACAGTTGGCCCCCAGCTGGTACTGAGGCATGGGGTTTCCCTCACCAGATGCATTTCCCTTTGCTGAACTTCATGAGATTCCTGTCAGCCCTTTTCTCCAGGCCATCAAGGTCCCTCTGAACGGCAGCACAACCATCTGTGTATCCCGCTCCTTCTAGTTTTGTAATGTCTGCAAACTTGCTGAGGGGTGCACTCTGTCTCATCATGCAGGTCGTTAATGAAGATGTAAACAGCATTGGTCTCAGAATTAGCCCTCAGGCTACACTGCTCATCGCTGGCCCTCAGCTGCACCTCACACTGCTGATCACAACCCCTTGAGCCTGGCAGTTCAGCCTGGTTTCAGTCCACCTCAGTGTCCACTTAGCTAGGGCGTACTTCATCGGTTTGTCTATCAGGATGTTAAGGAAGACAGTGCTAAAAGCCAGTGTAAACAGCGTATGGTGATCTTCTCTCGACCACTGAGCCCGCCACCCCATTGTAGAAGGTTGTGAGGTTAGTCAGGCATGGTTTCCCCTTCATAAATCCATGCTGACATCTCTCAATCGTCTTCTTGTTGTTAATATGCTTGGAGATGATTACCATGCTTCTTTGCTCCAGGAGCTGAGATGAGGCTGGCTGGCTTGTAGATACCCAATTCCTCCTCCTTCCTTTTCTTGAAGAGAGGAGTGGCAGTTGCATTCTTCCAGTCCTGGGAATCTCCCCCAGTGACCAGGCCTTTCAAAGATTATGGAGAGTGGCCTAGCAATGACATCGGCCAGCTCTCTC
>VXBL01004888.1:460936-506803 GCA_013400195.1 Aramus guarauna | reverse complement strand
ATAGGAGAGGTGTTCCATCCCTCAGAAAAAGAAATGTGATTGTTTATGTTAAATTGTATGATTTATCAAAGTTCAGGCATCTAGATTTTGAATGAAAGAGCCTCTATTGAAGCTATTTTTCACATTAAGAAGCTCATGCCTTATTACTTTAGATCCTATGCTGCTGTTTAAATCTTGTTGTTCACAGGCATAGCATTTTACCAAGACATTTTTAAAAGGGACCAATTGATTGCACCAACTAGCCTGAGCTATAAAATGAATAATGGGGAAGAATGTATCCTCCCCCGCCCTTCAACATGAAAGTATGTTCTGTTCTGAGTCTTTGGATCAAAAGAGAAGTGGTATAATCAAAATCAGCTATTTTCGTTCATTGCAAGAACAGCAAAAAACAATTGAATGTATAGTTTTGGAAATATTCTCCAGAAATCTATGACTGGGAACTAAAGGAGAAACTCTGTTTCTCAACAACTGTAAAACTGTGAAGACAACAGATACATACATTCCAGTCTGTGTTTTATTAGAAAGATGATATATTATACTACTGCAGCATAGATTTTAGCTAACTGAATACACCTAGGATTTTAAAGGGACAGAAGTTTTCAACATAAACTGAGATGAAACTTGCATTTATTATCCCTGCCAACTATCCTATTTCATTAAACAGAATATGAAAACTGATGTCAATAATATGTTACAGTGTTTAGTTAATAAGACACAGAAACCACCAAGACATTAAGAAATGACTGACAGCAAGCAAAAGACCAACAAATACAGAAGAAAGAGGATCTGTTGGGAGAATTATGTGCTAGCCTCTATATTCTAACTTCATTCTGGATCCTTTATTAGTCATTAAAGTGTAAGTAAAAACAAAATAAAATTATAAAAACAAGCCCACCAGGAGTAGAAAAGGCAGAGTAACTTTTTAAGGCAGTCATCACCTTAATGGTAAGATGGGTGGGTCACAAATGTAACTTAGGAGCCTCTGTCCCATGGCCATCTAAATATTTACGCAGACTGAGGAACTCAAGGCAAGTTGCCTCAGGTGACTGTACAGAGCATGTTTTTGGTATGCAAGATCAGTAAATTACTGTCAATGGGAAAAAACATTGTCTCTCCATATGATTCCAAGTCTAGAAGTTCCCTAGGACTTCTCATAAAGAAGAAAATGTATGGAAGTTGTCTGCTTGTATACCAGAAATGTGTCCCACCATCCACCTTCTTTTACACACTTCTCCACATTAGGGATTCTGCAGGATGAAGAATGCTGCCTGCAGCTGATTTTTCTAAGGAATCTGTATGGATCGAAACTTCATTATGCAGGCTACATACCACACAGAGCAAACCAGGCCTGTGTCTTAATCCTTGGAAGTCACTTCTCTAGTGAGGGATGATTTTCCTCCCCCTCACCACTCATCAACATGGCAAAGATGACACCATGTTGATGTTATTATTAAACTCCTAACATTTAGGAATTTTGAACTCTTATTTATGCAGTGCAAGACAATCTCATTGTATGAACATTTTGACTTTATATTCTGTTAACTGCACTTATTTCCCAGTTGTCTTTAGGTGTTTGTCTTGCTGATTGTCTACTGTGACATGCCCTATGTCTGTGTGAAGTGGACAAGTTTGGATATTTCTCTAATCTTACTAATGACTGACGATTCTGTTGCCATTGTTGAGCTGCTGCGATTTCCCCAGGAAACAAGGTACGTGCATTTGCATTAGCTGCCTCCCTATCCATCTGTTAATTTGTGCCCCTGCTTTCTCTTCCTAATCACCTTTGAACATTTCAAACAAATTTGAAAGAAGGAGAAAGTCTAAAAAAACATTAAATTCCTACAAGTTTTGTGAAAATAGCCATCTGCCTAACAGGCAGAGATTTGAATTAGCAGTCCTGTTGTGGGAAAAGACAGATCAAATTCAGACAGATAAGACTCAGATCAGACAGACAGAACTATATATTGCACTCAGACAGATGGCTGCCCTGCCAACATGGCAACAAAGAGCATGTGTACTTTTGGATTATCAGCAGCACATGTTAATTGTTGCCTGTGCCCTGCCATGGTTACTGCTGCAGGAAGGTTTGGGTACTAAAGAGCACAAATCCATAAGAGATCAGCCTTCATTAGCCTCACAGCACATTGGCAATGCCTTTTTTTTTGTGTGTGTGTCTTTTATGTGTTCATTGAAGATTTACAATATCAAATCAGAATAAGTTTGTATTATTTTTATTTTCTTAAGTCAAACAACCTTATCAAACACTGTTGAAGACATAAGGGCACCTAGAATCTAACTAGATGTGTTGTCCTTTATTTGAATCAAAATCAAAGAAAAAAAAGAAGACTTCTTTCTGGAAATGTATCAGCTAAGAATGTTAGTCATACCCCTTTAAGAAAAAGCAGATACAAAAGACATACTGATGAAGATGCTATTTATAACATGAGAATTGTATATTTGAAGTGTGATGATTAACTCAATAGGTCAGTGAAGTATTTGCTGAGTTTGTACTTCCTAAACATTTTCAACTTCAACACAGCAAAATCTTTCTTATGTGAAATTTGGAATTGCATTTTTCTTTTACCTAATGTAAAGATAATGGTCTTCAAGAACATTGCACAGCTATTGAGATAATTATGTTGTGAGGATCAGCTTCTTTTACTGATCATTGCAAGTTACCGTAACTGCAACGCTTAGAAGCCATTGTATGACAAGTGAAGACGTGGGTGTTGCACTCCTCAGTGGAGAGAATTGAGGTGGAACAGAAAGGACTGGCTGTCAGCTTCTCACCTGACAAACCTGGAGACCACCGAGATCTGCTCAACCATCTCCTCTTATTCCTTCCATTAGACATTTTCTTTTCATTGGGAAAGAGAAATACAGATCTGTCTATGCTGACTTTGTACTGCACAGAAGGAATTGCCGATGTCCTCCTGAAGATATTTTCATCCTTCTTTGCTTTGCAAAGTGGAACAGGCAACTTCATGCAGGTCAGGTTCTGGCTGATACCATTACTGGGACCAGCTCTGACACTGTTAGGGATGCTGCCCACACCTGCAGTGGTGTGAACCATGGCCTGTGACAGGGTATGGTACATATAGGATACAATGACCAGTTATGGTATGTGGTGCATAATGAGTGGCTACACTAAATTAATTCAATGTGACCTTATGAAATCCTCTGATTAAAATATTAATGATTTATAAGCTGTTTAAACAGGTTTGCTTAGCTTTCTTATCATTAAAATTGATCCCCTGTGGCTACAAAACAGAGAAAAAAAGAAAAAAATAATAAAAAAAATTTCCCTTTAGTTTTCAGCTTTGCCACAGATTTCCTGAGTCTGTATAAATTGCCTTTGTTTTGTGCCTTAGCACCCACCTCTAAACTTCAAGGTCTGTTTTAAGGATACATTCATTAATGTTTGTAGGGTGCCAGAGATGCCTAACTCATCCCAGGGGACTTAATTATACATACAAAGACCAAAATAAAATTAGGAAAGTAACTAGCTGAAAAATATAGAAGTGTTAGTTCGTTACTTATACTGTATAGAGTTTATGCCAGACTAATTAGTGAACTTCCTTTCTTTTCCTACTGCTCGTTATATAAATCACGCCACTGCACTCCTTTCAGTTTCCTTCCGGACTAATCCTAAGCTATAGAGGTACAAAGTCCTGGCCCACGAGCAAGTCATTCACAAAGGTGTAGTTTATTAAGAAGTATTTAATTTAAAATGGAGTTTCATTTAGTCTTTGGCTTCCTACTGAAAGATGAAACAGTGTTATGCAAGAGGGAAATTATGCTGTGAATCCTGTGTGGTCCACCCCAGGATAAAAACCTACTGCTGCCTGAGTGAGGCACGGGGTAGCAAATACGCCATTTGAATGCCATTGCACACAGACGAACAAGCCAAGTCTCCTACCCAGTGCTCATAAGTAATGTAGTGGTTTTGATACTTAACACCTTTGCTGAAAATTCAGGGATAAAAAGTCCTAGCTATTATTTATTTTTAACTCGATTTATAAAAGGCTGTGTTTCTACAGCCAAAAGTTCATAGTTAATTCTTACGGAAATTCTGTGCCAGGGCTAGTGCAGATAATATGCTCTGTTTCCATGGAAGGGAATCACGGTCACACAGCACGGGGCTGGGGGATGAAGTGGGAAGGTGGAGAAATCCTTGTTGCCTGACTCATGTAGAGAGGGCCCTCTGCCTGCAAGGTCTTGTGTCACTAGCACAGGGAGGAGTTTCTGGTAGGCTGTTTGAATGGAAGAAGGAAACCGTGGATTGCAATAACCACCGAGAGAAAATACAAACAACAAAACAGTGATAAAAATAGGAAACAATAGTTCTCTTGAGATATCTAATTCTGCCTAATGCTAAATTACTAGAAAGATCTAAGAGGAGAAAAAGCAAGAAATGTAGTTGTGAGGTATAATGAAAATGCATCACTATAGTTCCAGGTTTCATTCTGTTAATATATTTCCATGAATATTGAATTTTTTTTAAAGTAAAAACCTGCAAACAATAACTTCTGGGTAAACTGAAAAGCTGCTGTGAAAACCAATGCAAATTACTATGAATCCCTTAGTCAGAGTCTATATTTTTTAGCTGTTTGTTATCACATTTTTTAGAGTTCGTAGATGTTCACACTGGAGCAATAAAGTTGGCTTTGCAGAACAAGACCAAAAGGATCTCAACCACGTCTTGACAATGAATTGTGGACAAATTGCAATGAGGATTATTGCAAGCCAAAGGTGTGACTGAAATGGGGATGCATCGCTCCGACCTCTGCACTTGTTTAACTCAGAACTTGAAAGCAGAGATTAACATGGACGATACAGCACAAAAGGCATGAAATACCAAAACAGATAAACATCTATGAAATATTAAACAGAGGTTTCTCCTAAACCAATCTCTCCATTACATTTTAGGTTTCATTCCTGTATTTTCAGTCGTTTTATGGTTTCAGGTGAAATTATAGCTTTTGCAAATTTACCACAGTAAGACAATCAGTTTTCTTGCTTTTCATTATGACTTTTTTTTTTAACATTTTTTTTTTACCTTCCACAGGCTGAATCCAGGTCCAATATCTAAATTTTACTGGAGAATATTTAATTAATATTATTTAAACATGTAAAAAGAAAGAAGTTTTACCAAGGCATTTTCTAGTCATTGAGAAACACGTTAAATTGTACAACAGATGTGTTACATCTGATAAAAAGTCTGTTTAGCCCAGTAAATTGTTTCCAATAGAGTCTAGATGTGAATGTCTAAAGAACATAAGAAGAAAGCAAAATTAAAATTATACAACCCCATAATACTTTCAACAGTTTGATTCTTGGTCTTCCTGAGATGAAAATGAGATCCCTGACGGCTTTCACTTCCATGAGCTTCCTCAGCCTTGCTCTGCATTCAGGCAGAATTTACCACCAACCAGCTGTGGCAAGACCTTCCATAGCTTAGTCCTTCGTAATTTTATTCAAGAGGCAACACCCCAGTTTATTTTTTTGTTACATTTTCCTTGCACTTTGTTTGATCCTCCCTAGTTTCCTTAGTGGAAGAACAGGTGAACAGTCAGTATTCATTCTCTTCTTGCCACTAATGATTTTAAAGATGAAGATACCCTTACTTAGGCATTAAATGGATACATTAAAATATCATCTTATTTCTGCCAAACTAAAACTTTTATAATGTTGCTTCTTCATTTTGTCATAGCTGTATTTTAAGCACAGATTCTGCAAAGACTGAAATTTTCAATCCTATTACATCTTACTAACATGTAAGAAAAGATCTCAAAGAACAAGGAATCAAGAGTAGTAAAAATGCTATAGGTTCTCATGCCTGTTTAAATTTTTCTCTTAGAGTCAGAGGAACTACAGAATAACATTTTTTACTTTGGTGAAGAAATTATTCCCTTTCTCTCTTGAATACTTTTTCTTTCTCACAGTGGCCAACTAGGTCCATGGAGAAATATTAGTTCCTTAATAGTCTCTGAAGTGTAGGGATTCAATCCTGATGTGCATTGACAGAAAACAACCAACCAACCAAACAACAAACAAAAAAATAAACTTTACATACCAAATCCTGGTGGTGTGTGTGTGTTTGTTTGTTTGTTTTTAAGAATCTTTGTATTTGGAGACGATAGGAAGTTCTATTACATGGAGGAACAGGATCATCTTCAGGTACAAGGTGTGTGGGTTCTCATCAGGCAAGGGGAAATGCAGCAACTAAAGAAATAGCAAGATACTTTCTAGTGCACACTACATGTTATAGAATGCATGTTATCACCTGGAAGCTGAATTATGGACATTTTTACTAAGAAACATTAGGAACTCAGTTCCTTTCAGTCACTTTCTTCAATATTATAAAATGTTTCATGAGTATTGTGTTCAGACAAGGAATAAATGTGCATGTGCTGGACAGAGTAGGATTTGGCTCACAATTAATACAAGGGAAAAGCAAATCAATGCATGCGTTTTTGTCAAATAAGAGCCTTCACCTCTAATCCTTTTTTACAGTTTTCTCATCAAAGTGTAACAAAAATGGCACACTGCAATGCTAAGAACTTTTATTTTTTTTTTTTTTATCTCCCTCCAGCTGTAAATCATTGTAACCTTTCATTTCATCCATTGTATTTCTATTTTTAAAAGAGGTCTTTTTTTCCTTTTTTTTAACTAAATACTGGAAACTTTAAAACAACTGTAAAGGCTGGAAAAGATGATTTATGGTCATGATCAGTAACCAGTCATTTAGACACAAGTCCATTAATCTTTAAATGGACAAGGTGGTATTATAGATGTCTTTCATTTTAGGCTAGATAAAAAATTTTGGATATTCATCGAAGGTAAAAAAATCAAACCTAATTAATATAAAATATATTCAACACAGCTATTGCATTATAAAATAATTCAGTTATTAGAGATAATCCATTTTCTTTAAACCTTTTTAGATATTTTTTCACATTGATATTATAAGCCATATTTTATTGTAAATTGAGAATCTTTCCACTTATTCCAATGAATTTTGCATTATCCAGCAACAGTGTAATAGTTTCTCTTAAATCACTAGAAATTGCCATAGTTCTTTTGCTTATCTATATTTCAAAATACATATCAATTCTCTTGTCCTTCTGGTTTTCCACAGCTCTGCATGTGTTGCTCAGCATTATTACATGCAATAGAACTAAGACTGTACCACTGCACATGTTGTAGTGGTCAGACAATGCTCTATATGAAAACAATAACACTGGATTTTTCAAGTAATTTTATTCCTTTACAGGAAACTTTTCCGACTGGAGGTATTTTGCCTTAAAACCCAGCCACACTCTATACACTTCCCAGTCTCCTTCTACAGATCCTTGTTGCTAATCTGAGGCTTTAAAGGGAAAAAAAAACAAAGAAAGAAAAAAAAAAAGAAAGGAAGAAAAAAGGAAAAAAAGGACAGTTTTAATTACATCAGACAACTCTTTTATTAAGAAACATGTAATTTTAAATGGTTAGAGAATTAGATGAGTTTTATGACCTTTTCTGTAGCTGTCCTGTCTAATTATACAGAAAGGACAAGACTATCTTGAGATGCTGAGGAAATGGCTGCATTACACAGAAATCTCTACAGGTGAGGTAGAATTTATAGAAACCTGCATAGCTTAAATGTTAGTAGTTGTCATTAAAGCTGTGGGCCTTTCCATAGGACCTAAATACACATGCATCCTGAAGGAACATCTGCTACCAATTCTGCATAGTTTCTTCCCATACCCTTAAGCATCAGATATTTGAGTGCTTACCATATGCCTGTACCTTTCATACTTGACAGCGTACATCTAATGCCAAGTCTGCAATGCCAAGTCCTCAATGCCAAGTTTATATGATCTGTCACAGCCTTCAAAGAGCTGAGGATGTCTACGCTTCTGCTAATTGAAGGTCTTTGGTCTTCTCTGCTCACCAGTACTGCAGTCTTCCCGGCTCCCTTTTGCCATTGGAAAAACACTGTTGTTCAGTGCCACCAGCAGTGAATTGCCTTTAAAGTGTATCCACACTTCAGCTCGCGGTGGCTGTTGGTTCAGCTGAGTGTTTTGTGAAGCTAATTTACAGGGGATTCCGGATAAAATAATAATGTTAAAGGGGGATGTTTTCTCAACTTGCTTCAGCCAGTTTGAAGACCAGATGTTTATTTGTTGTGCAAACATTGGAAATGTTTGCTCCTTGGATCAAGTTCGTACATATTTGCATAACTAATAATTACGTGGTTACATTTGGCTTTTTGGCTTGTTCCATTCTATATACAGACAGACAGCATAAATTCTCTTGCATGGTGCTACAAGCCACATCATTTGGTTTATACAAGTAATGGTTAACATACTTCAAAGTAATGGCTAATATAGCTCAAAGATTTAAAAAGACTTCAGTGACACTTCATTTTACTGGTAAATTTAGCTGCATGAATTAGATGTCTCCTTCCAGTTATTAACAGCTAAGAGATTTAAAATCAAATTTATTGTTTAATTGTAAATTCACATTTACCGAAGCTTGTATTGCACAAGAAGTTATTTTTTGCCTGAAATGCAATTTATTCTGTACCAAATAGTCTCTTACCTCAGCTCCAATCAAAATCATATCTTCAAATATAGTATAAAATGGTCACAGGTCAGACTGTGACAGTTAAGAAAGTGACCAACAGTTCCCAAACAGTTCCAGTGACAAATTATATTCATGACACCAAATATTAGCATGAATATTTTGAAGCTCTTGCAGAGTTCTTGACTTTGTGATGTTCCAAAGGCTAAATTGGGACCTCAAGTCTGACAGAAACCCATTGTTTAGGTACCACTTTCTGAGCAAAGAGAGGCATAGAAACATGAACGCAGGAATGACTCTGTCTGTGCAAATCTTCCTGTGTTCACAGAACCAGAACAGTGTGTCCATTCTTTGTAGGATAAAGTATCAGATATTGCTGACTCTATTAGTAGTTCTCCTTTCAAAATAAACTTGGTCTTTTCAGTTGATTCATCATTTTTCTCCATCTTCCAAATAGTTGTATTAATTGCCATTACAAATTGCTGACATTCAAAGCTAGAAATTTGTCAAAATCTTACAGACTGGAAGCTGATCAATCCAAACAATGGTTTCCTGTTACATTATTCAAACATTCACAGAATGAAAAATCAAGTTGTAAAACCTTCTAAAATTCACTGTTGTTCCTATCAAATAAAAATAATTTGTGAAAAATTTACTCCCAGCTTCTTGTTACTTGCTGTACTTGCAGCTGGGTTGTCTAAAAACACATGCTTAAATATCCTGCTGTAGCTGACTAGGGATCTAAGAAGCAGCAGCATATCTTCCTCCAAGTACAACATGTCCTTCAATTTGTTGCCTATCCAAAACACTTACAAGAGTATTAAAAGCAAATACAAACTGATAATTATTGTTTCTTGTCCTAATCATCTCTTGGTTGAATAGGAAGGCACAACTCCAATGTCAAGAGCAAGGACAATTGCTCTTCTGGAAATCTGGGAATCAGTAAAATAGGAAAATCTTCTGGAAATCAGTGAGATAGGAAGAATATATGTAGATATATCATGTCCATGTTACACTCTGTTGACATTTTCACTAGAGTTACCTCAGTGAGCTATCACTGTAGGAAAAACATGGGAAGATGGTCCTCTGCTCAAACACTGTAGGAACCTTCAGGTATCTGTCCTCTCCATGTCCCCCTTCAGAGTCTCCGTACACAGATGCTATGGACACTGATGGCAGGAATAATTCCTCCAGCTTCAGGTGCTAATTTAACAGCCTAGCGACCCTAGGTTCATCTACGCTTGGGAAGCAGCAAGAGGCATCTCGAGAAGGCAGTACTGCTAGTAGGTGGATTTAAACAACTGCCAGCGATTCAGTCAAATTTACCATGGGAAAGGTTTGCACGTCTCTGCTGATTATAGAAACAGCTTTGGGAGACTTGGCTCCTAATTTAAATGTCTTAGATGCCTATATTTAATTGGAACAAATAACTATATATCTAGTAACATCGAGTGGGATGCAGTTTACCTTCTCCTAGTACCCACCTTGTGGTATCTTATTGCTATTCCAGTGTACAGTTTACAACTACAAATAGTAAACATGCAGCCCTATGAACTTAGTGGGCATCGCTGAGAGACCGTATTAGCAACTAGATTGTGAAACAAATTGCAATGCAACGGGTTCAGGAGAAAAACAATTTTGTGTAGTTCCTGATTCAGGTATTCACTGACACATGTCAGAGTCACAAGTGTCATCTCTTTGTGACTGTTTCTCCTTGGTTTTGCTTCCTGATTTGCTTCTCTAGGCACTAGGAACTAGAAAGACTATTTACATAACTAATAGAGAGGCACCCAATGGGACGCTACATCATTCCTAAATACCTAAAAATGAAGTTGAAAACCAAGATACCTTTAAAAATTTGGCTTGGCATTTTCTAAAGAAATAACTGTTCAAATTTTTTGTCATTACAATGATTAATTCAATCAGAACTGAGTTTCAGGTGGAGGTAGGTAGAGGTTAGAAAGTATAAAGCTTTCATAATGTACACATCTATTTCAACACTAGCAAAAATGGAAACAAGCATACCCTCAATCTGATTAGGAAAGCAAGCTGCACGACGACAAAGGCTCTCCCATGTCCCAGCGTCAAATCTGAGCTCTGTGATGCTAACAGGGAGACTACAAGGGCCTTCGTATCCCTTTGCCTCTCTCTAAGCTATCTGAACAGAAATAGGGTGTTAGAAATAATCCTCATTAAAATGTAATAAATTGGTAATATTCATGGTACATACTGGATCTTAGTCACTGGTATTACTATTTCCTGGATCATTATATAAAGATAGTATAAAACTGCCATCAGTATCAATATTACTATGAAATAATCATGAAGACATTTACAATCACTGGACATAAAAATGAAAAGAAAGATTTTAATTATTCATAGATTATTTAAGGGAAACATTACTGATAAATGTATCAGTGTGGTTTTGAGTGACTCAGCTGTAGCATGTTTTGCAAGTGTACTAAATAAATTCCACGTATAATCCTTGAAATGTATGGAATGTTTTGTGAATATGTTTTAAGAATTCCTACCTCAGCTTGTCTTCTACTCTATGGTTTGTTTTTCTAGAGTGTTTGGAAGGCTTTTTGCAGTTATTATGTAAAGTCCTAATGATACAAGTATTTATGATAATGTTTACCTTCATAGATAAGAACGAAGTTTAGTGAATACCTTAGTGTGCAAGCTTGCAGGAAGACCTATTTGGAATAGCTCACTAAGAAAGCATGAGTTTATCCTGCACTTCAAGCTTTCTTACTTAAAAGTCTTTCTTCTTCATCTTTGGAAACATATTAAAGTGTCATTGAAACTAAATGCTACTTTCCAAGGCAGTTGCAAAGATATTTCTATTGCAAAGATGTTCCTATAATTCATTATTATTCTTATTAGTGGATTATTTTTTTTTTACCAACTAAAAATTTTGAGGTCAAATGTGAGGACAGTTTCATCCTGAGTGGTAGTTCAGTTCTATTCCTAAAACAGAATTGGGCTAAAATAAATTTTGGCCTATAAGCAATATCTGTGGTATTTGATACTCCACTGAATGTCTATTCACGGTTCATTGTTGAAGGCAGTGTAGTAGCTTATGAGGCACAGGAATCACTAGCTTTTATAGTTGCATATAATAGCAATATTAGTAAGTGAAGAGTGCTTAATAACATAGATACAAAATCCCCTAATAATCACCTGACAAGAAATTAGTATGTCAAAAAATCTTTTTATATTGCCTTCTGCAAGTCTGCTTGGTAAGTCAGCAGGGACCCCAGAGGTCTGTGCTGTCAAGTTTACCCTGGGCACAAACCATTTTCCCCCTGTTTCATTAAGTTCCAAGCCTTAAAGTTATTTAAACAATTTATCCTTAAACCACATAAACATCTATTCCATATTTCCTGTCTTTTCAATATAGTTAATGACTGTTTGCCAAATTGTGCAAAATTGTTCCCACTTGTTTTCCTAGCAGAGAACACAATTCTTTCTAATGGCTCACAAGTTGTTAGATCTTATTACCAATTCTTTCAGAAGGCACTTCTTAGTCCTTTCAGATCTCTCCTTTTGCTATTACTTAGGCAATTCTCAAGTCTTTTGTTTTAATAACAGTTCAGTTATCTCTCTAACCTCTGAGCTAATTAATGAGCCACAGGGGATAGTCTATATTGCACAACCGTAATGATCACTTGAGACTAACATCTGAGACTGTAAGGGTAATAGTGTTTCCAAACCATATGGCAAAAGGATTAGCCTTCCAGCCTACATTCAGAGTTCAGATCTATTCCAGTTTATCAGTATGAATAATCAAAGCTTGTTCCAGTCAAGCTACTTATGTTATTTTTTACAGTTTCAATGGAACACATGTTTAAAGAGTAATAATATTGGATTATTAAACTCCTCTCCTACTTGCTGGAAGGACCAAAACTTTTTAAACTTCACAAAACTGTGCAATGCAACACCTTTCATGTATTTGATACTTTATTTTTTCAACCAGCTTACTGAATCTGGATGTGCCTATAGTGATGGTGTTGGCAGAAGGGACCAACTTCTATTCTTAATATCTTCTATGACTTTCCATGAACATTAATACATATTCACTTGAATAAATAAGTTCATAATCATGCATTATGTCTTCTTATTGCACTTTATCTGTAAATCCCAATGAACTTTACAGAGAAATTCTTTATCATTATCCCCATTTTAAAGAACAAATAGCAGTAACTTGCTTAAGATAACACAGCAAGTGATCTTATTCTAGCATTTCTTTATTTCTTGAACCTCACTCTGCTGTTTGATTTGCTAAACCATAAAGTTTTTGCTGAGTTTTATTTTGTTTGGGAATTTTTGTGTAGTGTTAATGTAAATACTTTATCAATATAACTGCAGAAAAAGCATAAACGTCTGTATCAAAGCTACACAGGCTATTGACAGCTGAAATAAATATTATCCCAGGAGAAGGAGACAGAAGAGATGTGGCAGATAGGGTTATCTATACAATTAAAAGCATTAGAGGTACATTAAATCCCAGGCAATTAGCTTGTCAATACTGACAGTTTTAGTTCTTTTTTTAACTGTGGATGGTAAACAGGGACTTTCTTTTAAATTAGATGTTCAACAGCTTCAGAAACATTTCTTACTCTTTTTTCTCAAGCACCACATTCTGATATAATGCAGGTTGCTATCTGCTGGAGCATTTTTGATAGATAGGTCACACTGGAAGAAAAGAGAAAGTAAGGATCTCAACTTCAGCTCCTGTTTTTAGGCTTATTCTTAAGGAATTAGAAGAGATATTTACGTCTCTGTCTGCATCTGTGCCCTCTACATAACTCTGGAATACACTGACCAGTTTCAACTGAATCTGACTGATAAATGTCTTAAAGATGTGCTACGGGCTTTGTACGGAAAAAGTCTGGTAGAGATCTACCACCTTTACAATGAAACCCAGAAAAAGGGTTCAGCTTTTCAGTAATACCATAAAGCTATAGACAAAATTATTATTATTTCCATCAGCTCTTTTTATCCCTGTTATCTGTGTTGTTGTAAGACCAGATATACCACTCCACAGCATTGGTCGTGGAGCTGCACAGACTTTTTTCACCTGTAAACAGAGGTCCTCACTCTTCTGCCTGTCTGCTTGTTTTCACAGACACTAATTCACTTGGGTAATTAATTAAAGAAGGAGTAGCCAAATGCATTTGCCCCTTTCCTGTTGATGAGACAGTTAAATATAGTGGGAAGGCTGATGACCCTAAACATTGCTTATACATAAGAACTGCAGTTCAGCATGAATTGTATCTCTCCAGGAAGGAGTGGAGAGAGAACGGGGTATGTTTCATAAACCAAACACCACAGTAAATAAGCCACTTCCAAAGGGATGGGAAAGTTGTGCTCCGTCTTCCTTGATTTGTTAACAATAAACATACAGCCACTTTGCATGCTAGTTGCTATTTTTCACTTCCAAATGCAAAACACATCCCATTTTCTCAAGTTCTTCAGGAATATTTCTGTGAAGTAAATGAGTTCTTAATAAGTTCAAGTTGTTTCTATTGCCTTACTTCCAAATGCCCTACATGAGACACACAGTTGAGGAAGAAGGAATATGAGCGACACAAAAAGAAGTTTTTCTAGACTGTTATTATTGTATTTCTAAATCCTATGCTGAATTCCCTTATTATATGCTGGCTGGTATATATTTTTATGTAAGTTAAACTAGAGGCTGACATACTTTTATTCTCAAGAATTTTTAGTGCTCAGCTTTAGCATTCATTCAAGTTTGTCTATTATGAGTCATTTGGATGCTTTTAAAAGTTATAAGCTAACATTATTCTATAGTGATATACTAACATTGTTAGTAAATTTTTATATATTTTTATATAGTTACATACTAACATTATCTACTAACATTGTTAAACATTAATAGACCTACATATGCAATATGATGTTGCAGACTGGGAAAGCTCCTGGAAATAATTTGTGTTACCATTCTTAGACATTTAAAAATAAGTACTTACTAAGAAGAATTCTGAAAGTCAAACTACACATTGCAGGTACTTAATAAATTTTTTTGCATTTATATTCAGCAGTACTGTCTGAAGTAGAGGAAAAGGAAAAGGAAAAGAAAAAAGAGAAAGAGAAAAAAGAGAAAAAGAATAAAGAATAAAGAATAAAGAAAAAAGAAGAAAGAAAAAAGAAGAAAGAAGAAAGAAGAAAAAAGAAAAAGAAAAAAGAAAAAGAAAGAAGAAAAAAGAAAAAAGAAAAAAAAAGAAAAGAAAAGGAGTTGGGAAATCAGGTGTCTAATGCAGATTTGCTAGAAATAGCAGGAAACACTTTCAGACTATATTCATGTTTCAATACTTCTTGGCAACATCTGTCAGGAAGTAGTTTTTTACTGATGGAAGTATAACATAGAAAGACTAATCACAGAGTTTCATGAAGAACTGCAGTCAAGCCAAAACTGAAAAACAAAATAATTGGTTTACCCAATCCCAAATGATTAAGCTTTTCCAGAGAGCAAACATCTGTTCCTCTGCTTAGATTTAATCACTTTGTCAATGCTCTTCTTTTTGCATCACAGTCTATAGTGGCACTTTCAGAAAGTATCCAGTCAAGAGCTGAAGAAGGTCACGAGGAGCCAGGAGTGCAGGTGGCACTCTCCCAGCTGGAGGTAACCCATGCAGCGATGGAAGCAGCCTGGCTATAAAATATGGACTAGAAACTACTGGCTTGCTCAGGAATGAAATAGTCTGCAAAGGGTTACTGGACAGATGGGATCCATCTCATCTTTTGTGCTGTACAAAGAAAAATCTAGATTAACTTGATATAGGTTTTGAATTATTTTTTTAATCTCATGTGAATATGAAATCTTTAGTTTTATAAGTTTTTATCCAGAAAATGCCAGGACACAAAATCATATCATAATCACTTTTAAACCACCTATTTAGCCCAATATAATGTATAGTTTATGTTCTGTCTGCATAAATCAGATCCTGCAATAATCATCAATATTTTAGGATTCTATGGTAACAGACTTTACTTCTATAGAAAACCTGTGCAAAAAACTTGCCTATGGCTATGAAGAAAACCTTCTGAGTACACACCCCCCCAAAAAAAAAAAAAGAAAAAAAAAGAAAAAAAAAAGAAAATCACCATCATAGTTTTAAAAAGTATCTGAGGAAACTGTACACTATCCTCATTAACAATCTCTGCTTGATTGATTGTTTAGGAGGATGAGATTGCTAGCTGGTATCATCACACTACCAAAATTACTGTTATTATGTTTCAGAATCACAAGTTTTTAATAATGTTAAAACTTAATTAAAGTGTAATTAGTTAACATTAGTTAAAAATAAACTCCACTGAATTTACATGTTGTAATTACATTCTGATTTCTTCAATTTTTACAGGGATTTTGCACGCTGCTTTCTGTGAATTATGGTACGAATTACATATTTGACAAACTAACTTTCAACAGCAAAAAGTTAATAACTACGACATCAAAATAGAAAATACAAGGTAGATGGAACTATTAATGTTCCTTCTAAATTTAATAAAACCCCTGAAACTCACAGAATGGCTAGTTTTTAATTCCAGAGTGCCTGAGAACTCAGGGGACCTGAGCAGAGAACCTATACGCAATTTGCTGACAGTATATGTAACCTTGATTTAAAGTCTATATTCCAGCCAGGAATATATTTTTTATCAAAAATAAAAAAAAAAATTATCCTACTTGGGCCACTGTCTTCACTGTTTGGCAGTTATTGCCTGAGGCTATTCTGTGGGCTTCTGAGTAGTTATAACATCTCCTCTGGATTCTGTTTTGTTAGATTAACCTTTGGTTCTCCAAAGGTCATGTTTTTATTCATTTTATGAATCAAACCACCAATACATTCTTTTAGGAGATACCAACACAACCCTCTGTATTAAACAAAGGAAATTGTTCATATGTCTTCCGCAAGTTCTCTTTTCCAAATATGTATATTGACCTTATAGCACTATCTAGTCTGAACACAGTTTCATTGTAAAGCATACGTGAAGGGCAAGAGCTTCTTTTCAGTGGCAAACCAAAAATAAAGAGCCCCATGAGCTCTCTCTTTCTGCATTCCCCATTTATTTATAGTAGTCTAAAATGGGTGCTTTTATTTCAGACTTCTACCCACTTCAGTGGAATTCATAAATGAATACAAGTGAGTGCACAACTTAAGCATTACCTGATTTTCTCATTTTCCAAAGAGATTTTTTTCCTGACAACTCCAGGAGTGTTCAAATCAAAACTATTTTCCTCCTGGGCCCAGCCAGATGAACTGGAAAGCAACAGGCATGAGCCACTAAGTGGGGGTAATGATTCTTCGTCCTTGAAGAGGAGGATATTTGTTTTGTACATTTTATGAGGAAATGTTTCTGACTTCTTTTTCATTCTTAGAGGAAAGAATACAGTTAAGGGGATTTACTTACCCAGATGTAACAAAAATGTGAATCCCATTAGTTGAAAACAAAAATAAGACAAAAGCTTTGATATGCTTTACTTTAGAAGCCTATTCTGAACCTTATGGCCCAGTTCTTAAACTTGTTAAAACTTGACAGAAAAGGTGATCTGACCACTGAATTTTGTTCTCTCGTTACCTCTTACAGTTATAAAGCTTTGCTAGAAGTAGGATACAGCAGGCACTTGGCCACATACTGCAGTGGATAGACCTTAAAGCTGGAATTCAGAGGACCTGGATTTATTTCAACCTTTCTGCTACTGACTGTTGTGTCCTTGGAAATGGATCTCAAGTCTCTGTATGCCTTCAAAGTGGGAACAGTCCAGCTGTCTTCCCTGTAAAGTGCTCGCACATGCACTGTTGAAAAGTGCTATAACGGAGTAATTTATTAATCCATGCAAGCTGCTATATGTCACCTTCATATTGATCAGAGCGGTTTATGCTGGCTTCAAAGCAAGCTATGGTTTAAATTAAATAAAATAAGACTGAAACAAACTGAGTAAGATTGTCCCTACATCCTTTCAGCTTGTTTTAACTCCACATGTTTAAAATCATGTAGTTTCCTCCATTCCTGAGCTGCGGTGGTTTTCTAAGTACTAAGACCCCTTATACCTTCATTCATGAGATCTGGCTCACTATCTCCTCTTCTTTCCTCTGTGGATGTGGGCTGCCAGAAATTACACGTGGAAGTTATCCCTCTATACACCAAATCAAAGGAAGAAAGTCCGTTCCCCGACATACCAAAACATCAACGCGAGGGATTTTTAAAGAAGGGTTTGAGGGCATCAGAGGAACTGAATTTGGACTAGAACAATCAGAAGGCTGTTCCAGAGCTACAGGGTGGCATAGTAAAAAAGGTGCAAAATGTTCGGTGCATTTGGAAGACAAAGAGAGCAGTCAGAAAAGGAGAGCTGGCAGGTTGCAGAGAGCAGGAAGAGGTGAGGAGGGCAGTGGTGCAACCAGAAGTGGACCTGTGGAGTGTTTTTGAAGTGAGGAAGACAAGCTTGCACTTAATATGTAAGGAAATTAGGAAAGAGCAAGATAGAAAATCTTTGCAGCTGTATTTTGGATGGAATTAAAGGAGGCCAAAAAGCTGAGAGCAACGGATCCTGCTCATCCAGATTTGGAATTTTATCTACAGGATTCCCACAGCCGTGACCCACCATACTTTGATCTTTATCTTTTTCAAGTACTCCCCTTTGGTCAAACATCACAAGAGCACTGCTGCTGTTGAGCTGAAATTGCATTCCACCGCCAGATATTGGGAGCAACTGTCTTCCACTCAATCTCATAATTTTGTCATATCATCATTTAAAACAGCTAGCCATTCTTGTCTGAAAATTACATAAAGATGGTCTTTCTACTACTGCAAATCTCTTTACTGTTCATCAGGCAAGATAATGTGTAGGTTCTTATGCCAGAGCAGTATCTGGAGTGCTCAAACAAATGTTTTTTTGCATAACTCAATAGTTGAGGTGAATTTAGGGACTTTCACCAATTGTATATTTTGATCTTTATTTGGAAATATTTAATCTATAGCTGTGTACCATATAGATATTCCCCACTAACCTTTGCTGTATAATGCAGTAAATGCACCAAACTCCTAAATACAAGGTCCTAAATGCATTTTACAAAATTTGGAACATTTTCAATCACTTTAAACCCAACATATTGATTTTCCTGAAAGTTTTTCTGACCAAACATTGAAATCTGCCCACTTGGATTTGACCTCTCATATTTATTCATTTATATCTAATAAAAGAATAACCTATCAATAAGATAATCATGCAGGCATTTAATGTTATGCATAGCATACTGCCACTAAAATTAATGGAAGTATTATTACATATATTAAACATAGGTATAAGTATTTGAAAGACTTAGGATTAATTTTACAAACTTGAAAGAAAAATCCAGATTTAAATTTTAATCATTTATGGTTATCATTTTGATGAGTAGGAAGAATTAACAAAATATATTTGCTTACAGCCACATCTACCAGGCTGCCCTTTTTAGTCAGGCACCTGCAGGAACACACTGTGTTAGATTTTTAGATTTCCTCCCTCCCACCATATGCATTAAAAAGGAAAGTTGTGAAAGCAGACCTGAACTTTTTGGTATCACCAGATTTCTGGTACTAAATCCTTTAGTGTTGATACAGCACATTAATGGAACACACCTGCTACTAGTTAATATTATGTTCATTGGGAATTAGGTGTGAGCTATTTGTTTTCCCATTTGCTCTCATTCTCTCCAGATACAACAGTATTTTCATATCACACCTAAGGTCCATGTGCACCACTCAGTCTTCCCTCAGAGATCTATATCACAGGATTTTCATGCAAAAAAATTTTCAGTCTTAGCTAGGAGTCCTCTTTCTCAGTCTCTCTAGACCCAGTTTCAAATTCTTGTTTCAGCTGTGGTAAGAAAAGAAAATAAAATAGATTGAAAGATTGGTAAGCTGCTGCGAACACTTCCTTTGATATCTAATTGCCAAAATACAGAATAACTTCAAAAGGGTGATAGTCTTGGACTTCTTTCTTCTTCCTCAAAGGGTGGAGGACTTCATCAGAGTCTCAACTTTTATGGATCTATCATCTCTTGTCAGTAGACAATGGATTTAACCAAAAGGAGAGCTCTGAGCCCTGGGATCCTGGAGGATAAATAACACTGCAGTAAAACTTTAGTATTGAAACAGATGTCTCCCCCAGACAAATAAATACTGTATTTCAATTTAATCACAGCTTTTGGGATATCTGATATTTTCTGTAACATTCAGCTCCTAGAGTAATATTTGTATATAAGAATCTGAGCTTTCATATAAAAGGAAAAAGAAAAAAAACAAAACAAAACAAAACAAAAAAAAAGAAACAAACAAAAAAACCCGCATTAGCCCTTATGGTTAGAACATTAACTGTGAGGTCTCATGTAAAATTGCAGAGGGCAAATAAAATGTATAAATATGATCATGCAAATACATATATTTAAACCCAAGCTCATTATTATTCAGGGGTTAACACATTCCTTTTGAGTGTCTGAGGTCAGCAATACTGTAAATGACACAATCTTTAACCTAGCAATGTGGAAGACTAACATAAATCAAGAAACAGTAGGAAACAGTAAGGAGAGGGTGGAGAACCTGGCAGGAAAAACACTGATACCATTATGTCCCCTTTCCATGGGCACTTGTGTGAGGAGTAACTAAGGGAAGCAACTGGAGACATAAGGCTTGGCATAGAAGTGGCTGAGTAACTTTAGTGAAAAAAGGGTGATGCTGCTGTGGATGGGTTTGCAGAGCACAGTATATAGGAGGCAATTTAAGGAAAGTGGAGAAGCAGATAAACAGGCTATTAAGGATGACATTGCTGAGGGAGAAAAGGAGAGGTTACACGTTAGTTTATTCTGGGTCTGTCTAAAGCTGATAGAGATGGAAATTCTCTGTGCTTTAGATAGAGGAGATTGTTTCTATAATACAAAGACATAAAATATAATTTTATATATTTTGGAGTCTATAGAATAAACACATTTTGCCTCTGAGGAAAAATGTGGCTAAAGCTTCCATATAATAAATTTATGATTTTGAAATTTTCATTCTGTAATAATATTATGTATAGATCTAAAGTGATAAAGAAAAAGGTAACAATACATCTGCATTATCATGCTAGTTTACATATTAGTTTACAGCTCACATTCAAGTACAAATTCCTCATTGCTGCATTGCCCATGGATTGGTTTATATGTTTACTCTGGGAAAGCCAAACGTGCCTCCTGTTAAACCTCAGCCCTACAGACTGTATGGTTAAAGATATTCAACCCATTTGGCTCTAAAATCTCAAATCAAATGAGTTCAAGCAAGCCTAATTTAAAGACAGTGTAGCTGTATGGTAAATTACCTTAGACAAAATGACTTTTTAATGACAACCTTGTAATGCGGAAGGCATGTGAGAACACAGGGATGCTCTGGTCATCCCCCTTGAACTCCTTTAGGACATGCAGACAAGTGAAATACAGTTAACATCTCCTGATTGCTTTACTGTATCTCAAACAAGAGAAAGCCATGAAGCGATGAAGTATTACAGCCAAAAGCAGTTCACATTACTCTTACACCAGAATCAGAGGAGCTGTCAGTGACAGTGCCTGGATTGTGTGCAGAGCCTGAGGGCAGTGCATGATATCCACAGTGCAAGGTGGCCTCTCTGCAGAGCCTTCCTTGGCCTTTCCGAGTCTCCATGGAGTAATGCTTGGCATATGCAAGCTCTCATTTTTAAAATGCTCTTTAAATATGTTTTTCCATACTTTCCTTTAACTAGTTCAGTGGTCTCTAAAAGTGAAATACAAAGCTCTTGAGCTGTTAAGTCCAAAGCTTTGGGGCCCAGTAAATACAGAGAATTTATTTAAGTTCTGTTCTTTTACGGGTAATCTTCTGAGTTTATTACCACCATACCACATGATTCATATCTTATATTTCTTACTTGAATGATTTCATTCTTCAGAGAGTAATCATCTTTTTACCTGTTTGTAACAGAGTATGGTCTCAGCTGCCCCCCTACTTATTTCTTCATTAACTACTCATTTCTAAGCACTTAATTTTAGCTGGGTTTTTATTCTCTGTCTGCTTTTGAACACTGCCAACTAAAATGAGAAGTCAAGTCACAACACTGTATTATTTTGTATCTGTGCCTACATGTGTAATATCAAGGAAAAAGTAATCAGGATATAGCCTACGGCATTGAATTCTGCCATGCAATGTATTGAGCACTGATTGGAACAATTCAGCAACAACTCAAGCCAACTAGCAGCATTGGGATCTGCTTGCCCTTGTGACCGATACAACTTTTCAGGAATATATTCAGTCTCCACACTACTGAAAACAAATTCATTGCCTGAGAACATATTCTCTACCAGCTTTTAAGACACCATGCAATGGAAATGGAATATAATTTAGTCTGGAAAATTAAATGCTGTCATGTCAACAGCCTGATGATTTAGACATGCTTGAATGCATGTGCAGACACTTTATATTAGTTCCAATGTAAGGGGGTGCTGTTTCATGTAAAGAAGCCTGGACTAGAGCTTAAAAAAACAGGTTCTGTAATTCTGAATTTTCCAGTCGCCTGCTGGTTATCCTTTGGAAACGTTCTGATACCTTCTGTTTTCTATCTGCCTAATATTAAGATGATACTGCTCTCTTTTATGCTGCTTTAAGATCTAGGGATGAAGTTAATGAGGGATGAGAAGTCAAAAAAAGACTAATAAAAGTCATTAGGTGACCTTAACAACTTAGTGAAAATAAATAGCAAATGACTAGACTGCTCTTTGATTCACAAGCAATTCTGTGAAAAGACAGTCTGATTTCCCCTAAAATTTCCCTTCACCTCACAAAGCACCACAAACATATATTGCATCTATACTCTTGAAGCTTTTATATCTAACTTGGCCAAACTTGCACAAAATCATCCTTGTGTTCTGCAGACTGGAATGCCATCAAATTTAGGTCTGGCACACAACACTGAATTTATCCTGCGACAAAATGTGTGTTTGGGTAGAACTTTATCCTGAGTTCAGATATATATCTCATGAAGTATGGATTCAATAAATGTGACCTTTTCTCAGGACTGGCCAGAAGTAGAAATATGAAATGTGGTTTAGGGTATCTCTGCTCTCCCTTGATCTTAGTGCCAGTTTGGCTGCTAACATATATCAGAATAGCTTCAACAAATGCTTAGCTATATATAGCCCCAGGGGGGGTATATAAACCACTGGGGATATTCATTATTCTGAAATGATCTAACTCTGCCTCCAGCTATGTACTCTACATTAGACAGTGTATGGGAATCATCTGGCCAAACATAGCTGCCTACAGAAGGAGTCATTTAGATCTTGTTTATAGTCAATGGAGTGAAGTAGGTACTTGCAGGGCATGGTTCATCTCATTCTGAAGAAGACATCTTTGACAGATCAGATAAAATGCATCCTAGAAGTGCCAGAACATGCTTCCAAGCTGAATCTGTGTAGACAAGAATTTAATTTAGGACCAGAGGGTAATAGAGAGAGAAAGAGGCAGCTCCACAGTGCAATACATCTGGATAATTTTACATGTCTGTCTTTGGATAAAAGTTGAATCCTTCCTGGAGATCCCCACTTCTCTCCTTTATCTAAGGAGAGATCCTGGGATGTCAGTCTGGGCTAATAATATCTATGTGTGGAATTCTAAGATGGTAGGATGAATCCCACTCTGGGACAGGTTAGGCCAAATTTGGCCAAATCTGGCCAAATCTGTAGGCCTTGTAGACCTCTAGATTGACCAAACTGTTCATGGAAGTTTTCTTGGAGCAGATGAGCTGTATTGGGAATTAAAACCCAAGAAACAATAAAAATTATAATATTATACCTCCAGAAAATACTAATTATCAAAATTTTTAGAAAAAATAATGAAAGTTCCCACACCTTAACATTAATATTTTACTACACATACAGCACAAAAACTCCAGGAAAGAAGCCCCACATCACTGAGAAACTTTTCAGAACTTTAAGAAAAAAGAAGCCGCCAAGTAAAAGCATGAACATTTTCAGGAAAGCAGTAAAATTTCTATTCCAGAATGTCAAAAAAAAGGAAAATCACACACTATGTTTTATTTTTGATGGTGAAATAATCTTCACTTTGCAGAGGAAATGATGGAGGAAGAAAAGCCTTAAGCAGCAAATCCAGTCTTAGGCAAAATCAATTTCTTCCACTTCTGGCAGTATCTTTTTAGAAGTGTGTGTGTGGGGTTATTAAGTTTCTTTTTGTTTGTTTGTTTTTGGTTTTTGGGATTTTGTTGTTTGTTTTTGTTTGGTTTTGGGGTTTCTTTTACCAAAAAAAAAAAAAAAAAAGCATTAGTTAATGAGATTTCCGTCTTTTTTTCCAGACTACTTGCCTAAGTCACTTCTTTTATGAATGTACACAGCTTTTAACATTTTGAGGAAAATTAAGGGAAAGGAAAAAAGGAACTAATTTTTCTAATTAGTTTTTTTAAACGGTGAGTGACAAGTGAACTAGAATTGAGCAATACATCATGTAACAGAGGAGCTCTAAAATGATGCCTACATCATACAGTCTATTATATATCCTCACATTTGTGTTGTTCAGCAATTACTTCTATTTAAGAAAGCAGTAATAACAGTCCAATTTGATACTGTAACCGCGCTTTAAGAAGTAAATAAGATTACAACCTGAAGTAATAGATGCAGTACCACCTGACTGACATAAGCAGTTGTGGAGAGTACAGGGTTGGGGTTTTCTTCAGTATCTGAGCAGGATGTGGCATGGATGAATAGTATTTGAAAGTCTTTTGAAACAGAGCTTCACATGATTAATCTAAAAAAGCTATGCTACTTTACAAAACTGGTTTATAATTATTATGCATCTATTCATTTGAATGGTGGAAATATGAAGTACTTGTACATTTCAGGAAATGTATATGATATGACTAATTTTCAGACTTACTTTACATTGTTAATGTAGAAATACTAACTTAGTAGTGTAGTAGCAATACACTTCAGATTATGCTTGTGAACATCTCTGAAATTGGTCTTGACAGGTTAAAAGACAGAAGAAAGTTGAAAGCTAGGAATGTCCTCAGAACTCAGCAAAAAATTAACATAAGAGACTTTGTTTTAGCAATGTGTTCATTTTTTAATGACAGCCTTGCGTGACTCAATTCTGCTCAATATAAACTGTGATTGTTCATTTTCTATAAAAATCGACTATGGAATTAAAAAGATACTAAAAAATTAAATAAAGAAAATTGCAGTTCCAGATTCTTTGTAAGGAAATTGCATATTTAATTTTTTTCAGATACTGCAAAATGTGTTTCACAATGTAACGTCTTTTGTGATGAGGTGGCTAGTTGGCACAGTTACCTTTAAAATAATAACTGAAGTTACCCGTTAGTGAGACTTAATCCTGTGATGTCAATATGACTTTTCTACTGATTTCAATATGCTGTACAGCACACTTAGCAAATGAGAAATAACACCAGGTGAAAAACATCCTTGTAGACTATTAAGCAACTGGCTTCGGGGCGGGGGGGGGAAATCAGACATATCAAATGCTAGAGAAATTTTCATTTGTCAGAAGACTATTTAAATGTTAGCCATCCTCTTGCTCTAGAAGTAAGAAAAGAAAATAATGAGGTGATTTTTCAGTGCCTTTGAGTGCTGTCAGTTTGAAGCAAGATTTGGAAATATAGGCAGTAAAGTTGATGGAAAGCAAAAATTAATATAGGTAAATGCTAGGTTCTGGATATAAACCAGTTGTTCTTACACAGAGTGGAGAGGAAAACCACTTGGAGCTTTAAACCATCCTTCCACTCTTGTCTTTGTCATCAAAAAGCTACTTCATTCATGACTGATTTTTAAGTTTTGACCAGAGGTAAAGTAATAGTTTTAGTATTAATAATAATTATTAAAAGTAATACTTTTAATAATTAAAGTATTCAAGTAAGTGATTATGATTCTGTCAACTGTTTAATAACAGGTTGCCCTCATTCTCTCCTATGGTAATTGTTTATCTTGAATAGTTATTCAAACTCAGACTGAACTGGGGCAAATAAAAAGTGAGGTTACAGACTTGCTAAGGCAGGTGATACCCAGGATGGGTAACCAAAGTTTTGAGGGCCACTTGTGATCTCATAGCATATCTAAGACATCTGTTGAGATCATTATTTGAACACAGAGTTTAGAGGAGAAACGTGCCCTTCCAGGGAAGCAGGTAGAAGCCTAGAACAGTTAAATTAGAGGGCTTTAAGTTGCTCAATTCTACTGATAGCTTTCAATCTTTCCTCTAATTAGCAGATAACTGTGCACATAAAGTAGAAGAGGGGAGATGGAGAACAATTCACTACAGAATGGTCTGTATCATAGCACAGAATCACAGAATGGTTGAGGTTGAAAGAGACCTCTGGAGGTCATCTTGTCCAAACCCCTGCTCAAGCAGGGCCACATAGACATGATAACGGGACAACATGACAACAAGGCAAACTCCTCAATATTGATATACAACTTCAGAATAGAAAGAAAGAAAGTTAGTTCCCCAGTATGCAGGGGAAATTCTCTAACTCGCTTGTTGAACCTGAAATCAATTTTATTTTCTATTTTGATTAAAAAACATTGGGGAAATACCTTGGACAGGGGCCAACTCAAACTGATGTAGTTTCCTTTCTGAATTTGAACCTGATGAATCAAGAACCGAATCATTCATGAGTTTTTCTGGAGATCCCATTTAATCCTCCCATTGGCCTGATGGCCCTCCTGACATGACAGGTTTCCTTCCTTTCTCTTAGGGCATGATTGCACCTTTGCAATTTTGCAATCTACTTTTGGAGTGGATCCCAGGTTAGGAGCCCTTATTACCCACTTGAGTTAACACAAAAAGTCTCTTTATCCTTTAAACACATTAGCTCAGTAAGTGACTCAAAGAGCCTTTTCAGAATTAAGGCATGCTCACCAAAGGGACAGCAAGCAGAATAATGGTAAAAACATTTACATGTCAATTTCTGCTTACCTAAAACTTAAATGTTTCTTACACCTCTGGTTCCACTCACTTTTGCCTTCATCTGCAAAGGAGAAACAGGTTATCAGAATGAAGCATAATGTCCAAGCTTCATTTCATGTTTCTGTCAGTATTCCTCATTGTCATGGTTTAGCCTCAGCTGTCAACTAAGCACCACGCAGCAGCTCATTTACCCCTCCCCCCCAAGGGGATGGGCAGGAGAATGGAAAAAATCCAAAACCTCATGGTTTGAGATAAAGACTGTTAAATAGGCTAACAAAGGAAGATAATAATTACATATATATATATAAACAAGTGATGTACAAATGCAATTGCTCACCTCATAAGAAAAAAAACCCTGATGTTCAGTTAGTTTCCAAGCAGCAATCCCACCTTCCCACTAGTTTTCCCAGTTACATATAGGGCATGACATTCTATGATAAGGAATATCACTTTGGCCAGTCTGGGTCAGCTGTCCTGGCTGTGCTCTCCCAGCTTCTTCTGCACCTGGCAGAGCATGAGAAGCTGAAAAGTCCTTGACTTAATGTAGACACTACAACCACCTAGCAACAGCAAAAACATCAGTGTGTTATCAACTTTATTCTCACACTAAGTCCAAACCACAGCATTGTATCAGCTACTAGAAAGAGAATTAACTGAATTCTCAGCTGAAACCAGGACATTCATACTGCAATCTCTGGCAGTATGTTAAAACTTTCTTATGTCTTCTTCATATCCAAGGTATATTTTGAGTATTTTGAAATACTCCTATATTATGAAAGTCATAGCTGTGGGTTTGTTTTTCTTCATTACTTCCTTTTTCTTTCTTTCTTTCCTTTTTTTTTTTTTAATTAAATTAATCAAAAAATAAAAAAATCAGCAGAAATCTTTTAGGAAGTTTCTTGTATATTTTTTAGCATGATGTTATTTTCTAAATTTCCAAAGTAGTATATTATTTTTTTCTTCCTTCTTCAGTAGGCATACAGCTGGTTGTAAGTTTTGCCCATTATATTTCTAGCTCTAACAATCAATACAATTTGATGAGTCTTTTTGCTGTTCAGAGAATCACAGAATAGTAGAAGTTTGGAAGGGGTTGGAAGGATCCTCCAGAGACCATCTAGTCCAGCCTCCTGCTCAAAACAAATTCTGAACCCAACTCCTGCCAGAAGCATTGATTTAATCACCAAATGTGTTTCTGAGTAACAGTGATATGGATTGCTTTTCATTGAGGTTATATTATATGATGGAACCTTAATTAGTGTTAGTGAGAATGAAGCATAAGAGTTAAGTGATTGTTGCAGCTATTAACACAGTAGCCCAAAGATTTTGGTAGAAATTAGATCTGACTTTACACATTTTTGTGTCACAAGTTTCTGACAGGGCTTTCTGTTGATTGTAATTAATAGACATTCCCATTAAATGACTCTTCAATTGATACACAAATTAACATCTAGAACTCATAGGATACATATTGCTTATACTGCTTTGGAGGAACAGATTAAATTTAATGCAAATAATTAAAAAAAAAAATCCAAAAAACAACCAACTAACAAAAGAAAAAGAAGTGTATATCTGTTTGGGTTCAAAACAAATGTTTAAAACCAAATTAAACAAAACTGCTATTCCATTCATTAAATTTATCCATAAAGAAAGGAAGCATTTTCAGAGATACTCTGCAGAAGGTTTTGTGGCAGAAAACTTGAAAGAGCTCTTTGTGAGTTAAAAAGACTACTGAAGGATAGAGTATAAGGGAGGAGGATGTTTACTTCCCTTATAAATTGCTCTGAAGCTCTGCCATGAATTTATGTACAAAACAAATTACCTTGGTTTTCATAAGTTACAGTAACATGTTTTGAGACTGACATTGTCTAGAGTAGTTTAAAATAGTTTGATTTCCAGAATACCAAGGCATTTTCATCCAAAATATGCAGCATCCTCTACAAAATGTTGAGATGACATTTCCAAGTGTGACCAGCTGGATAATTTTCTTTTGCAGGACACTCATATAGCTTAGGCACTATTATAACAATATAAGAACAGAATCAACTTTCAGATCAGTGAATGATCACTTTGTGAGTGACCAAATGTTTCTACCATTCGGATGTGGGAGAAAGAAATGTCTTGCACCGAAACATAGCATCTATCCTTTCAACCACATTGAAGTGAGTCATGGTTGAGAATGATATTCAGATCAAGGCCAACCTAGAGGTGCTTGATAGGCTTATTAGCCAGAATGAAATTAATTATGTAGCAACAGACAATATTTTTCTTTCAGAAGCTGATTCTGAGTTACATGCTATGTTGAGCCTCCATGAAAGCTTTTTACCCATGAGATCAAGAAATAATGTCACAGCTATATGACTGGGATTTATTTTAGAGATGGATGGGGTAAGAAAATGCTGATCCAGTTCAGATTCTAAATGACAATGTTTTATACTGTAGGACATAAAGTACAGTTTCAGTCTGACAATAAATGAGAAAGAGCAAAATCTCAGGCTTAGTGAAAGCTGAATGTATTTTGAAGACAGAGGAGCAGTGTTCCATTAAACAGAAAACACCCATTAGAACCTCACTGAAAAGTTTGTGGAAAATGTTACTCGTATGACACAGTCCCCAGGCATATTCTGGATGCTGGCTGATGTTCTTAGAGACTTATTTACAGCTCATTTCAGCAAAATGAGCTTCATAAAACTTTCCAAGGGATGGTAGGTAATTATCATTGTTCTTCCTTATTTGTATTCCTTTAACACCTACAGAACTAACCAAGGGGCATTCAACATATTATTGCAACACACAATCCCAAAGCTTCCTAAATGCATCCAAAAAGAATTCAACTGAAATTCAACTGAAACACCCAAAACTTAATTTGTTATCAAGAATACATTGCCGAACAGGTTTGTATTAGAAATCAATATTTCCTTGTTTGTGCTTGTTTCAAGAATGAGAACTCTTCTCATGTTTCTACTTCAGTACGGATTGTCAAAGTCTTTCAATGCCTTGAGCTAAATCTTAGCTAAATTTAAGATGAGTAAAAATTACTCTCTCTTTACACTTCTGGAAAGGATGGAAAATGCACAACAGGAGAAGGGAGTCACTGGAGAGATGGAGAAAATCCTTTATTATTTGGAATTTGCAGAAGACGAACCCATCCTAACACATCCCTGAAGTCCTGTAGCAGTCTGACACTGATTCCAGTGAGAAAAGAATTAAGTTGCTATACATTTTTCACTGAGGGATCCCTTTGAGAGTTTATGTTGACAGAACCACTGCTAATTTCCCTATCTAGCTGAAAATGAGTGGAAAAGAGTAGCAGAGAGTTTTTCTGAAATTACTAGTTAGTAAAAACTTGCTCCTATCTTCTCTTTCAATTTCACCCACACCACCTTTAAAGATACTCCTTTCAGCCTGCTCCCACTTGCTTAGGTCTTCAGCCCTTTACCCATTCCACAGAACTGCCAGTTCAGCTAATGACAACTGTCATTTCAGACAAAATAAGGACCCTTAAGACTAGCAAAGATCTACTGTTTAAACTCTGGAAACTATTTTTGTAAAAAATAAATAAATAAAAAAAATAATAAAAAAATCAGGTTGATGAAATGAAATTTCATTTTATAGATCAGCTGCCATAGTTGCTGGCCAGAGATCTGGATAAAGCCTGGAAGGAAGCCTCCTGACATGCTAAAGGAAGTCCTTGCACCTCTCTTGATGGTCATAAGATTGGATGGAGTTGGTTTACTTGCTTACCTTGGCAGTCGTCTACCTGGAGCCTGCAGATACATTCTGCTGGAGAGAGACATAAAGGAGAGGCTACATGAGACCACTCCAGCTGCCTAGTAGGTTGTTCTCTGGTACAACACTGATTTCAAATATATGATGCTTCAGATAAAATAGGGAGACATATGCTCAGTCCCAATGAACTGAATCCATTGTCACAAAGTATTATGATAGCTTGAGATAAAACAGATGCTACAAGAGTTGTAACAAACTTATCACGCAATGTTGAAATGAGATACACAAGGGGCAGCAAGTAGCCTTTTAAAGTCACTTTTTTACTGCTGTTCTCTAGTAACATTTCTGCCACTTAGAATATCCTGTCAGCATCAGTTAAAGCATCTGAAAGTCTTTTGCGTGAGACTTCATTAGTGCAAGTGCATAAACTCTATGGCTTTTGTCAACTCTGTGCAGGACAGTTACAAACTCTTATTGATGATCATCTCCAGTTGTCCTTTCCTCATCTGTGACCAAGCAGAGTATGGGATTTAATTAATTTTACTTTAGGTATATAAAATGTAGGCTTTTTCTCCAAGCCTGGTATTATCCCTTAAAGATAACAGAGAGAAAAGAGCCTAGAAGATGTCGAAAACTCTTATAGCATGAGATGGAAATTCCTATGTCTTTTCATTAACCAGAAAGGGGCTTAGCAGGACTAACTCATGAGGAGATGTCTACATGGAGAGATGATTCCTATCCTTGGAGTACAGGCACAGGAGTTGCCAATGTTTCACACACATTCCAACTCTGGCAGTGCTAAGTAGTCTAGGCATTATTATTCCAATGAATGAACCTTACAGTGCCTGAAGTCTGCCCCAGTAGAGCTTCTCAACAATTTGAAAAGAAGCATTAAACAGAAATATCAACAGTATTAAATCAGCCAGTTTTCATTGTGTGGTCTCACAGTGACTACCCTTCACTAGTCGTTTCAACAGGTAGCAGAGATAGTAATTCAAACTATCAAGTATAAAGCAGCTTTCATAAGAACTCAGTTGTTTTGGATGCACTTAATCTTGCAATTTATATGACTACCAGTAATTTTTTAGAGATTAGTACTGAAATAGCTTCCCAGTGCTAATTTTTATTTTTGCTTAAATCTTGGTCTTCAATATGACATAACCTATATTGATAGCTACCATGACATTTTTATGATAGTTATATCACAGACTTTTGTATGATTATTCTCACTTCATTTTATTGCCTTTGTATTCTTTTAGTTTTATATTTATAGTTGTATATTCATTTTTCACCTCAACTAAATGATTTACCTAAGGTCATACAAAAATTTTTGCAGCAAAGCAGAGATCTGAACCTCCATCTCTCAAATCATAAGCAAATGTCTAAGCACTTGTCAAACTCAGGAAAAAAAATCTTGAAAATACATTCTTCTGTATTGGATACCTTTTGAAACTATTTATACTTTTGCTTAGAATCTTCAGAATTTCTTTACAAACATAACACTTAAAAGAAACAGAACACCACTCCTTTTTTGAATTTTATTCCTTAAAAAGCTATAAAAAAATGTAATATCCTGAAAAATGTTAAGCACAGTGTAGAAAGGGAGGAACTGTGTCTGGAATTTTGTGAGTAGTGTGTGTGGGCAAGCTGAGCCATTTACATTAACCAGTGTTGGTCAATGCGGATACACTGAACCATTTCAAAAGTAAATGCTTCAATGCCTACTTTGTTGTGCTGAAGGGTAGACCAGCCAATAACCACATGATCCCATCCTGTGTTCTTGGCAGTCTGAAACCTGAGTTCCTGCATATAGCAAAGTATAAATATAACTCATTCAATAAAAATTAACTGAAGGCTTTCAAAACTTTTTTTTTTTAATAAAAGGCTTTGGGATTTGGTTCTTTTCTATGGAAATCTTCAAGTCATGTTCTTTCCTTCAACCAAATCAGTCAATCCATCCTCAAGTTGCATAAATAAATAAATATTTTGTCCCCCTACTGCCATTTCCTACATTTGTGGGGTTTAGAAGGTGAGAGAAGACCATATCAGAACACGTTTGCATGCAAGAATGTGCTTCTCTTTTTTTTAAGGCAGAACTGCCTGGATCAATAAAGAACTTACTGCCTCCCTCATTTAGTATTGCTGTTGGTTAACTGGATACTTGCAAAGCTGCAATCACATACATCAGACAAGCCTAGTGAGCTAATCCCAATGTATTACTCCTCTGTAGTTATATTTGAAAGGTAAAATGATATTAAACCTGAAACATTGCAGACTGCTTGACAGAAGTGTTGAAATCTGAGGCAGATAAAAATCATTGAAGAGGAAGGCGGGGGGGGGGAAATAAAGCATAAAGGGAACAGAGATGAAAATTGTTTTCATGGGGAACTTGCTTCACTAAACTCTGAATTGATATGGTAAATTACATTAACATCTGATACAGATGTGCTTTAAGTTTAGTGGCAAGATTAAATCCATATGTAGTTACTCTCTACTACACAAGAAATGTAGATCTGAGTTGGGCCTTTCCAACAAGACGGCTCCCTATTCAGTGACATAGGTGATCAGGGGACTGGAACGTCTCTCATATGAGTAAAGGCTGAGATAGGCCGAGTCTATTCAGTCTGGAGAAGAGAAGACTGAGACGGGATCTGATCAACACTTACAAATATCTAAAGGATGGGTGTCAAGAGGATGGGGCCAGACTCTCCTCAATGGTGCCCAGTGACAGGACAAGGGGCAACAGGCACAAACTGGAACACAGAAAGTTCCGTCTCCGTAGCAGGAAAAACTGCTTCACTCTGAGGGTGACCGAGCACTGGGACAGGCTGCCCAGAGAGGTTGTGCAGTCTCCTTCTCTGGAGATATTCAAAACCTGCCTGGATGTGATTCTGTGCAACCTGCTCTAGGTGATCCTGCTCTCGCAGGGGAATGGGTCTAGATGATCTCCAGAGGTACCTTCCAAGCCCTACCATTCTGTGATTCTGTGATATCCACACAAGAAATGTTGCCTCCATTAACATTGACTAATCCCTTGAGAGATCTGCTACGATCTTCTTTTTGTTGGCCTGATAAAGACAATAACTTCATTTAATTTCATTTCCAGACTCTGTGATATCCTGAATTTTGGAAGCAGTTTTTTCCTTGCTGTTCTTCATATCAAAGAAAGGTTTTTAAAAGCAACTCTAAATTTTTGCGCAATTTTCACAAAGTGAAGTATAATTTTCAATACTTTCTGAAAACATAACCCATAATACTAATACTACCAAAATCCCTGGAAATATTAGGCCTAGTGACACAAGCAATAGCATAAGCTGAAGTGGTCCAGATGATGATATAAGTACCATATCCAGCTCACAAGATATATTTGTTAGCTTAGTGATCTTCTCAGAGGAGATGGGTTACAGCAGGTGTTTGACCAAAAAAAGTCAATACTCTTGCTATACATCTTCAAACTTATTGCCATGCAATGGTTCCATAACAGGAGATTTCTGCGAAGATGCCACCTGGTCTTCTTAGGATGCTGATGTTGAATGATGCAGAGAAGAGTAGCTCAGCAAACCCCACAGCTGCTACCACTCCCATATACTGCAAGATCTGGTCCCTAATGTAGGGCCCTGCTGCTGCCAGACACCTAGGTGGGATTTTCTGAAGGTCTGGGGTCCTGTGTTACTTACATGGTTTAGACAAGGGTAGGACAGAGAAAGCCATGGGAGACCAAACCACTTACACAAAGAAAGATTGAAGGGAAAACAAGGAGAGGCCTTCAATAGCTTGACCAAAGTGGGGACATTTTAATGCTAAATTCCTGGACCCTTCTGGCTAATATAAGAAAGGGAAGAATAAGCAGCAAGGAAGATTCAATGAGATTCAAATACAAGACTGATTCCCCTTGAAGCTATTATGTTGCACACATATGCTCTCTTGACCCCTATTGAAAACAGACATGGTCACTTCTGCCAAAATCCTCAAAGGTTTCAGAAGCATAAATATGCTGAAGGGGCTGAGTTTCATTATTTAAACACTGACTGTTCAGGTCACTGAAGCATATGAAGTAGTCAGAGGAACAAATACGTGATCAGACTTCTCCGTTTGTTTATGATTGAAGTTCAGACATCACCAAGATGTTCCTATCATTGTCATGTATAAATCTGTCCTCGGCATACAAAACCATTCTCCTTCCCCCCTCCCCTCTTGCAGTCCACCTCCTGTATGCCCTCCATGAATCTGCAGTGACTCTTGCTTGCTTCTGGCTTTGCTGGGTGGAAGGAATCTCACTAAGAAAGGCACCAGTACCACACTCAGTGCTGTTTCAGGTCCTACTCTCAGAAAACAATTTATTGCTCTAATAAAATGATACATTTGTTTTTCTCTTGTTTTTCATAGCCCACAGAAAGAGGCCAGCTTTAGCTGAGTCATATACCAGGCAGGTAGACAATAACCCTTTCCTGGCTGGCTTGTGGTGTTGTATTTTACCCTTACTGCCTCCCCACCTCTGTGCCCCCAACTTGGTTTGTGTGAGGACCATGCTGAGCTGGGAGCAGCACGTTCCCTGTATTGCCCTGTCCCCTTCAAAATGGCACCAAGAGCGACTGCCTCGCACTACTCACTATGGCTCTGCAGGCAGAAGCTGAGAATCTTCATCAGCATGTTGCTACAGGTCATTCTGCCTCTAGCTACGTTTTTAATAGCACAGATCTTGTATTGCAGTAGTGAGATTAAATAATATCTTGACAGAAACAGCTTCAGTCTTGTCATCAGCGTAGAGTTCGAGTGCATCTACACCCAATAGTATAGTCATACGGGCAGCTGTGCTTCATACGATATGGAAGAAGGAGGACACTGCTTTTGGGAAGGGTTATTTGATAACCCTGATCTGACTCTCCAGCTCTGCAGCAAACACAGGGTTTTTTTACAGCTCCCAGAGTTCTGTTTTTCAGGCAAATAACCTTTTTTTTTTTGTTTTTGTCAATTCTTACAACTGGCTCTGATGGTAAGTATTGATAAATGAAAGATTACTTCAGGGTCCTTTGCTTGATATGGATCAGATGGCATTTCCATTAGGAAGATTCCCGTTAGGAGAAAGAAGCCTTCTACAAGAGCAGAAGTTCAAGATTTCAGACCAGTAGCAACTTTATTGCAATGTAAATAAGATTGTTCTCATGCTGAGAATTTCTCATAAAGTTATTTTGAATAACAATAACAATAATAATAATAATAAATTATCCTTTCCGTATAACAGAACAATATGAAACTTCCAAACCAAATAGGAAGAAAAAAACCCTTCAAATAGGAACAAAAAACATTTTCTAATAAAAATAAGGCCTCAAGCTACAGCAGAATACCTCTCAGATACCTCTCCAAAATCTTAGCATTTGCATTATTCTTCCTAAGTTATGGTGGAAAAAATCCAACTCATAAAGTCAAAGCATATTATACAAATATTTATTTATTAAGAAGAGATAATATGAAAGCCAAGTAAATGAAGAAGTGGGGTACCATCTTTAAAGCTTCAGTAAACTAATGGAAACCAGGAAGAAAATTTCCTAGTAGTCAGATTATTAAAAGTTATTCACTGTGGAGCTTTTTTTCATAGTGTGAACAAAAGCAGCTAGCAGTGGTCACTGTCAGTGACCCCAGCTGTTCCAACATTATTACTATTTATCATATGTACTGCATGCACACTTAAGAGTCCTGCTCAGGAGTGTAGATCCTATACATAGTACAAACACAAAAACATTTCACAGAGCTATATTCCTAAATGTCTTTGCTTGTTTATAGAAATCGCAACTCAGAACTGTTTGGATTTGCTAATAATGTCTGGTGTGATCATTGCAACACGTTTCACAAGAATTGAGTCTACCACAAAGTACACACACAGCTTGTACAACGGTAAAGTGCAGAAATAATCCTATGAAACAAGGAGTTAGAAATTCATTGTTGCATCTTACCTAACATCAGTATGACTTAACATTTGGCAGGAAATAGACTGGAATTATGCATGCCCTATCTACTTTATCACAAAACCATTGAATGCTGCTGAATTATTTGTAGTCTTGCATGTTTTACTCACTTTTGTATTTCCAGAAATGGCATTACCAGGTCAGCCAAGATCTTCCAGCTAAAAGAATGACATCATTCCTGGAAGTTACATTTTGTGAGAATCACATCAAAACATAATACCTTATTTTTATTACTTAACTTTCACTCCATAGAACCAGGAATCAGTTTGCAAGTTGTTTACATATCTCTCCATATGCATAAGGATAGTGAATGTGACATATCCTCTCTGCCATCAGCATTATATACAATGCTTAGGAAAGGAAATTAAGAGTAATGTAAGCCAATGGAATTACAGGGTATTTTTTTATAGGAAGAATGTGATCACTCAAAGATAATTTAGCTAGGTCATGAAGGAAAAAGCTCTGTAAACATTTCCCATGTGCTCTTGTCTGATATTTCAGTCAAGATCTATTTTTTCTGAAAGAAGATATACAATAAAAACAGTGTTTTCTTAGCATCTACTAAAAAAAAAAGAAAAAAAGTTATATTGTTAACTATTGAATCTCCAATTTCCTTCCTACATACTGGGACTTTAGAAATCTCACCTCCAAATATTGGACGTAGACTATGAAATCTACCATGATGGTGGCTGAAATTAATGTGGCTGCAAAGTTTGTCTCTGTCAGCCCAGAGTTTATGAAGTTCTTCTAGATAATTTCATTTTTACAATTGCACAAAGTGTTTTCAAACAAGGCTTTATAATCCACAGAAGGATGTTTCCTAAGTGGGGGAATACTTGTATAATAAAAATTATCTCCTTTTGCATTGCTGGATGTAAAATTCAAAGTCTGAAACAGAAATGTGGCTTTTGTGGTTCCGTCAAGGCTGTCACTGTGAGTTAAAAGAATAGTCCCCAAACATTGTTAGCCTCACTCAGAAAACACACCTGGTAACAGCAAAATGCACTGATAAGTTTAATATCTTATAGCATTTCACCTTATATTGAGGCAGAACTGTTAAATAATATTATTATTTTTTCTTTTCCTGTCATTTATTAATTATTTATTATTATTTTTTCTGTTCCTGTTGCTTGCTGAAGAGCTGTGTAATGACTTAGGTGTCAGCAGCCCCCAGCAGTGATGGGAGATGACTGCGCTTGCATTAGGCTCCTGGGAGCTCTGGGAACAGCTGCTGCAATACTGGAGATGTATTGGGAAAACAAGGAGGGACTAACCGAGGTGGTATAGCAAGGTCCTGCAGGCACGGTTTGAGGACCTATGGCAGCGAGGGATGTCTACAGGTCTGCAGTGTACTGCTGTCAGAAAGGAGTTAACAGTCTTGGTCTACCAGTAGGGATGAAGGCAATGAAGTCAGGGCTGCAGCTGCTGCCAGTTTCTCTCCTTTCTTGCCAAGACCTTGCAAGACCCAGGTTCACTTGGTGACATACTCTTAGTGTCATCAGCCCTTTCCCTAGGCTTGATGAAGGGGAGACAGAAGGCTGATAGCAGAGCTAGAAGATGCATTAATTGCATCCATGCATCTTTGTGGCCATTGATGAGTTCCCTTCAGCCAAAACTAGTGCTGCAGCTTTTTTCATACTGCTCATTTTTAATAGTCCCTTGTGCAAGCTATACCCTAAATTGTGTCTGGACATTGTCTTGGAGAGTCCCATTTGGCATGCTAGCAATTAAGCACTCACATGACAAATCTCCCTTCTCTTATTCTCTTGTCTTCTCATTGAAGTGAGTTGCACCAGTTAGGAAATTTTTTTAATGGGATCTTTTTAGGCACAGGTATTGAACCAACATTGCACGGATTTTCAGGTTAATTTAGATTTCAGTGAGGATTTGGTCCAAAACAAGTACCATGCCTTTCTTTGCTGATAGCAGCACAAATATCATACAGCTTCTGGCAGCAGACAATCTAAGAATTTCCAACTCAAGTAAATCTTATGTAGCTAATTAAAACACCATTCGCCAGGCTTCATTAAATCCCCTCCATAAAATTACTGCACATAGGCCTTTCTAACTGTCAGATTAACCCTGTCTGATACAATTAAGGTGGAAAATGAAATTGTAATCAAATCAAAAGTAGATTTTATGTACTTTATAAACAGTACCTGGGCACTGAACAATTTGTAGTGGCAGGTAGTTATAATTATAGATTAGTGCAGGATTCAGCGTTGACTACTTCATTACTTTAAGCCATTTTAATAATTTTTAAATTTAAATTATTCATGCAAAATGAAATATTTTCTGCTATTAAATCTTCTTTAAGTCTTGCTTAACATTTCTGTGGTATGCTAAGTACATGACAGTGTCTAAGTAAAATTCTCCTTGAGTTAAATGAGCCTGTTATCACAATTTGCAATGCAGAATTAAAGTCGCTGGGCCAGAGTCTCTGGTGGGTTAGTGTCAGCGTATGCTACACAACTTAGCTAGTTTAGGGACTTTATGGTTCTATTGACACAGTGCTGAAATACCTTAATCTTGATGTATTTATATCCTGTGAGGTGAGAAGTACTACTATTCCTATTTTAAGTATAGAATTAGGCACAAAGAAACTAACATTTCATCCTTCTGAGTGTTAGGCAGTTACTTCTCTCTGAAATTATAGAAGTGATGCTCTTATACATCTTTATGGACCAATTCTTAAATGATTTATCAGGACTCTGACAAAAGTTGTGACTGCATGTATTATCCTGAACACTAAGCCAATGCCCTATCCACCCTTCTTAGTCCAGAAATACTGCAGAGTGCTTTGAAGAGCAAAAAACAAGGGACTTCTGTTTTGGAAGTGAACTGTGCCACTTTTTGACAGCTGACATCAGATGTTAACCTCATCAGTTTCAGTTGTCTTCAATAGGAAAGCCTAAATCTGAAGTGGGGATGCTAGAGCAGAGCAGACAAGTGTGGCCTATAAATTTAAAAATATAAATGACCAGTCTGCAACTTTCACTTACTGAGATGCTTTCATAACAGGTTTTAATTTTACTTCCCATAATTTTGCAATGTGTCTTACTGCCTGCTGAGTTGGCTATAAATCCCTGATATAAAATACGTTCATCTTTTTAAGGAGCATGGAAATATGATGATATGGACATCCAGCCTCGCATGCTCACTTAGGTGAATGGAATGTAAGTGCTTAAACCCTCAGGTCAAGCTGTGTGTGAGGTGTACAGGTACCTCATGGGCCAGTGAAAAGAATGAAACTTCATATTGCACCATTCTTCCTCCACTCTTTAAAGGACAGTTGAGACTCTCTCAGTGTCTGGTGGTGTTTATATTATTTTCTGTTTCATCAGCATTCATGTCACATAGGTAAGTATTTCAGCTTTCCTTATAAACTTTAATGAACCGTGTTCCTACTCTTGTGATAATGATTGCCTTTCCAGGCTTAATGATGGGAAAGTCCTAGTAAGTTATCAAGCCTATCTCCCAAAACTGCTCCCTAGAGTACCTTTTAATTTAAGAGTCCCAAGTAACAGAGTTTCTACAGCTTCCCTTGGGACACTTTGCTAATGATTCGGTTAGCTCTCATGAGCTTTTCTGGATATTCATCCCAGATCTTTGTATCTTTAAATTAATTCAATACTTGCTTAAATCAACCAGAACTTTTATTATGGAGCTGACAATCAAAAAAGGAGAAGAAAGAAAACAGAAAGAAAATGTCTAGTAGGAAAGTGAATACTGTGTATGGACACTTTTGTCTGCCTTTCTGTATCCAGGTATGCCTACAGCTTTCATTTCTACAGCATCTATAAACAGATTCCAGTTCAAGTCCATTTTTTTTGTGAAAAGAACATTTGCATTTATCATAATCACTGGCTTTCTTCAGTTAAAAAATGTGAAGTGTGTAAAGTGTCTGCAGGCCACCATGAGGGACAGACTTGTGCACTTTGGTGATGCCTCTAGATGAAGAAAGAGAAGAGAGGCTCAACGACCAGTTTTCTGTTTTCAGCTTTCCACAGAGATGCTACAGACAGAGGTTTGTCAGCAGAACAACAAACCCTGTCCTCCTGGTAGCTTCAGGTGGAAAATGGCATGCTGAACTCTATCTCAACACAGGACAGACTCTAAACTATGGTCTAGGTCTGAATTATCATCAAAAAAACAGAGAGATTCTAATCTTACACCAACAAAGTTGGTTTCTTTGCTGACTCTGGTTAGAGAATGACAGAACTGACTATTCTGAACTCCCTTGTTTGTCCCTGCCCTTTCTGTGTCTCCTGTGAATTTTAAAAGTTTAATTGCTAATCCAATTCTTTGGGACTTCATTATCACAAACCAGGAGCCATATAAATGATTAAGTTTAGAATTTAAATTTCATACAATTTTCTAAAATTTTGTTTCTATTGTCATATGTTCATTCAGACCAATATATGACATACCATGTCAGAGTGTAAAGAAGGAAAAACTATTTAACGCAGCAAAGAAAGAAATCACACTTACATGGTGCCCTAGGAAAGCAAAGGACTAATTTGATAAAACTGAATAAAATTGGTCAGAATATTATTTTTTCATGGGGGGACACTATTTGAAAAATATCTATTCTTTGAACTGGTTTGGTTTGCGGTTTTTGAGGGGGGTTTTGTTTGTTTGTTTGTTTGATTGATTGATTGTTTTCTTTCCCTAAATCACTTCATATTTAAACTTTTGCCAAGGTAAAGACTTCAGGGAACTGTCCTGAACAAAGTCCACTTGGATTTTTGTTGGATCTGCCATGGCCTTGGGAAGTTGTTATGTCCTTTTCTACTCAACTCTACTTCTCTTCCTATTCCCCTTCTCCATTAATTAGTGTAACTCACATGCAAAAGATAGTGGGAAACTGTCTCAATCACCTTTATAATCAACTTTGGAGAAAAAAGAAAAAAGAAAAAAAAAAAACCAACAGAAAAAATATTGCAGTAGAGTAATTACAGTATAATCTAGTGATATTACCAAATAGCTCCTCTGGTAACTCTTGCTAATCACTTTTTATAATGGGATGGTTTATACCATTCATGAGGAAGACTTACCTTTCTTACAATTTTTCGGTATGTTCCAGAACACTAGCTTAATTTTTTGAGGGATCACTCTGAATTTTTCTGCTTTGTATATAAATGTCTAGTCTTGTTTTAAATCATGTAATATTTTGGCCTCAATAATATTTTGTAGCAAAGAAATAACAGATGCCTTGTCGTTTACATGAATAGAGCTTGTTCTTTTGCAATTTTCTGCCAGGAACACAGCAAAGGGATAAAAATATTTTGAGAAAGCTTGAAAATGGAGACTCCCAACCTCACATCACTAACTCAACATGTCAGCCTGGTACAGTGATCTATCCAAGCTTTTTGATTCTTACCTTAATCAAAGCCAAATGATAAAAGTTTTGAAGTTCACCATTTCCTGCTGTGACTGCAAGATGTGTTAGAACATCTTATGCTCTTTTTAGTGCAAACATCCAGAGTTTTCTGAGCTATCAAGCTGAGCTACCTTATGAAGAAACGTTCTGCAAGCAGAAAAATCACTGTATCTGAAATAAAGTGTCAGATGAATCAATGTGGCAGCTATGTGGAGTGACAGGAATCAAAGACTTTTTTGAGTCCTGAAGTCTATTTCCCTTGTATCCTCCTCTGCCTGATACAACATTAAGCTGCAATGCATAGATAACTTGGAAAAGTAATCCAACATTTCTGATATGCAACACATAGTTCCTGTAGAGTGACAGCTGCAGCAAGAAAAAGCTCACTTGTACCACATGAGGGTCACTAAGTTGTAAATCAGTATCAGGAAACAGGAAAGAATGGTAATGAAAGGGAACATTAACTGCATCAAAAGCACTCTTAAATGCTTTCTTATTCAAAAAAACCTTCACCCTTCTCTAAACTTATGGGTTCTATTATAGATAAACTGAAAAATGTTGTTGACCCTGTCACAACCACTTGGACAAATTTTAGTTAACTGATTTTAATGAACACTGGAGATGTATAATGAATGTTATATATGGACTATATGTTACATATGAATGAAATTGTAGCTGTGCAAGAGTATAGCTATACACTTTATAGTGCTGCGATATGTACCGGTGAAGAACATCTGCAAAGATGTTATTGCTAGGTACGTGCCCTACTGCTCTCGTAATCTGTCGTGGTTTGGATTTCTCTGTTTCTAGATGGTGCATAAGGGAAGCAGGGTGATGGCTGCTGAGACAGTATAACCGTACTTCCACGTGACTCACTCAGACTACGTCTAAGTCATTTTTGGAAATTTCTGCCTGTTTGTTTTGATCTCATTTGTTGTTACCTTATTTTTAACTGGCAAGAAGATCAGGGATGTCTCTCCAAGACAAACAGGATCTGAACTAAACAAATAAGAGTGTATCTAAGCTGGTTTGTTTTGCACTGTGGGTTTCAAAAGAAAGCTGGATTTCATTATGTGCTTTGACTTAGTGATGCAAACCTGTTTCTCTGATGAGTTTAATATCCACTTGCTGTGATGAGTTGACTTTGGCTGGACACTGGGTGTTCACCAAGCTACTCTATCACTCCCCTTCTCAGAAGGACAAGGAGGGGAGAAAAATAAGATGGAAAGAAAACTTGTGGGTCAAGGTAAAGGCAGGTTAATAAAGCAAATGCAAAAGGCCACACACATAAGCAAAGGAAAAACAAACGATTTATTCTCTACTTCCCATCAGCAGGCAATGCCCAACCACTTCCCAGGAAGCAGGTCTTCAGTACATGTAGTGGGTGCTCCAGAAGACAAATGTCACAAGTAAGAGATGCCCCCCTTCCTCCACCTTTCTCTCAGCTTTTATTGCTGAGCAGACATCATCAGGTATGGAAATATGCCTTTGGTCAGTTGGGGTCAGCTGTCCTGGCTAGGTCCCCTCCCAAGATCTTGCCCACCCCCAGCCTATTGGTGTTGGTGGGGGGAATGTTGGAGAGACAGCCTTGATGCTGTGCCAGCACTGCTCAGCAGTAGCCACAACACTGGTGTGTTATCAACACCTCGCTGGCTACCGATACACAGCACAGCACTGTGAGGGCTGCTGTGGGGAAAATTAACTCCACCTCAGCCAGGCACAATACTGTTGCTTAGAGACAATCTTGAAAAAAAGTATTTTCCAGCTAGATTAAAATGGGGGAAAAAAAACCAAACCAAACCAAACCAAACCAAAATAAAACACCATCATCATCATCATCAACAACAACAACAAAACAAAACCCAAAACCAAACATCCACACAAAGAAAAGACTTTCAATGATTCTGGATGGATGAAAAGAGAACAGGTGTAATGATAGAAAGAAAATATTATTGTCATAACTAAGAAAATCCTATGATTGTTATTTATTGTGACTTGTAATACCAGGTAAGTGTGACTGTTTGTCTTTTCTTTCTGGACTAGATAAAAGATAGGTGCCTGCCAATGGTCAGAAAAAGGTACCTTTGCCAGTGGGTCAGTCACTGAGACTATTCAGTGCACAGCATATGTTGCATAGCTGCCTGATGCTCTGAAGGAGTATCTGATTCAACCAGATAATAACTTCAGTACACTTTGTGCTATCCAGTCACTTCCCATATGTCTCCATGTCAAAGCACAATAAAGAACACCACCGCCACAGCAAATGTAACATATTCGTGCTTTGTACATATTCAAGCACAGGCATCCAGTAAGAAATGTTACTTACAGGCTGAGACTGGCAAGGAAAATGAGCCCAAGCAGAACTACAAAGAATAACCAGCTGGACAACAAGTCTGCCTCCAGTAATGTTGGATCCTCATCTGGACTGTGGTTAAATACTTTATTTCCATGACAGTAAGTTATTGATCTCAGGGCAGTATCTCCAGGCATAAGATCCTGTTCACCTAAGGATTTGACATGATTGCTGATGTTCCACAATTTTTATTCAAGGAGATATTTCTGTGGGACTTTATGGCAGCTTGAACCTTTCTGCACCTTCACTTCATCACCCTACTTGTCATCTATTCCTACAGTGCCTCACAACCCTGTCTCTCACCAGCAATTAATGTAGTTTGAGCAAATCTCCTCTCGGCAAGTGATCTGCAAGGTTGTGTTGATCAGTCACCTGTTTCTGTTTCATCAACAGGACTCCTGGTTGATCTAGACCTTTGCTGATTATGGATTTGCCATAATCATAGGAGATAGAATTTGCATTTCTGTCTGGTTATCATCCCAAGACAGCTATAACTAAATGTTTAGAGATTGTCTGAAACAACCAAAAGTTTTCTCAAAGTACATTGTATCCTAAGAAAGATTCCTGGCAAGCATGAACACAAAAAAAAAATAACTCAATTCCTGTTGCTGTGCTGCTTGGCACTATAGAGGAGTGAGGGAGCCAACTACTGCAGGAGATCAGAGGATCACCAGACTGTTAGGATCCCCAGAAAATTCCACTATGTCATAAAATTGTATTACAGGCAGGAAGAAGAAAGAAACAGTAGAATGACAAAGACAGAACAATTCTCAGTTTAGTTTACATGCAATACTTACTTGATTAGTGCAAAGTATTTGTAACAGGTTGGTGCTCCGTATTATTGCCAGTTGAGAGAGGTACAGAGAGATACAAGAAGTGATTTGCAAAGGTTCAAACAAGAGCGTACATACCTTGCACTTACTGTGAAAAGAATTTTAGTTAATGCTTGATCACTATTTATCCCTTAAGTGATTTTCTTACAGTAACATAATAAATCTGATTCTAGCCTGTCTAACACTGATCAAAAAGAAAGACAGGGAAGAACAAATATGGGATTATTGTTCTTCTCATAAAAAAAAGGCATTTACAGGATATACTATACTGAAGATAGCTGTTTAAGAGTTTTTTGTGCATCCAGTGAGGTGAAGCATGAAAGCAAATTTTTTGAGTTACTTTTTTATGTTGAACACTTGATCACAAATTGTCCTTTATCCTACATGTGGTTTTGATTACTATCATTCAGGACAAAGAGATCTCAAAGTCTTTGGTGAACAGGTAGATTCAAATTTGCTACTGTTCCTTCTTTTTCAGTAACATATAAATGCAACCTGTGAGCAACCGCCTGAGCCAAAATTTTAAACATAGAATTTCTGAAGGGAAATGGTCTATCAGTCTTCTGTCTTATGCCTTCAGAGTGTAGTTTTCATTTCATATGAAGTTGTAGCCGAGCTGTAAAACAACCATAGTTTGTATAAAAAGCTTTCAATGGATTACAAAATATTACTCACACAATGACATATTTTCTATGTTAACATTATTATAGCACTGCAGGAGTCAATCAGAATCAAGAAAGGAGGCTGGTTGGGTGGAAGGAAAATGAAATTTTAATGCATAATAAAAGAGAAAGTTAAGCTGCACATGTTTAGAAACTAATACCTTTTTGTTGCAATAATGGATGAACTAATAGATCAAAGGTTTGTAAGTGTCAACAGAAAGAGGTGAATGTGTACATCATTAAATGCTGTACTTTATTTCTACAAACATAGATTATCAAACCAGAAGGATTTATTGTAATAGTGTATCCTTCTTCCTAACACAGATCATAGGATATTTTTATTTAAACTAGAACATGTCTTCTAAAGAGAGAAGAA
>VXBL01004888.1:409176-460879 GCA_013400195.1 Aramus guarauna | reverse complement strand
AAAAAAAGCCCCCCCCCCCCCCCCCCCCAATCCTTCAAAGCACTAGAGAAAGCATTACAATGATTAATTTTCCTGTTAGTACTCTCCCTAAGTAGACATTTGTTAGACTGCACTGCTGGGTCACAGTCTGCTGGACTGTGGGCTACAGACTGACGTCTCTGGGACACTGAGAAAGTATAAACATATCCATAGAGATGGCTTCTAAGTAATCCAGCTGCTTAGAAGCAAATGTTCATTTTTAGTGTTTTGCAAAATTCAAGGAAAAAACTTGTTTTCAGTATATTTATTGATGTTAAGCAGAAATAAAGGATAAGAGTGTGAGAGTTCTTACTGAAAGAAACCTCATGGTAACTGGATTTGCCCTTTCTGACATCCCCAGAAGGTTCCAGTAGATTTCCCAGAATTCTTAACACTATAAACTGGAAGACAGATGGCCACTGGGTTTATTGTTTATGACAAATTTATTCATGGCACTTAATTTGTCAAATAACTCATTTTGATAATGCCAGAAATATTACAATTTCTGAAAATTAATAAAGCCTTTACACTGCCCTTACCTCCATTTCTTCATCATACTGGAGGATTATCTGAGCTATGTCATTGATCTTCATGGTACCTACAATCTTTCTTTTGTGTCTCCTCAGAGCCCTGGATTCAAGTGATATCAGCCATTTTAATACAAATTTGCTTGGCTAGTTGCTCAGTTACATCACATGATATGAAATTGTGGACCCCATTCCCTATCCCTGGATTTGTGCTGAAAACAGTGTTGATAACACAGGGATGTTTTAGTTACTGCTGAGCAGTGCTTACACAGAGCCAACGCCTTTTCTGCTCCTCACACCACCCCACCAGCAGGATGGCTGGGGGTGCACAAGGAGTTGTGAGAGGACACAGCCGGGACAGCTGACCTCAACTGACTAAAGGGATATTCCATACCCTTCAGCATATAAAGCTGGGGGAAGAAGAAGGAAGAGGGGGGGGTGTTGGGAGTGATGGTGTTTGTCTTCCCAGGTAACTGCTATGTGTGATGGAGCCCTGCTTTCCTGGAGATGGCTGAACACCTGCCTGAGATTGGAAGTGGTGAATGAATTCCTTGTTTTGCTTTGCTTGCGCATGTGGCTTTTGCTTTACCTATTAAACTGTCTTTATCTTAACCTACAAGTCTTCTCACTTTCACTCTTCTGATTCTCTCCCCCATCCCGCCAGGGGAGAGTGAGTGAGGGGCTGCATGGTGCTTAGTCGCTGGCCAGTGTTAGTGTCCTTTTGGCACCCAGTGTGGGTTGAGATACAAACAGTTGTCAGAGCAATGGCAGGAGATTTAAATGCAGTGTAACAGAAACTAGCAGTCACTGAGGGCAACTACTCTGGTGCTGGCCAGACCCACAGTGGAGTGGCAGATCTTGGTGCACAGGGAGGTTTCCTCAGGCATGGAAATGCCAGGGCAGCACAGAGACCCTCCAGGAGCCAGCAGCTCTTGTGGGAGATGCTGATGAGGCCTGGGCATTGCCAGAGCAACCACAAGCTCCACAATCCTATAGAAAGCAGCCTAGAGAGGACAAGCAATAGAGTGGGCAAACGGCATGGCATGTCAGCCAGGGCATTGCACAGCGGTCTGCACGGAAGGGCATGGAGTAATGGTGTAGTCACCCTACCAGCTCAAGAGGTCTCTGCCATAACAGTGGACACTCATGACAGAGCTAAAAACAGTTTCTGCTGAGAAAGCCCCTGAGATGTCTGAGGCTTACTCCCAGACAGAATTGATAAGGAAGGAGACTCCAGTATAAATGGTAGATTGCAATGAGTGCCCAGACCCTTCTCCTGGAGAAAAGCGAAGTACCTGAAAAAGATGTGCACAAGTTGGTGATCTGTTGCATCATGTGGCCAAACTGCAGGAAACAGTTAAAAAGACTGTACAGTATTAGGGGTTCTGAGATGGAGATAGATAAGTGGTTTCAGAACCATGCTGCTGTGGTCCACACCACAGAGAATGAGGCACCTTGGACCCTGATGATCCACAAAAGCAGGACTCTGCTTCAGTCCCCATGCTCCAGCACTACAACCAAAACCAGATATGAAACTTTAAACAGCTGTAGACACCCATGAGCAAGGTCTGCAAGGAGAAACTGTACCAATAGCACACAGCAGATACCACAAAAGGAAGGGACAAGTACTCATAGTGAGCCACTCTGTTGAGGGGTATTGAGGTGCCCATCTGCTGACCTGACAGGGAGTCACGAGAGTTACGCTGCCTTTTGGGAGCTAAGGTCTGAAATGTTGCCAAGAGGGTGCCACAATTTGTCAAAAGCACGGACTACTATCCATTGCTACTCTTTCATGCAAGCACGGATAACACTGCAAACTGGAACCTGGGCAGAATCAAGGAAGACTACAAAGCCCTGGGGGTACAAGAGAAAAGTATTGGTGACTGAGTTATCTTTTCTTCCATTTTACCAGTTAGAGGAAAGGGTGCAGCCAGAAATAGATATATAAAGTAAATCAATTTCTGGCTTCATGGCTGGTGCTATTGTGAGAGTTTTGACCTTCATGATAATCAGACATTCTTTGATGACTATAGCCTGCTAGGGAGAGAAGTGGTGGATTCCCCAACATTGGACACTTTTAAGATTCAGCTGCACAGGGTGCTGGGCCATCTTGTGTGGACAGTGCTTTTGTCTAGAAGGAGCTTTTGCCAAGAAAGTTTGGACCAGATGATCTTTGAGGTCCCTTCCAACCTAATATACTATGATTCTATGATTCTATAACAATAAAGGTCAGACATATATTTAATAGCTTCTAGCCAGACCTGCTGATGGTCATGGACTCTCCTAGTCTGAAGTTTGTCTCATTTCTGTTAGTACTAAGACTTCTCTGATCTCATATTTATGAACCACAAGGTATTAAGGGTGTTAGTCTCTTAGTGGTAAGCTACAAGAAATCTACTCTAAAAGGTCACCCAGTGATCTAAGCCAATTCTCTGCTTATTTGTACTAAGAATCTTGAAAAAAAAAAACCCAACCCAACAAACCAAATCTGAAAACCCAAACCCTATTTTTCTGCCTCTGCAAAGAACAGGTTGATGTCTGACAAGGGAGTAAATATTTTAGGTCCCAGAATATTACAGTACTGCAAATAGGGAAAAAAAGAAACCCCCAACTGAGCAGTTGGATTAGGGTTGTAACCCAAGAGCAGACTAATGCTTTCAGAGCGACATCCTACGAAATTTGAAACCCACAAGAAACTTACTCATTGACAAATACCCTTGGGAATACATTTTTCTATTAACAGTATTGAACATAGAGTCTACTTCTATCCTACCATCTCTATGAAGTTATGCTAATGTAAAATTTTATCAAATTAAAATAAAACAAAATAGATCTTTTACTTCTGTGTGGTAAAGAGGTTAAGAACTATGCAGTGTGGAAAAGAAAGGTGATCCATAGGCAGTGGAATTAAGAAAGATAAATAAAATCTTGCGATACTTTGCTCAGTGTTCCATATTCATTTAGTATCAATTAAAGATACCAAATTTTATCTTAATAAGCTTGAATGTATGTTTAATCATCATCATAGAAAACAATCGTAGAATGGCCTGGGTTGGAAGGGACCTTAAAGATCAGTTAGTTCCAACCCCCCTGCCATGGGCAGGGACACCCTCCACTAGACCAGGTTGCCCAAAGCCCCATCCAGCCTGGCCTTGAACATTTCCAGGGAGGGGGCATCCACAACTTCACTGGGTGACCTGTTTGACTCATCACCCTAATAGAGAAGATTTTTTTGCTAATATATAATCTAAATCTACCCTCCTTCATTTTAAAGCCATTCTCCCCTGTCCTATTACTACATACCCTTGGAAACAGTCCCTCTCCAGCTTTCTTGTAGGCCCCTGTTAGGTACTGGAAAGTTGCAATAAGGTCTCCTCAGAGCCTTCTCTTCTCCATGCTGAACAAGTCCAACTCTCTCAGCCTGCCTTCATAGGAGAGGTGCTCCAGCCCTCTGATCATCTTGATGGACTGCTCTGGACTCTGTTGAAGAGCTCCATGTCCTTCTTATGTTGGGGACCCCAGAGATGAACACAGTACTCCAGGTAAGGTCTCAAGAGAGTGGAGTAGAGAAGGAGGATCACCTCCCTCAACCTGCTGGTCACACTTCTTTTGATGCAACCTAGGGTACAGTTGGCTTTCTGGGCTGCAAGCAGAGGTTGCCAGGTCATGTTGAGCTTCTCATCCACCCACATCCCCAAGTCCTTCTCCTCTCTCAATCCATTCTCTGTCTAGCCTAAGTCTCGTTCAAGAAAAATTTAATACCACCACTCTGTCATTAAACAAAAAGAAAGTTAGAGCTTTTCAGAAAGTCAGAAATTATTTAAAAATTGAAAAAAAAATTATTAAAAATATTCTTCTTCATTGTTTCATGTTGCAATGAAATAACCTTGCCTGGATGCCAGGTGTCCACCAAGCTACTCTATCACTCCCCTTCTCAGAAGGACAAGGAGGGGAGAAAAATAAGATGGAAAGAAAACTTGTGGGTCAAGATAAAGGCAGGTTAATAAAGCAAATGCAAAAGGCCACACACATAAGCAAAGGAAAAACAAACGATTTATTCTCTACTTCCCATCAGCAGGCAATGCCCAACCACTTCCCAGGAAGCAGGTCTTCAGTACATGTAGTGGGTGCTCCAGAAGACAAATGTCACAAGTAAGAGATGCCCCCCTTCCTCCACCTTTCTCTCAGCTTTTATTGCTGAGCAGACATCATCAGGTATGGAATATCCCTTTGGTCAGTTGGGGTCAGCTGTCCTGGCTGGGTCCCCTCCCCAGATCTTGCCCACCCCCAGCCTATTGGTGTTGGTGGAGGGAAGGTTGGAGAGACAGCCTTGATGCTGTGCCAGCACTGCTCAGCAGTAGCCACAACACTGGTGTGTTATCAACACCTCGCTGGCTACCGATACACAGCACAGCACTGTGAGGGCTGCTATGGGGAAAATTAACTCCATCTCAGCCAGGCACAATACACATGTTTTTCCCTAAGGAGTTATTTTGGAATAAATTATTTAAATCAAAATGGGAAACTGCTGTCAGAACTCCAGTTTTGGCAAATAAATTAAGCCTGTTAACCAGTCTGATAAAAATAGATTAGGGGCAGGATGCTGTACATTATAATTATAGATGTGTTTAGAAATATATGAAATTAAAAGAAAACATTTTTTTCAATCAATACATTTTCCTATTACAGCATTTTCAATTGAAACTTAAACCATGCTTCAGATTGATAGCACAATTATTACAGCTTCAATATGGGTGTTTAATCATTAATGTTCTTGTCTGAAATAATAGAATATGAACCCAGAACAATTTAAACTTCAACAGCTTCTAAATCTCATCTTTCAAAGAACTGTTGGCTTTCTTGACTTCCAACTTACAGAAAGGAAGTGGGTAAAGTAAACTTCCTCAAATAGTGATTGGTGTTTATTTAAATCAGAATGCCAAAGCAGCCCCAGTGAATTTCGCTACACAATTTCAGAATGACTTGGAACTTCTCAAGTAGGGATTTAAGCATATCTCCAGGAAAAGAAGTTATTATTTCTAAAATAACAGAAAATAATTTTCAAGTTAAAAAACAAAACAAAACAAAACAAAACAAAACCCAAACTCAGAAACAATTTTTACATAGTTGATACAGAACTCATATCACTATACTTGATTTATTTGAAACTGTGGCAAAGAAGAAGTTAAATGGAGTAATATAAAGTTCAGGAAAAGAGAGTTAAATTACAATTTCATACAGTTCATTAACAACAGTTGAAGAAAAGATGTAGTTACTATTTGTGTAACCTATTAAAATGTCCTAACTTCATTATTTTCTGAACCTCTGACTACTTGGATTATAAGGGCTTTCTTAGGCACAGAGCCTAGTACAGAGATGTCCTAACTGTTAACTGGTGTTGTAACAGCAGGAGTATTAACTACTAATAAAATATGTTTAAAACTGTTCTGAATTTGACAGGCAGAATTAATACAATATAACTTTTTGTGCTATTTTAAGTCTATCCATAGACTTCTTGTATCCTATTCCTGCCAAGCAAGATAAATCAGTACTCTGTCATTCCATATGTTATTTGGATTTGCTGGTTCATTTACTTGCAGCTCTGGTGTACAATAATGTTTCTGAAAACTATAAGAATGTAAATGATGTCTGCTCAAATTTTAACAAAATCCTTCCTCAACTTTAAAGTCTTTTAGTACTAAAGACTGAAGTATACTATCTAAATGCTTTAATCAAACTGAATCTGAAAGCATTCAGTTTTTATTTAATGTCTGATCTTTGAGACAATACAGAAGTGGTTTCAAAATGTCCTTGCTCAACAGGAATGATTTGTGGGGTATAGGATACTATGAGGCAGGATGGGGCAGTGTGCATATGCTTATGTATCATTTTGCTTAACATGTCTCTGTGGCTGTTTTTCCCACTGCAGGGAAGTACAGTTGATGACCTTTGTAGTCCAACATTTAATGAAAAGACGAAATGCAATCATCAAGGCAAGAATCCATATGATGAATTTTTACTAGATTACATTTAGGTTTGTTCATTAAAAGCTTAATGAGATTATTTTTGCCATTTTTTATGATCCTCAGTATTTATGCACTTACACAAACCACTTCTAGTTCTTCAGTGACTAAGAAAGTGAGATTTTTATTTGATTTTCATCAAGAAAATGGTGTGACACATTTTTTGAAGATAATGCTAAAGTATTAGATCAGCAGCAGACTTTGAGGTGTAACTTAACATCATAAGCTAGTTATGAAGTTGTGAAAAAAGATATTCGAACTTATATGTATATTCCCTGTCTATTAATCTAACACATGTAGTTAACTTCAACACATTAATTAATGTCCCTCTTTTTCTCAACAAAGGTACAAAAAATCCTATGTTGTAAAACAAGAATGCTGCAACAGAAGCATGCACTCTTAACTTCAGTATTTGGGCTAAAAGTGATAAGGCATATGGAAAGGACCAAAATTTTATCTTCTACCAACCCTCTAAGATCTCTACAACTTAGACTCAGTACAAGGATGGGGATCTGTAGCAGGGACTGTGATTCACTCGCCACAGATTACCGTGTTTCTACCCTTCATCTTCTATTATCAAAACATCCTCACACTGACTGTGTTTCAGAAAGCAAAGGACTGGAATGAAGAATGCGCAAGCCATTGACTTATAAAGTCCCGTGTCTCAGAGCAAATACACATTTCCAGGGTTTGATACTAGCCATGACTTAGCTCCCACATAATCTCTCAGCAGACTGGGTTCTTGCTCAGTACAATATTTTGTTCAAAGGTGGAGGTTTTTGAGTAATATGATATTGAGTTAAATCTACTGTAAATTAATCTACTCAGGTATACTATAGTCAATGATTAAGTCTTCCTTCTTTGGCTATCAGCTTCACAGTCTGTTATTATTTCTCTTCTTTTCTGCAGACAATTTTCTTTCTTCTTTTTTTTTTTTTTTTTTTTTTAAATAGAAAATTGAGGGTCTTTGCTCACTGGAGTACAGAGTCTGCCATCTTCATGGGCTCTTATCTAATTCATTCCTCCATGCAAGACTTAAAGACATAATGCTATATCTCAAAGATGTAATTTGTTGTGATTTTGCAGAGATAATTATGTATTTCACTAATAAACTCAATGTGAAGCCTATATGATCCCATTGTGACCCCCACAGAGATGCAAATGCACCTGTATTATTAAAATGTGATTAATGATGGCTGGTCAGATGGTAGTTAATGGTAGTTAATTATTTTGGACTGTACAGATCCAGTCCAAATTGATATGATTTTGCCTTCCTAACAGCTGTTGACTGCAGCAATTCTGTCTAGATTGAGGGTGTCTGTCACTAAAGGTGCCTCATAGCCTTGAGCAGTACCTGAATCTTGGGCTGAATGTGTGCTCTCCCATATGGTAGAACTAAGAAGTCTGCCCTAAATTTTTAATGCATTCTTAATGTATATTTGGTCACAATGAAAACTGAATTTACAGTATTTGTGCTTCCCTTTATGAGATAATACTTCCACTCCCTGGGTTTACTTTATGGGTCATGATGGTCCTTTGCACTGGCAGCAGTTTGAGCTAAATAAACAACGCTTCTTCTGACAGGGAATTTCTGCAGTGCAATTGGTTATTTTCCTTTTGCATCGATAGCATCCATATGCTGATTTTTTTCTGCTCTATTTAATATTTTCTTTTTTTCTGGGATCTTTTCCAATTTAGCTATGTAAAAGATAGCCTTCTTTAGTTTGTGGCTGTGGCTAACACACTGCTGAAAAACCCAGAAATTTTGAAAAAGGGCAGTGTGGACCTTGAATGAAGAAAAGAAGTCTGAGGAATAAGAAATGTAACATAGAAAACACAGAAAAATGAACACATACTGCCACATATGACAAATCAACAGAATACTGCTTAGTCAGAATCAATCAGCAATGGGAGATATAATTGCACAGAAGGCTCAGACACGTGGTCAAACTGCCGCTGCTCAACAAGTTTCTGAGCAGGCATTGAACCAGTGTAATGGTCTGTGTTCTTAGCCTATGGCAACAAAACATGAAGTAACTTTGCTTAAGCTATTTTCATTGCAAGTTTGATCAAACGCTATTATTTTGCTTTTGTTGTGTGCTTGCACATTAAAAGGGTATTAAAACCGTCATGCTTTTGCCTGTTAATCTATGGGAATATATTTTGTTTTCTCATATGTTAAGTAGGGACTTGTTTTTATTAACTGTAGTATACTACTTTAATATTTGTTTACGCCAAACATCCAGTGGCTGCATATGAATCTGAACTGGCAGAGCACAAACATTGTAAGACCTGTCAGTGAGAAGCAATATGAGCATTTGAGCTGTCCCAACAACCACTGGGTTTCTGTATGTGAATGTTGTGGTGACCCTGTGATGGTGTCAAATTATTTTATAATCCCCATTTCCAAATAAAAAAAGCAGATAAGATCTTATGATTTGTTCACTTTTACAGAGAGAGGCTGTGCATGACTCATTAATGAACCCAGGACTTGTGGTTCAGTCCAGAACAATCTTCTTCCAGAGGTTGCCATGTGCTTAATTCTGCTTTTGTTACATATTAATAACCTGATAATACAAAATGTGTCTGACACTGAAAGACTCAGAAAATTGGAAGAGAGAAAACTGAATAAACTGGAAAAAAAAAGAAAACCATTATGACGGGCTTTAAAGAGTAAAGCAGGGCTTTTAAAACTGAGTCCTAAAAGGAGAGATGATCGTTAAAACAGATGTCTGGTAAAATCAGACAACTGTATTACTTAAGCTAATTACAGTCACATTAGGCTTTTCCCTGAAAAAAATGATAGTTCTTTCAATGTGTTTATCTGATTTCTGTACTGGAAGCTGGAGGAATACGATATGTTAGTAAGTCACATTAATGACATATACGTCAATAGTCACATAGACATCACTAAGGAGAGGACACCTTCTAGTGGAAATCAAAGGTCAGGGAGCTTGGTCAAATCCACAGTGAACTAAAATATGACTCAGTCTCTCTGAAAGCATGTACAATGTGCTTTGCAATCACGGAGGGGAAAAATATCGGTCATGCTATTTACTCCTTACTCTTATGAACATAATGTATTATTTTTGCCCACTCTATTTTTTTTGGAGANTCATGCTATTTATTCCTTACTCTTACGAACATAATGTATTATTTTTGCCCACTGTTTTTTTGGAGATTATGGATTTGGGTTTTTTTTTTGGGGGGGTGGGGTTGATTTTTGTTGTTGTTTTGGTTTGTTTTGGGTTTGTTTTGTTTGATTTTGTTTTTTGTTTTTTCTCTACATAGCTCACAAAATTGACTAATTGACACATGTGGTAAATTTGAAGTGTCTTGGATGTGATGGACTTGTGATACAGATCAGTTGCACATATGCAGTAGATTTGACATGGTTTAAGTTTGACAAAGTTTAATGTTTACCATATTAGCCAATGTTGGCAAGTGCAAATGGGCATAGTCAGGTTTACAACAAATTCTATACTTGGGCACATCAAAAATATTCTTTATTGTGTTAAAAATGAAATATTGTCTTCAAAATCAATCTAATGCAAAACACTTTTTTTTTTATTATTATTATTTCTAAGACTGTTTTCCCCTTCCATGGAAAATTTATTTGATAGAAAAGTTTGGAATTGGGTTGATCCTCAAAATGTGATTGAAAATTTCCAGTTTGCTTTCCTTGAACTTCCGGAAGCAAATATGTATACTGTAGTCAAACAACGGTCTCCTCTATATTAGTAAAAATTGATCTAGAATTAACCTATTTACATTAACCTTCACAAAGCAAAATTTGCTCCATATTGATATTTACATGGTCTGTATGTAATATTAATTTTAAGAATGTGCTACAATTTAAAAATAAAAAAAAAACAGTTAGAAAAACAACAAAAAGATGAAGGATCCTTTCTGTATCACAGCTAGTTTAATAAATATTTAAAAAAAAAAAAAAATTACAAAGTCTTCTAACATTATCCATGCTACTGACCTGGAAATTCATCACCACTTATTTAAGCATTTTTGGGATGATTGGGGATTTTTGCTTTCTTTGGTGTGGGATTTTTTTTTATGTGTTCTTCCAGCATTTTATTTAAAATCTGCTCTTGAATTTAAGGTTCTTTTTAAATGCATAGTAGAATAATTAGATGCGCCATGAAGCAGCTTAAGCTAATTGAAGTGGCCACAAAAACTGTCAATGCAAATTGAGCCATCTGGATGAACAGATAAAAGCTTTGGAGACATTCAAAAGACAGGTGGCATTCAGTTACTTTCCATCTCTTCTTCACAGTATGGTTAGAAAACCAGAAGAAAGAAGAGTAAAACTCTTCAGGCCACAAAGACAAAATCTGATGTCAACAGGATATTTCTGAAAAGAACAGAATAAGTAGCCTACATTATTAGGGAAAGTTAGCGTGGCACCACATGGTAATAAAAAAGGATAAAGTCAAGTACACAAACCAAAGGAGTAACAACTACTCAGTGTACAAAGCAGGGTCAGACCAAAGTGTGAGGCAAATCGTTATCTTTCTAGAGTAAAGATAATTTTTTATTTATGATACTTGACTGGATATAGAATACCAGACTTAAGTTTCAACTCAGTGATACATATTGCGAAGGACTGGAGAAATCCCGTAAGTGTTAATTTTCAAAAAGTGTGAGCATCCATTTTTCTATTTCACATCTCTGAGATTTATGGGTGCGCAAAGGTTCTGAAAAATCAGACTGGACTGTTTTCAAAGCCTTGTTTGTAAATGATCATGCCATTTCTTCTTCTCTTCTGTAGGATATATCATGCCTATTCAAATTGCCAGGGAATTTTTTTGTTGGGTTATTAGTTGAGTGGTGTTTTGTTTTGTTTTGTTTTGTTTTGTTTTGTTTTGTTTTGTTTTTTAAAGGATGATAATTTACTGTAAAGTAATATATTCTTCTGTAAAAGAAGATAATCAGAACTGGGCAAAATTGTTCAAACCTCCTGTTCCATGAAAATGAGCTTCTTATTAAATTGAAAGTACTTGGATGGAAGGTCATCTTTATAAAACTTGTCTTTTTCATACATTTACAACTTGATTGCCCTTAAGATAATTTTAAAAAAAGGCTCAAAGATATAGTTCAATGATGTTTTTATAGCATTTCTTCCTATGATATTTAGCATAACATTATACAAAAACAGACAAACCCTAACCATAAGCTTTCCTTTTTAGGTTAAGAGAAGTTTAAAATTTTCAGCCTTAAAATAAATAAATAAAAAAATCTAAAAAAAATCAAGTAAGTCTACAGATAATAAATAATAACCACAGGAATTACTTGGTAAATCTCAAAAAATAAATATTCAATTCTGATATGCTTATGGATAATATTTGAGCTCACCTGGAAGAAGGTCCTGTTGAGAAAAACCAATGTTTTCACAGCTGCTCTTTTTACTCAAAGATAAATAGTTCTTTTATTGTCACTTACATGTATTGGAATAGCTTTACATTTCAAACACATTTGGATTGTTTCACATGTGCTACTCCACGTGGGTTTTCTGATGTGTGGAATTTCCTTTGAAGTCACCTGGGGATTCTCGTCATTACAGTGTCAAGGGCTGTATGAGTACATATAGATTGGGAGAGACATGGCATCTGACCACTACAGAACAATCAATTTGTTAAGTATACAAACCACTTCGAAATCCAAGAGGAGAGGAGCATCCTCTCAGGTCTCCATGCTCTTTCCCCAACAGGTCGTCGGTCTCTTCTAGGAAGCACCTTGCCAGCCAGTCTCAGGGAAATGTCAGCTACATATTGAGATTTACAACAGCATTAAATAGGCTTTCAGATTTAGTATTTGATGTCTTCACCAGGCTAATCCTGCAGGTCTGGCCATGTTCAGCACCTGTAGTTCTTTGGAGTCTGCGACCAGCAATGATCTATGATGTTTTAAATATCCAGTTTTCTAGTGTACAAACTTTCATGCAGTGGGTCATGTCATGGGGTGAGAAACTGCAACATTAGGTCATATAGTGGATGGCTGTAAAAGGGACAGGCACCTTTTAGTGGGCTTCTTTTGAACATAGATTGCTACTAGACTGTTCCCAGCTGTAGGAAGATATTTCAGATGGCATTCTTTGCTTCATGACCCCATTTAGAAGGCATACCCAAAGGTAATGATACATCATGGAGCCATGGTGTTGTGCTACACGCGCAAGACATAGTCCTAGTTGTGGGGTGCCACAGAGCAGGGGCAGAGGCCATTGTGTGAGTTTAGACAGGTAAGATGTGGTAGCTCTGTACCTGTAAATTACTGAGGGTTCCCTGGTGCCAACTGGAGAAATAAAGCTTAATGGAAAAAGACTGGAAAACAGGCACAGGTCCATCTGGGGCTCCAGATTACCACTAGAGGGTACTCTTGCTCCCTACAATAATTTCCATCTGGGACTAGCTCGTATCAGGCACAGAATTCATGGAGAAATATGAAAAAGTCATTGGGAAAAAAAAAAAAAGAAATATCTAAGTGTGGCTGCATCTGTCAACTGTTTTTGCACAGACCTGAAAAACTTCCATGAGGCAGCTAAAATCCTGCACACCATTACACCAGTATCTGCTTTAGGGCAGTTGTCCTTTCTCAGGTGCACATTCTTGTTTCCAGAGCCCAGCTGGAACAGACAGATATAACAATGTTGACACTTCATGAAATATTAGAAGGAAAATGAGATCATTATTGCCGTCTTGGCCTTCATGTAAGGAACGCCATCTGCACCTTCCTTATAGTGCAGACATCAGGATGCATTGTGGGTTTGGGGTTTCTTTTAGATCTTATAGTTTGGTTTTCTTTGTATTATTTTTGTTATCAGTATATAAAGCAAGTGGCTGTGGAGATATTTACTGAATAAACTTTATAATCTTAAAAGGGACATATTTCAAGTAATTTGTTCATTATAGGGAACATTAACATCAATGTGACATGATAAATGAAAATATGCATGAGAGATTTTTGTGTTTAAAGATGTAACTTACATGTAAAATACAACTGCTTCATTCTTTTGGCTAAATTTTTCCTACAAATAAGGGTCTTTTGGAAGTCCCCTATTTGAATGACCTCAAAGAAGTTCATCAGAAGGATTACCATCTCAAGTAAAATGGACTGAATTTTGATATTAGTGACTGTCAAGAGGTAAAATGCTTTTCTTGCTTTGCTTTTATGTTCATTTAAAAAAAAAAATTAGTAAGGGTTATGAATGGATTTGAATAAGAATAGACTAAAATCTTAAAAAATAATAATGAATCATAGAATCATAAAACCATAGAATCATAGAACCATAGAATGGTTTGGGTTGGAAGGGACCTTAAAGATCAGTTAGTTCCAACCCCCCTGCCATGGGCAGGGACACCCTCCACTAGACCAGGTTGCCCAAAGCCCCATCCAACCTGGCCTTGAACACTCCCAGGGATGGGGCAACCACAGCTTCTCTGGGAAACCTGTTCCAGTGCCTCACCGCCCTAATAGTGAAGAATTTCTTCCTTATATATAAGCTAAATCTCCCTTCCTTCAGCTTAATCCCATTACCCCTCGTCCTGTCACTCCATGCCCTTGTAAACAGTCCCTCTCCAGCTTTCCTGTAGCCCCTTCAGGTACTGGAAGGCTGCTGTAAGGTCTCCCCAGAGCCTTCTCTTCTCCAGGCTGAACTAGACCCACTTTCTCAGCCTGTCTTCATAGGAATCTTCTCTTGAGTTAAGAAAGAAAAAGAAAGAGACTTTTATTCTTCTAAGTGATCCTAGTTTATATCATGCTGGAAATAGAAGGCAAAATTCATTTTTCAAACTAAAAGTTAGACATCTAAAAAACTGAGCTAATCACGCTAGACTCTTCACATAGGCAAAGAAGAGAAATAGGCACCTCCAGAGAGTGATTCAGCTCATCTTAGCATAAGCATCTAAGATATTCGAGTTTAACAATCTTAGAAGGTAATTACTAATCTTAGAAGGTAATGTCAGATTTTTAGATGTCCAAAGTAAAGCAAGGTTAATTCACTCAGAATGGTCAAAACCTGGAAAAAGTGCCTATCCTCTCAATATTCTGAAACCAAAGAATGCATTCATTTCAGTTAGTGTTCACTCTCTAATCAGATTCTTCCATCTGAATGGCTGGGGCCAAGGATGGAAGAAATGGGAGAGGGGTGTTGTTCACCATAGTAATATTAATATTGTAACTTTGTATGAAGAAAAAGAATAAGACAAAACATTCTATGGTCCCTAGGGGAAATATAAAAAGAAAAGTCAAAACTATTTTTAGGAGTAACTTTTTTTTTGACAAATACCTATTCCTAATTGTGTTCCTACATGTATGACCGATTGAAATATTTTGACATTTTACATATAAGACATTTTGAATGTGAACATTCTAGTATTTCTCAAAAAAAAATTAGGAGCTGTTCCCTAGATAGTATTCCCATTTTTAAACTTCAAATGTTTTTCTTCCCTTTCACCAACTGAAAAAAAATTCTGCTATTCCTAACAAGTATTTCTAACAATGAAACAATTTTTACAAAGGATTCCCTACACCTTGTGATAAACTAGTTTGCTCTGTGAGGTAAAATAGACTATCTGATTTCTACCAATAAATTCATGTTCCAAATTAATGATTTCCAGAGTTATAGCCAGATCTGGTTTAAACATCTGCTCTGATTCTGAATCTACCACAACTCCTGCTAACTTACTTCTTCAGTATTCTTACTGTTGGCATTCGTGCACTTCTCTGCATGTGAATTTATTCCACTTCATCTTAAGATCTGAATCTTACTAAAACTTTGTGGTCCAGAGCTCTTCAGTAACTGAGTTCTGTCTCCCAATAAAGAGCCTCTGATCTGTGGTGAAGGTATTTCTTTGCTTTCTTTTGGTTAAACTAAACAGATCGTTTCATCTTTGTTAGAGAGTTTATTGAAATAAGAGTACTTGAACTTAATAATAACACTTAGAAAGGACAGTCCCCCATCTTTATTGGTGCCCTGGGGGGCAAGGAGGCTGCTAAGAAGTATTCGCTGGGGAGAGGCAGAGTGGAAGAAGTTGCTCAACGCAGCCTCCTTCAAGACTTTGATAGATTTTATGTCTTGTATAAACAGTATCGAGAAGTACACACTCTTGTTTCTGAGGAGCTCAAAAATCCTTTGTAATTCATAGTGTATTGAATCTCAGAGCTTGCCTGCAAGCTAGATGAGCATTATCCCTGTTTTAGACAGAGGGAAATGGAGGCAAAGGGAACTTACATGATTTCCCTCAGAAGCAGATTACTCTTCTGCCTTATTTACCAGCGTGAGCTTCAGCTTTTCAGTAGATAAAAACTTTTACATTTGAGTGGGATCTGCAAGGGGATAAACATCAGGAAATTTCCTTCTAATGCTACCTGTTGATCTGTCCGTCCCTAGAGGTGAATATATGTAATATGCATGGTAATTTTCCTCCAGATTGCATAGCTTCAAATTTCCTTTTTATTCAAGCAAGGACTGATTCCAAGCCTGTTGAAGGATGAAATAATAATAAGAAGAATTCTCACGAGATTGAATTAAGCTTATAAACGTGTCTTCCATTTTAAAATGTGATGTGTACATTAACAGAACACTATTATTTCAGCTACAAGGAATTTTTTAAAATTATTTTATGCTTATCTACAGTGTCATGTAGTCAGAATGATTATCAAGTTATACATATAAAATCCAAGTCAGTAAGAACAAAAGCTAGTGATGATTTAAAATAAACTAATAACCTTTCTTTTCTCGGTGTAGTTTGCAGCTAGTGTGTTATCTAGGTTAAAGATTAAAAAAAAAAAAAAAAAAAAAGAAATTAGCAAATTAACAGATCACGTTTTAAACCCAGACAACATGAATATTTTCTCCACCCTGCTGCTGTTAAATTCAGTTTTGTACTGGAGAAAATCCACTGGATGGCAGCCTTGCTCCGCACAAATGAGAAGATCCAGTCGGTTAAACAAGCTTTGTTGTAAACCTGCAGCCCAACCGTGTCCTTTGCAGTGCCCTCGTAACGGAGGTGTCTTTGCCTGATTATTCAGAGGGATAGGGATTCTTCACATGCAGGTGCACTTAATCTTTTCAAGATGTAACAAAGCCCTATAAAGCCGCGCTCTGTTGCGTAAAATGTAATATGTTCACTGATCTTTCATGTTTATTCAGCTTTTTTGGGGAGGGAGGGGGTGCCACAAGAAAAGAGAGGTAGAGTCAGAAGTATGCACCTTGCGTGTTTAAGCAATAAGGAGATTGCTCCATTGTCTAGCATAAACCCAGCCAGTGTGCAATTTCCTTTTTCCTGTTCTCCAAATTAGTTGGTAGGACCAAGTTGCCCCAGGTGGGAATAAGTTCTCCAGACTTCTTGGAAAAAGCTGACCAAAAATTGCCTGTACAATTCCACTTTCTCCTTAAATAACTGGGGATTTTTGCCAAGATGCCCTGTATCCCATTGCAGTCCTACCCCTAAACCTGCTCACATCAGTGTGGAATTTTACCTTACTAAGTTTGAGATTGCTTCTTTTGTTCCTGAGACATACGTTTTGAAACAATAATAATGCTCCGCTTCCACAATAGTTAGATTTGTTCATGCTTCTGTGATGCATTTTTCTCCAAATGGATAAATGGAGGCAAAGTGTAGGTCAGAATAGGTAGATTAACATACTGAAAATACAATTTTTTTTGTAGGATCCAGGTGCCCCAGTACTAACTGTGATCTTGGTACAGTTCTCAGCATGTCAGTAAGATTATAGCTGAAGAAATCTCATTGCAAATGCCTTGGACATGTGGCAGATTTGGTTACCGCTCCCTAGTTGCTTTCCCCTGTGATGCCAAGTATCCCTCCTCAGAGACCTGCTCCTGCCAGCTGGCACAGAATTTTTCCCTGTTGCGTCTGTCACCCTATAAGTAGAAATTTTATCACTGTTTGTGATTTACCACACTGCTGTCTGCTGACCTTTTGCTGCTTAGCATTTCAGCCTCAAGGAAGTAGAGCCCATTCCGCAGTCATCTCATCTCTGTGAAATGCTAGAGCAAATCCACGGTCAGTAAAGATTTCTGCTTGTCACTGTGTGGCCTGACATTGTTATTCAGAGCTTGACAGAAGAACTTTTTAACAACAGAGCAAGGACCCTGCTTAGTGAGGATTAATCAAGAGGACTGCTGCTCTGTCTCCCCACCCAAGGAACGAGTAAGCTGCTTGTGAATGAGCTCTTGACCCACCTTTGTTTGCATGTGGCATGTTAAGGAAATTCATTAGATGTTTTGTAACTGATGGCAATTTCAGAGCTGATACCCACATAACAAGGCCAGCGTACACCACTTAGAAAAGCAATCTCATGAAAAATCCCAGTCAAAGCTGTTACTGCCTATGTATGAACCTCTGAAAAAATCTTGCTCCAAAAGCATCGTTCTCTGCTGTTTCAAGTAAAGGACATTCTGCATCAAAGAATGAACTGGCATGCAGGTGTCCAAGACCCAGGCTAAGTAAGAAATTACTGCATGCGTACCTGTTCCAGTTTACAGCAGCCCCTGCCACAGAAGCATAGTTCTTAGCAGAAGAATATTTCCACAAAATAGTGTGTGCTCTACACAAGCACATTCCTCCTTCACTTAGGTCTCTAAAACAAAATATCTAAGTCCATCACTGGGAAAGAGCCACAGCAATTTAAAAAGCATATTCCTCCTCCCGTATCTCATAGTTCTCATACAAGGCGAAGGCCTGGGACAATGCAAAGAATTCACACCATTTCAGCTGAACTATGCAGATGAGGTGTTTGAAGTGCTGAACTGGTGACCGAGAGCTCTGCTGAGTGGAGAAGAGCACCTAGGGTATCGTTTAGTCACCTAAATTAGATGTCTAAAGCCACAGCATGAAGAATATTTGCCTTTTCACATATTTTATTAAGATGTCAAGATCTGACTATTTCTATCCAAATCATACTGCATATTTCTGTGATACATATTGATTTCTTGTTCCTGTACATTTGTTTTGCACGTGGTAAAGTATTGCACTGTACTGCAGATGTAACATGTTCAAAAATTCAAGTCCTACCAGATGGCTGCCTCTCAAGAGCTTTGGATTTGCTCGTAGAATATGCAGCTATCACCTCTGTTGCTCCGGAGGGAGCATCAATAGAAAACACAATCAGATGAAAACAAAATCCTCCACAACAAGTTACTGCAACCCTTCTGCACAGCTGAGACTGAGAGCAAACAATCCGTTCTTGCTTTATCAATGCAATCTGAACACAAGCCACCCTGGAGCCTAACTCTACATTAGTGAAGTACAAAAATACACTTCTTAAAGAACAATTACCACATCTGAAATACATCCCCAGACAGCAGCAACCATTCACTGAGACACAGCCAAAACACATACCAACTTTTTTCCAAGTGTTCAGCACACCAGAAAGTAAGGTGTGCAAGAAGCGCTAAAGGAAATCTGAGTCACTGTCACTGTTTTAGGCTCATGCCTATCGTGCCTGGTGAAAGCTGTCCATATTCTTAGCGACTTTGTTGATAGATATCGTCAACACTGTATTTGAAGAGTCAAATCTATCATCCACCCCGCAGCCTGCCTAAGGCTAAAAAAATCCAACAGACCTTATGTGCCATTGCCTTGTAGCAAAACTTCTATTTGTAAATAAGATAGGTTAAAAACTTGTAAGGAAATGACAGAAAAGCTCTTCTTCCACCTTTAATATCCTAGATGGTTATAAACATCAGCTGGGTCAAGTCGGAGAAGATAAAAAGCTTTGGTAGTTATAGGGGACAACTTTTTCTTCAAAATAGTTACAAAAATAGTTACAATGCTCTTGAATTCTATGATCCTAAGAATTCATATAACATCAGCAAATAACATACCCAGCTGTGGCAATGATGATAACTATAAAGGACACACAACTGTGTAAATAAATATTTATATGCTAGATTTTATTAGTAGTAGTTATGACTTTTGGTCTTGCTTTTCTTACTCACATAATAAAATGTGTTCTCAATGACTATCCAATAGAATATAAGCATTTCTACTTTGTGAAAAGCTACTTATTCAAAGTTTTTGCTGTGTAGTGTCTAGGACCTCTGAACGAGATTAACACTAGCATCAAGGTTACTGGAGTGGACACTATTTCAAGATCTGACCTCAGACCTTCATCTCTCTGGAGTGTCTTAGTTGCTCTTATTTTGGTCAGTCAAACTGAGTTGGCCATCTACAGCCCATTTGTTTTTCTCAACATAACAGGAGTCAAATAACTAGAAAAAAACAACACAACAACAATTTTGCTTAAATACTCAATTTATTTCCAGTCAGCACTGAAATAAATTAGTGTTTTTCATAACATTTCTCAGACTCACATTCTGAGTGTTTACTTAAGCATGGTTTTTTCTTATTTTACTTTTTCTGATCTTCTGTTTCTTTGGGGTTTTTTTTACCCTGATTCTTCCTCATAAGTGCACAAACAAGAAAACCAGAGTTAAGGACGTAAGATGTAATTAATATGCTGTTGTTTGGGGCATATTGGTACCTCCATTCTGTATGTGGTAGAATTTATTATTATTTCCACTGTTTAACTAAGTGAACTAATTTACTTGCAATTTATTGTTATCATAAGTGAAAGGTAGTTACTGTATTTATCATGTAGCAAAATATGGAAGTGATTTACTGTTCTAAAACAGAAAATACCTTCTTGCCCATCTTTGTTGAGTCCTACCAGCACAAAACAAAGGCCTCAGACAGCTAAGCTTTCTCATTCACAGAGATCTGGTTGCCAGTCTGTTCCACTTCAGTTCTCTTTTGGTTTGAGGTTGAAAGTATTTTTTAACCTGATGCTGTACTTTCATTCATAGCCATTTCGAGCTGGTTAACAGCAGAACTTCTCAACAACAGACACAGTGTGAATTACATACACATTCAGCTAATGCATGAGATATTACCACAGTATTTTGCTGTTTCTTATGTCCTGGACCTGCTCCCTCTTCCCCAGTAGTGTCCCTGCCTTTTATTTCTCACATACCAGTTGATTCAAGATGTGGGTTATCTGCTCAGCTTACTTTCAAAGAGCAATACTTCTGAAGGGATGTGGGTTATCTGATTACATGTGAGAAAATATATTCACTCTTCCTCCTCTCGATCAATTTTTACCATGGAAAAACAGATGCAGATTTCCCAAAGTCTAAATCTGAAAATATCAAAGCCTGTCAAATGGTTATGCTGCTAACTGAGGAGGCTATCTGAAAACCACTGTGCATCTGTATAGTGTTCTTAATATATTACCTCTATGAACCCAAAGAGTAGTAATATTACAATGCTCAATTAACACAGTAATTTTGGTATTTGTTAATCTTTACAAGCTATTAAGAATGAAGAATAACAGTATTAAAATGATCAAACAAGGTTATTTTATTTGTTTCCAGGATCTTCTCACTCAGACAGTTCCCCACAGTTATTGCATTCTCTTCCGTGGAAACAATCCTTAACTGAAGGGACCTGGGGACATGAGGAGGTGACGGATAATTTACAAAGAGAGCTCCAAGTGGAGGAAAACACAAAGCAAATCTGTCTTGTGAATCATAACCAAAACTAAATCCTATAAACAAAAAGAAAGGTAAGAAAGAATAAAACATAAAGGACAAAGATCAGCCAATTCATCTGGATAGAAGCCATCACTTTGTGGGAAATGGAAAGCAGAAGGAAGTGACCATCAAGTATTCTCTTTATAATGGGCTGACATCACTCAGCTCTCTGCCGGACAAGGATATTAAATTGTCTGTGCTCCCATTTTAAGACAGTGGGGAAAGGCATACCTGGCTGTAAATTTTACTACCATTATGTTTTTGTTCTCTGGAGAATCTAGTCTGACAGCAGGAAGACAAATATTGATACATCAATGAATGAATATTCTTCTGGGTGATGACCTTTGTGAATACCCTTGTTCTACCCTACTAAACGGTAATTCAGAAAATTGTTGTCATTTAGTCTGCTTCTGACAAACAAAAATGAAAAAAACAGACCTTGCTTCCTGAGTCACTGGATTATCAAGAGCAGTAGGAGATTAACGTATTGGGAAAGGAAGGAATAGCTTTATGAGGATTTGGGAATCTCTGAGACCTCATCACCATCAGTGACCTTCAAGACCTTCCTATGTGAAAATCCAGCTGGACACCTGCTTCTCCCACTCTGTGGTTTGCAACTCTTTACCTATTATATTTGTCTGAGCATATTATGTTCTCCATAGAAACATTAAACTCCCTTATGTGAAAAATAACCCATATGGAAAAATCATATTTCCCAGATAGTTGATCAAATATATTTCATATGTTTGAAAGATACTGTGTAGTTTATACAAAACTGGCTTGAACTCATACCACATATAATCTCTGCTATGGAACAAGATATGTTTTAAAATGAGTGAGAATATAATAAAAATAAAAAAAAAAATTGAAAGACTATATTCTATTAAAAAAAAAAAAAGCAGTTACTTTCATATCAGATGGAATTTGTGGTAAGGAATTTGGATTCTTTTGTAGATGTCATATATTTTGTGAATGATTCTGGGGTAGTACAAACACAAAGCATGTGGAAATACATATTGCAAGCCCATTCATTTAGGAAGGTCTTGTGGTTTCAGACTTGGAAAAACTGGGTTCATTTTCTGATTGAGGCACCCAGCCACTCTGTTTATCCTTGGTCTGAGTTCTCAACTGTAGAGCAGTGAGAGAACTATTTCGTACACATGTCATGAGGAAGAAAGAAATCTGCTAATGAAGACGTGACGGTATCTAAGTACCTTTATAAATCAAATCACATTCTGATTATATGCCTGAAAATTTTGCTCTGATTGCTTATAATTAATGACAATTTAGTTGTTTTAACTCTGTTAAGATGTGATAGCTCTAAACCCCAAACTTTTTGGTCAAAATAAGACATACTTACTAAGAAGAATTCTGGGGGAAATCCAAGTGGTTTAAGAAGTGATTTTTCAGTTGATTACTCTTTCCTTACAATGAGCTGTGTCATTTCTTGTAATATTCAAAGGAGCCCACTAAATGAAAGACCATTCATAAAAGAAGATTAGGAAAAACATACAAGCTTTTTAATTAAATATTGGAGGCACTTTGGCTGTCTCTACAATGCATTTAAAAGGTTAATGTTTGATAAGGATCTAATAAATAATCCTTCAATTTATTTTAAAAAATTAGTTGACTTTTTATGGAAGAGGTACTTTTAATCTAATAGTTATGAACAAATGCCAAGATAAATAATCACTGTGGTTTCAAATATATACAGATGTCTTTCCTCTTTCAGTCATCTGTTATTCCACTCCAACATTGAATTCTGATTTTGGGCAATGTGCTAAATGTTCACATATATACACTGACACCCACTGCAACCTCCATCCCTATCAAGGAAGACACAGAAGTTTGTACACTAAACAAGAAAGTCCTGAAGATATTTTGAAAGTTACTTAGGTGGGAAGTGCAATGCATATAATAAACAAAATAAAAGAATCCTAATCTTTCTCTGGATACAAAACTTATTTCTAAAAGCAAAGTTGTTTCTTATCAATATAGTTTTTGTTTGATTATTCACTGAATTCAGTTGTTTTTAAAGAGCTGTTAGAGCAAATTAACAAGACACTAGACTGTACTGTTCATGTAGAATCAAGTTTATTTTTCTTTCTAGTTATTCCTCATATGGATAATCTGAAACAAATTATAATCATTACAATTTTTAATGAAGACTTATCACAGCTGTCATCATAATTGGTTTCCCATGATGCTTATAAAAATAAAATGGATAATGATAGAAGAAGTATACTCCTATTTTTTGCTTTGTTCTACAGAGTTCAGCTGTGCATTTGGTTTTCTCACACAGTCTTTGGCATTTTTCTCTTCATATGACAATGCTTGTCAATAGTTGGGTAGCTGTTGTGCTGAAGAAATTGCTTATTAGACTAATCACTAGTATCTCAGTATTGTCTGGTGCTTCTTCCCAGCTGACTACCACATTGACCTTCTCTTTCTTGCTTTAGGCTATAATCACGCTTTTGCTACAGGTCATCTTGTTTGCGCATTGCTTGATTAAACTTTGTAATTCATAAGTCTTTTTACAATCTTACGATATACACCAGTAAATAAAAAACTAGTACTGAATTCTACTTATGACTTCTAAATACCTCTTTAGGTATAATGTATCGTCCTTTACACAGTAGGTTAAAGACATGAAACTCCTTACCAAAATTTATTGTAAGTTGTAATTTTTTTATGGATTCAAAGGAGGTTGCACAAGTTCACAGACCTGAGGATTGCATCAATAGAGAGGCAAACAAACTAACTCTGGACCATGAGGTTCTTGGGCTGCACACTGTTTAAAGTTAGGAGATTATTCTGGGAAATTATCATTATAATTGTTTCTTTGTTATAGTCTTACGTGCACATTGACTTTTGTCCCGTGCTGCAGACAGGTAGTTGGGCAAGATGGAGTTCTGGTCTGACTCAGCATACATGGTAATATATGTTTTTATGTTATGAAGAATTAATAATGATTGCATGTTCTCAGAGGAATATTTCTAAAGTACCTAAGAGATTTAAGACAATAGATCTCCTTAAGGGAGTATGAAGCCTGTTCTTCAAAAGTTAACAAAAAACTCTTAAGAACTCTCAAGTTTAGTTTAGCTAAGAAACTCCTTTCTTAGATCTTATCAGAAGTTAATCAAACTCCTGGATCTGAAAAATGGCAGTTTCATAACAAAATAAGTATTCTCATAAGAGTAGTATTATTTACTGACGTTCTCTCAGCTACACATAGAGCATTCTTTCATGTCATTTTTGGTAAAACCTGCTTCTTATCTGAAAGAGGAACTCTGTAAGAATATAATAGTTACTGAAAACAAGCAAAAAAACGGGATCAGAAAATTTGGGTCCTGATGGAAAAGGATTTGAGTAAGTTCTAACCACAGTTTATGAACAACAGGTCTATCAGTGGGTGTATTTCTTCTGAAATGTGAAGACACTTATCTTCCTGAAGATTATTATGTTATGTATCAACTCAAAAATGACATCCACTCACAGGTGCTGAGGGAGCTGGCAGAAGTGCTCACCAAGCCACTTTCCAGCATTTATCAGCAGTCCTGGATAAACAGGGAGGTCTCAGTTGACTGGAAGTTAGCAAATGTGATATCCATCTTCAAGAATGGCCAGAAGGAGGATCTGGGGAACTACAGGCCTGTCAATCTGACCTTGGTGCTGGAGAAGGTTACGGAGCAGATCATCTTGAGTGCCATCACATAGCACGTACAGGACAACCAGGTGATCAGGTCCAGTCAGCATGGGTTTATGAAAGGCAGGTCCTGCTTGTCTAACCTGATTTCCTTCTATGACAACGTGACCTGCTTAGTGGATAAAAGAAAGGCTGTGTACGTTTTCTACCTATACCTTAGTAAAGCCTTTGACACCGTTTCCCACAGTATTCTCTTGGAGAAACTGGATGCTCATGGCTTGGATGGGCATACACTTTGCTGGGTAAAAAACTGGCTGGATGGTCAGGCCCAAAGAGTTGTGGTGAATGGAGTTACATCCAGTCAGTGGTTGGTTACAAGTAATGCTCCCCAGGGCTCAGTACTGGAGCCAGTTCTCTTTAATATCTTTATCAATGATCTGGACAAGGGGATCGAGTGCGCCCTCAATAAGTTTGCAGACCACACCAAGTTGGGATCTGCTTGAGGTTAGGAAGGCTCTACAGAGGGATCTGGACAGGCTAGATGAATGGGCCAAGGCTAATTGTATGAGGATCAACAAGACTCAGTGCCTGGTCCCATGCAATGCTACAGGCTTGGGGAAGAGTGGCTGGAAAGCTGCCTGGTGAAAAAGGATCTGAGGGTATTGGTCAACAGCCAGCTGAATGTGAGCTAGCAGTATGCCCAGGTGGCCAAGAAGGCCAACAGGATCCTAGCTTGTATCAGAATAAGTGTGGCCAGTAGGAGTAGGGAAGTGACTGTCCCCGTGTACTCAGCACTGGAAAGGCTGCACCTCGAGTACTGTGTTCAGTTTTCGGCCCCTCACTATAAGAAAGACATTGAGGTGCTGGAGTGTGTCCAAAGAAGGGCAACAAAGCTGGTGAAGAGTCTAGAGAGCAAATCTTATGAGGAGCAGCTAAGGAACTCAACTGGGGTTGCTTAGCCTGGAGAAAAGGCGGCTGAGGGGAGACTTTATTGCTCTCTACAGCTCCCTGAAAGGACACTGTGGTGAGGTGGGTGTTGGTCTCTTCTCCCAAGTAACAACTGATAGGACAAGAGGAAATGACCTCAAGTTGTGCTGGGGAGGTTTAGATTGGATATTAGGAAAAAAATTCTTCACTGAAAGGGTTATCAATGATTGTAACAGGCTGCCCAGGCAAGTGGTTGAGTCACCATCCCTGGAGATATTTAAAAGACCTGTAGATGTGGTGCTTAGGGACATAGTTCAGTGGTGGACTTGGCAGTGCTAGGTTAATGGTTGGACTTGATGATCTTAAAGTTCTTTTCCAACCTAAACAATTCTATCATTTTATGATTCTATGATTCTATGAAAACAGAATTGAATCTCGAGCTGCCTTTTCACGTGTACTGGAGATCTGATCCTAAAGGAACACTGGGACAGATTCTAGTTGAACTTTTCACTCCTAGATACTCAAGACTGAAAATGATGGATCCCCTTCTGTCCCCTTCCTTGGGCTTTAAACTTATAAATTCAAAAGCAAAGTGTAGGAATCTGCACTGTTTGGACATCTACATACAATTATGGAATACAGATTCTAGAACACAGAATTGCTGAGGTTGGAAAAGATCTCTAGAGGCCTCTGCTCCAATTCCCCTGCTCAAGCAGGGCCACCTAAAGGCAGTTGCCCAGGACCATGTCCAGACAGCTTTTGAATTTCTCCAAGGATGGAGACTCCAAAACCTTTCTGGGCAACCTGTGCCAGTGCTCAGTCACCCAACAACAAAAAGTGTTTCCTGATGTTCAAATGGAACTTCCTGTGTTTCAGTTTGTACCCATTGCCTCTCATCCTGTCACTGGGCACCACTGAAAAGACCCTGGCTCTGTCCTCTTTGTATCCTCCCTTCACATATTTATACACACTAATATAACTCCCCTGAGACTTGACTTCTCTAGGGTAAACAGGCACAGCTCTCTCAATCTTTCCTCATATGAGAAATGCTCCAGTTCTTTAATTGTCTTCATGGACTTTATTGGTCTCTCTCCAGTATGTCCATATCTCTCTTGTACTGAGGAGTCAAGAACTGTACACACTACTCCAGGTATGGCCTCATCAGTGCTGAGTAGAGGGGAAGGGTCACTTCCCTTAACCTGCTGGTAACACCCTTCCTAATGCAGCTCAGGATGCCATTAGCCTTCTTTACCACAAGGGCATATTGCTGGCCCATGGTCTGCCAAGTTGATTTCCAGCTGGATGGCCCCTGGCATATATTGGTGCATGGACTTGTTCTTCCCCAGGTGTAAGACTTCACATTTCTCCTTGTTGAACTTCATGAGATTCTCGTCAGCCTATTTCTCCATCCTGTTGAGGTCAAGGTAGATTTTTTTCCCCAAGAACTGAAATCAGTAGCCTGATCACCTTCAGCTCCACTCATGGCTTCTCCAACTCATGACTAATGCTCTCCTACCATACTCCATTTCAGCTCTGTCCTCTCCCTACCCCTTGTTTCTTTCTTCTGGTAGGATTCACTAGACCCCTCTTTGATCCTTGAGTCAGCAAAATTCAGCTTTCTTTACATCATTATGAAACCATGAGCACAGGATGAAACAGATATGTAAAGACACACATACTTCATAATAATACAGAAATTTACCACATTTTTCACAAAGATATCCAGTCACGCAGGAAGAAACTTTGATTTACAGTACCTTGGTAATAACCTGCAAGCTAATAAATGTGGTGCAGGTTTATTTCAGTCTATCATGATTATGTCTACCTCTGATTGAATGAGCAGTCCTGAATGCTTCCAAACAACCTAACTTTCCTCATTCTTCAAGAAAGAAGAGAGAAAACTGTCTTTGAAAACTTAAAGCATAAGATATCTTTTAAGTAAAGAGCACAAGGATCGAAGTTCCCCTGTGAGCAAGTTATCTCATTACTGCTGACTGAAGAACTGTTTATACCTTCCTCTGAGGCAGCTAGTACTTCTTGTCTTCTGAAACATGGGACTGAATGACACACATCAATTTTGTAGGTCAGTATTGGAGTTTCCATATTAATGCATTCCTATAAAGCATCATTTCAGGAGAGATGCTGAAAGAAGAAAACCCAGACTCAAAACAGTCGGCTTAAAATTCAGACTGAGCTCTTTTTATGATGTGAAAATGTCCTTCTTGGTAATACTAGAAGCTTATACCCCCTAGAGGTGTTTATATGAAAACCTGACAGTTCTGTTTAGTTTTCTTCTGCAAGTCTATTTCAAACATCAGGATCTACTGCAGAACTCTGGAGAGTCATTGTCTGGTGTTGAAAGTGCTGTCACTCACCTTTCCAAGTGACAACAGACCGACACATAATTCCAGAGGTAGAAAAGAAATGTAAACTTTTATGTCAAACAAAGATTGAGATCAAATTAACATTTCTTGTTGTTACACCTAAAAGTCAAATGCAAAATCAGGGCTAAAACATGTCCTATGTATAGCAGCTTCATGGTACTACATATGCAACATTCTGTTTCTACACCCCCTTCTACTCAGTCACTACAAAACCAGGTTTCCATACAGGGCCTGACCTTGTCTGAATGTCTCAAGCCATTGCTTTTAGTCACTCATGGCAGGAAATGCAAATCCTAGCTTGATCCCATTCCATTAAAGATAATGGTGGAATTTCCAAGAGCCACGATGGAAGCAGATTTCACTAATTTCCCAGAACTTTTCCTAACTTTTAGCAGTCCATTAGGTCCGTAATACTCAAATGAACTGGAAGAGTTCAGTGCATGTACCCATTCAGCCTTCAAACAGAAAACTGGGTCTTCAGAGGTTACCAGTAATTGTAACCACTACTTATTATGAAAATACAACATATTTTCAATTCTTTTAGCATTGTAGTTCCAATACTGTTGTGATGACTTGGATAAATCCTTCTGGAGATCTCTGGTATTGGGGTAAAATGTTAGTCCAAAGGAATGACGTAAGTAAAATATGGCAGACTTCATTCCTACCTGCTAGGAATCGCTGGAATAATAGATAATGCATTAAGGCTGCAGTTCCTTGGCATTGCTAAATTAACTTCCACTTTGAGAAGGCCGTCTGAGGGGGAAATACTACGACACTGCCTTGCCTTGGGAGAGTGAATAAGTATTCCTCCTTGTGATATATGTGCTGGTTCTACAATATAAATCTAACTGACCCAACTAGTTTAAGAGCCAAGGTTTAACAGTTATACAGTCCATTTTATGGCCTTGATAAACATTTCTTTTCTTAGCGGTGGATATTTTCAACTAGCTTACAAGGAACTTAAAAGTGTTCAATGCCGATAATAGAAGTAACTTTCATACTAGTGACAAAACAGCAAATAACGTGTTTAAATTTAAATACCTAGATTTGAAAATAAGACAAAACAAAATTATAGAAGACAGTGAGACTTGAATAGAGACTGCCATTTTGTGTTCTTATTTCCTATGAATATTTAAATAATACTTTTTTTCATGTTTTCTCAATAAAAAGCATCCAGATATTATGTTCTGGTATTCTTCATTTCTGTCCACAGCCCACCCCTAACCTAACCTTTTTAGTGGCCGTAGAAAGCTTTATCATGATTTACATGAAGATTATATCAAACTGCAATTTGTGAAGGCACCATACCTGGGAGTATCCCTGGAGTCTTATTTAAGGTTTCAGCTTCTTCCAGATGCAAAAGCTACAAAAACGGGATTTAGCACTAACAATAGTTCCAAATATTTGCAGAAATGCTTTTCTATCAGGCAACAGTATGTACAATTGCCAACATATTGTCGAAGCACAGTGAATGCCAAACAGCAGAATTTCTAGGAGACAAAGAACCATTATTTGCTGAGCATGCATGTGTTCCACTCAGTGTCCAAAGAAGATTTTTTTCAGCTGCATTGCGTCTGCTGTTTTGACATGCAATAATGAACTTAACTATAAATAGTTTAATTCTTCTACATTCAACCATTTTCCCCCCTCCAGCTAGTGAATATCACAGAGATGTATAAAAAGTGAAATATTTACCATAGTTTGAAGCCCTGTTATATTCAATCACTTTACACTGGCATTGAACTGTTTAGCTTTCATAAGTAACATTTTGAGCCATAGTGAATAGCAGGAGGATTGAAATTCATACCTTTTAGTGCTCTGACTGTTTGACAGATTCCAGTCAATAAAAAAGGTGGTGGAGCACACAGCTTTATTTATTTGAGTGAGGATCTAGCTAAGTATACTGGTTAGCATTAAAGGAAAAAAAAATACAAGTTGTTGATTTCTAGAAGCATTGGCATGTTTATAAGAGTGGTGTGTGCACATAATTGATTAAGGGGAAATACAGTGAAAAATTCCACAGTGCTCCAACGGACCTAGATCAGTTGCATACTCTAAATTTCAATTACTGCAGAACAAAGACCACTTCTCCTTAACTATCTAGTATGCAAAAGAGCACAAGCAATCTTTTTCATCCACATGGACATCAGACAGCTATTAAACTGGGGCAAGAATTGATCCTACATTATCTTTACATAGAACAGCTATTAAAAATCAACTTACATGAAGAGACTTAGGTATGATGCAAGAAAACATTCAACTACAGAATATACCATAGGAACAGCAGCATGTAAGTTATGAATAATTATACAAGAATGTGCTTAAGCAGATGTCTGATTCAGGACCTCTGATGAGCATGAGGATGTTTCAAAACTAAACGCAAAGTCCAGTGAGGTGGGAAGCTTTTCATTATGGTCACTGAGCTTTACTCAGCTCCTAATTATATGAATTCATCATATTTTAGTGATTTTCTTTTAGGAATTGTAAAATTATTCCTTGATTAAAAGTTGATATTTAAAAACTTTAACCTATAGCGAATTACCTTAGAGAAAAAAATAAAGCCTTAAAAATAAGGCTTCATGATAGAAATGCTGACAAAACCTTAACGAAAAGAGCACCAGTGTCCATACTATAATAATAAAATAACAAACAGAAAAAGAAAGGTAAGCTTTCTTCAGAGGAACTTGCACAGTCTGTCTGTTCTGGTTTATTGAGCTATTCAATGTGGTATTGTTCAGTGAAAGCAGAGTTTACAGGAATGTTTTTTTTCTATATATTGCCACAAACCAAGAAAAAAGTGACACATGAAACTAAAGGGCCCAAGGGACTGGTCATTGCAAAACATAGCTGAGATATCTGCATTTCTTTTGTCTGCTCTTTTCCTCCCTGCTCCCAGCTATAGCAAGAAATGAGAAGTTCAAATTGAGTCACATTTGATATTTATTTGTTGTACTGGATCTAGCAGAATTACCATAATCTTTTTATCCCTTTTCCATGCAGAAACATACATCTCCATTTGCTTCTGCATAAGCAATCACAATTCATGCTAACACACTTAAAAGGAAAGATGACTGTGAAACTCTCACAGAAATGAATATATTTGTATGAAGCATAAAAAAAATACAGGCTGCAGGGTTACCCCATGTTAAGGGGTGTAAAAAGGAGTTTTGTTCCCAGGGTAGATCATCAGATTTAATTTATACCATGCTGTAAGGTGGAATGTCCTGAAAAGCATTGGGCCTGTATGTGAAACAAGATTTATCCTTCCAAACCTGCTGAAAGTGCCTCAGACGTAGCTCAACAGTGACATGTTAGTGTCTTGGCACACGTGGCATGCTCACACATGGGGTGAAGACTTAGCTCTTTCTTTTCATGAGGTCCTCTTTGCTCAGAGGAAAAGGATTATAATCCTGGGCACACTAATCCTTCGTAACTGTTTAGGTGCACATTCTAGTGGGTTTTTTCAATGTCAACTAAACTGGGTTAATTAAACTAAAACAGAGTTGTACTGTTGGGGTACGGTTGGTTATTTTAGGCTTTTAGAAGGCAGAGAACTATCTCTAAATCTGAAAGACAAATAACCTCAGATGATCAACAGCAATTCAGGAAGGAGTATCTCAGCTTCTTTAGCTACAAACATCAGGCTCCAGCTCAGGGCCAGAGGGTCTTGTAGCAGTATAGAGCAGTATGGAGCAGCACAGAGCAGCACCTCCCTCACACCTAAAATTTGTTGACGATTTTTATATTTTAGCCTTCATCACTACATTGCTTGCTAAGACCCTCAAAGGGTTGGTCTGACATAGCCCCACTTTCCTGTGTCTCCACAAAGGAAATACAGGACTTAGAAGGATATTTACTGACCCACTGCCTCCAAGGCCTGGTTTTATTCCTGTTGATGATAACAGAACGTTTTTAGGACTAGTACCAACAGATGTGGCAAAAGTAGGCTGCATGCTAGTTTGATAGGAGTGCCTGGACACAGAGCAGCTCAGGGAGGGTTGGTCATCAGAAATGGGGTTCCCCATATTGAATATAATACCTTTTATATATGAAGAAAACAATACCTTGAAGAAGACAATACCTGTATACTTTGACTTGAGCAATGCTTTTGTTACTGTCTCTCATAACTTCCTTGTCAGCAAGCTTAGGAAGTATGGGTTGGATGAGTGGTCAGTGAGGTGGGTAGAGAACTGGCTGAACGGCAGAGCCCAGAGGGTTGTGATAAGCAGCGTAGAGTCTAGTTGGAGGCCAAGGAGGCCAATGGTATCCTGGGGAGCATTAAGAAAAGCGTAGCCAGCAGGTCGAGGGAGGTTATCCTCCCCCTCTATTCTGCCCTGGTGAGGCCAGTGGAGGGCTACGAAGGTGATCAGGGGACTGGAACATCTCTCATATGAGGAAAGGCTGAGACAGCTGGGTCTGTTTAGCCTGAAGAAGAGAAGACTGAGAGGGGATCTTATCAGTGCTCACAAATATCTAAAGGGTGGATGTCCAGAGGAAGGGACCAGACTCTTCACTGTTGCCCAGTGACAGGACAAGGGGCAATGGGCACAAACTGGAACACAGGAAGTTCCATGTGCATATGAGGAAAAACTTCTTCACTTTGAGGATGACAGAGCACTGGGACAGGCTTCCAAGAGAGGTTGTGGAGTCTCCTTCTCTGGAGATATTCAAACCCTATCTGGACGCGGATCCTGTGCAACCTACTCGAGGTGATCCTGCTTTAGAAGGGGGGGTTGGACTAGATGATCTCTAGAGATCGCTTCCAACCCCTACCAATCTGTGAATCTGTGAATTAGCCTCCAACAAGGACAGTAGAAACTATGTAATGACCTTTCTGTGTTAATATTGAGACAAGAGGAGCCCCGTTTCCTAAAGGGGTGAAAAACTGCTATGAAAGAAAGGGAAGTTGCTTTCTTAACCTAAGTGAAACTTTGTCAGTATGGAAATTGCTTCACTAGAGTTTTGGGATTTAGCTCAGATCATCCTGAAGGTCTCCAGGATGTCAACTTTTGATAAATTCCAGTACAAAAAAAAGTCCCAAACAAGGCCTGGTCTCCAGTTTCTAATTTTTCTATGAAGCTCCTCCAACCTTTCACTTGAGTATTTATGGGGAGCAAAGAAGCTGGCTGGTTCACTAATACTCTGATCTACTTGTATCCTGTTACTGAGCATTCTGGGGAGAATAGTCCTTTTGTTTTAGGCTTTGGAAAAGCCATCATAACTTTGCCTCCCATTAAATATATGTTTGATGGGGAGCTCAGTGAATGTGACCTGTAAGGAAACAGAATAGTGTGTTTCAGTCTTCACAAAGGAAACATTTATAACAATTTATAGCTGAGGCCGCCAAACGTGTTCTTCAGAGATGCACTAGAATTACATGTAGAGCCTCAAATACTTTAGGGAAAACGGGATTTCATCTCAGTGAAAGCTGACTGTTTAAGTGTGTGTGTGTGTGTGTGTATTTATATTCATATGTATATATGGACAAACAAGCATTAAACCCCAAATGTTTCTTCTTTCTTCCTACTCAACATCAATGAAGGTTGTCCCTAGGCATTGCACATTCCTGGCAACATAGCAAAGTATTAACAGAGGACAATCAGTTTAGCTGTGCTCTGCAGGGAGTTCCAGCAAAGGACACAGCGTGGCTACATCCAGAAACAAGGGTCTTCCTTTGTGAATATTTATAATCCCTGCACTGGGCAGAGAAAACAAAACAAAACAAAACAAAACAAAACCCAAAACCAAACAAAAAACCCCACCACCAAACCAACAAACTCTGAAAATTACTCTGGTCTTTCAGTTAGTGGATTCACAGCTTACCACATTCATTCTGTCCTTATTGTATTTGCAGACATCTTTTGTATCCTGCTGAGCTGCCTGGCTGCTGCTGAGGGCTTATTTTCATCTTCAGAAGATAGTAGTAGCCATAAAATATTCTTATAACATCCTTTTGAACTGGACATCTCTATCCTTGCTTTGCAGGAAGGAACACGGGCAGAGCTGGATGGATTAGTGATGATTAAGTACTACTGGCTGTTTCTTCAACCAAATGGAAATAATAATAGTTTCTCTTCTCCACTACTTGTCTAGTATATTTAAACTTCATGTTTTCCAGGGCAACATTTGTCTCATTATCTGTTTGCACAATACTTAGTGCTGTAGCATATTACTTTCAGATAGAGCCCCTAGGCACTTCCGAACAGCTGCTAGGTTTACCTAAGGATACAAGGGTACGTAGATAACAGACAGAACCTGATTTATCCTATGTGCTCTCTACACAAGCCAGTTTCCAAAGGGAAGCAGCATAGGTATACTAAGCTATTAGCATCGCACAGACTGAATTTCATGACGTACAGCAACTTGCCGGTGTTTGCACGGCTTCCAGCATGATTTACAGTTTGGTTCATGGGCAGAGTGGGGTGCATGTGTGTATGTGTGGCTTTATCTGTACAAGCCCATGCAGTTGTGCCAAAAGATAGGCTAAAGATAACTTTGTACCTTTCATTTCAGGCATTATTAGTTTGTAGTCTTCAAAAAGAAACAATAAATGCCATTAATAAAAACAGCAACCCTTCTGGCCTAGTAAACAGAGCTCATATACATTGATCGCATTATACTGGCAACAATGCACTCCATATGCTCATGAAGGTTACAGGGCACATTTCCGTGTAAGCAGTCAAGACAGAGAACTTCAAATATTTGGAAGAAATGTTTATTTAACAACTGAATACATGCTAAAAGAAATAATTTACAGCAGCAGTTTCATTACATTTTTTTTCTCTCCAGTTTTCTAGTTCCCATCTGATTTGAAGTGATAAATACAGAAGTAGAGTTATTTACTACTCAGTGAGGAATGTGCTTAAAGAATAAGCACAGAACTTTGTCACTGATATAGCAAATAAACCCCTTATTACCTGTGTGGCAAAATCTTGCATTTTAGTATTATACTGAACACACCAAAATGGAGTACCTCTAGATAACAGTACTTTACACTGTACCTCCTTATCTAGTCGAAAATATTTACATCCCTTTTGGCTAATGTGTAGGTAGCAAAAACTGAACTATTAAACACATACCATTGATATTCACTAAATAATACATAAAAAGGATCAGTAAATGCGCATTCACATGCATTGTGTGTAATTTTTTTATTTTTTTTATTTTTTTATTTTTTTTACATAGTGACTTTATTGGGTCATGAAGATTTAACTCTGTTCTGCAAAGATGCACATTTTCTCAGTTTGATGTTATAGTTTAGCATAACCGTATAGTTTTTAGGAGTCATTGAACAAATTCCCTTCTGCAGTGATCCATGCAAGGGCAAAGTGTAGACAAGTAAGACTAAGATTCAATGGATTTTTGTTCCTTGCAAATGGATATCTTAAAACAAATCAAAACAGATCTTTCTGGTTATAAATGAAATTGTTTCTCTCCAGCTTCAACACAGCTTTTTACTTACTTTTTCTAAAGTCTGTAACTAGAGGTTTAGAGGATTTTATTGATGAATTATGGAAACACCATTTTTACCTTTACCTTCAAACCTTATGTTTCTCTAAACAATAATGACACAAATGGGGATATGAATGTTACTGAAGCTGCAGGGCATCTTTCTATACATGAATTCATTAAGGCCTATGTTCTCTGAAAAAAAGTTCATTTCACATCAGTATTAAATGCTGTTTCAACTTGACCATAATATGAACCTGAAAAACAAATATTTCCACTGCTGGCTTGATCCTTTGCCATCTTATTTATATAAGCAAATACAAAGACATAAACAAGACTACTCATGTCAGTGAGATTTAGATTGAAGTTGTCCAATTGTCAATTGTCCAATTTGACTGCCGGGTTATAGTAAAAACATTGCAACTTCTGTAATTTTGTTCTCACAGATTCTCTTTCACTGCATAGAAAAACATATCTTAGAATCTGACATAATTTATTTTATTTCTTCTTCAAGGGTGGTGAAAGAGGTTGGTTTTGGTTTGATTTTTTTGCAGCTAGTTGCTATAGATCCAGTTGTTATGAGCATGGTAGGGGGAAAAAAGTTAGACAGCAGATCCATTAATATGTAAAAAAGGAAAGAAAGTCATTTAGGGTCTGTTGAAATCAATCTCTGTTTTCCCACTGAATTCTCTGAGGTTCATTTTAAAACTGTTTCCTTTTGTAACAAAGAGAATTCTAATGACTTGATGGTACACAATAGCCCTACACAAAAGGCTCAGAAGTGTTCTGTGATTACAGTTAAATACTTCAGCTGAAAGCAATGCTCAGAAATTAATCATAAGCTGAGCTGAAAAATTAATACTTCTGTACAGGAAAGCACATAGTTGAACCTATGTTTTGTTTCATCCCTAATCAGCGTATTGTGAAAGTATGGGAATTTAATGGCATATTAAAGTTCACAGGAGTCCACAGGAGTTCCTTGCAGCCCAGAAAGCCAACCATACCCTGGGCTGCATCAAAAGAAGCGTGACCTGCAGATCAAGGGAGGTGATTCTGTCCCTCCACTCTCATGAGACCCCACCTGGAGTACTGCATCTGGTTCTGGGGCCCCCAGCACAAGAAAGACATGGAAGTGCTGGAGCAAGTCCAGAGGAGGCCACAAAGATGATCAGAGGGCTGGAGCACCTCTCCTGTAAGGACAGGTTGAAAGAGTTGGGATTGTTCAGCCTGGAGAAGAGAAGGCTCTGGGGAGACCTAATTGCGGCCTTCCAGTATCTGAAGGGGCCTACAGGAAAGATGGGGAGGGACTGTTTATCAGGGACTGTAGTGACAGGACAAGAGGTAATGTCTTTAAGCTGAAGGAAGGTACATTTAGATTAGATATTAGGGAAAAATTCTTCTTTATGGGGCTGGTGAGGCAAACAGGTCATTCAGTGAAGTTGCAGATAAATTTAGATTAGATATAAGGAAGAAATTCTTTACTGTGAGGGTGGTGAGGCACTGGCACAGGTTGCCCAGAGAAGCTGTGGATGCCCCATCCCTGGAAGCGTTCAAGGCCAGGTTGGATGGGGCTTTGGGCAACCTGGTCTAGCGGAGGGTGTCCCTGCCCACGGCAGGGGGGTTGGAACTAGATGATCTTTAAGGTTCCTTCCAACCCAAACCAGTCTGTGATTCTATGATTCTATGAGTCAAGTTAAATGTAAGAGAGACTTAAAGTTGCTTTAAAACTAAATTCTCAAATGCTTTCCTAAGCGATGGCCTTACAGCCTTGTCCCGGTCTATTCAATTGCTAAAGAACTAAATGACAAAAAATCTTTCAGGTTCATCCCCTGAAAAAGATTCAAAGGGGACTAAAGTGACTGGGCCATTAATGAAAACCCAATTGCTTTGGAGGCAAGAAGCAAAGCTTCACTAATCAGAAGGATACTTGAATTAGTGAGTGGCAAGGAGACTGGGACATATTGTGAGAGAAGCTGTCACAGAAGTTATGTTATATGGTATCTGATAAGGCTGATAGTGTAGTGATTGATAAATTAAATAATATGGAGTGAGTAACAGCAAAATGGATCAGTCATCAATACAGACACACTTTCATATAAAAGCTCCTTTAGCAAACTAAGGACTTTGTTCTAGTAATTTTCCCCACAATGACATTATTTGAAATTATGTCATTTACGGACTCTATCAAGATAAAATATGGGAGGCTGGAGAAAGACGACCTCAAAAGAACTGGACACCATAGAACTGGGGACCAAAGGCACATCTGTGCTGAGGTGAATAAAACCACTACTTATAACCCTAAACTGACACTTATGGTGCAAGTACATTGTCTGTTTTACCCTGTTGCTCTCTCGTATATAGAATAAGACAAAAGCACAGGACCAAATCATCTGTTAGTAAAAACTAGTCTTAAGCTGAACTTCCCCAATTTACTACTGCAGCATTCACCCACAGATAAAACTGTCCCTTAGATCTTAAAACAGAGAGCTGGCTTTGAGGTTACTGTTTACGTGGCCTAGTGCTGTTTTTTGCATTTGTGTGATCTGGCCAACAGAAAGAATGGAGCACTGAGAATCAGTAGTGTGGACGTATTTCTACCACTGAGCTGGAAACAAAACTCCTTAAACTGAATGTGAGCTTTGCTCATGGATATATGACAGTTTATGAGCCACAGTATTTAAATATTAGCATTCACAAATATTTACGAACCAAGAAAGCAAGAGTGTAATTAGTAGAGGGTATTTTAATGCTATTTACTTTTTTAATTAAAAAAAAATATACAACTGAAAATCAATGCTCTCCTCTTCATTGGTTCAATCTATAGCAAGGTATTATACAGGTTGAATCATTTCAAATACCGTACTTAGAAAAAAAGAATGCAGAAGACTTCCATGCTATACAGTGACTTTCATGTTAAAATAGTTTAGTTTTAAAATTGTTTTGAAGTTACATGTCATATAGATTACTGAGAGGGGAGGAGGTTAACTGCAATGTGACTAGCTCCCCTGAAAGATTTTCCACACAAAAAAGTAAAGCAGCTCATAATTGGAAGTTGTCATTTTTTTTCCTCTAAACCAATAATTAGAAAGTACATTTCTAAGACAAAAAGTCTATTCTATTTTAGAAAAGAGCTAATGTTTGCTGCATATTTTTCATAGTACATTTAAATTATAGTTTTAATAAAATACATCTTTAGATCAAAGCTGAACGAAGTCATTCAGTAGTAGGCCAGTGTACTCCACATTTTTTTGTTCTTCCAGATGATGGATGGCTTATGTTGTTCAGATTTCCACAATCTCATTCAGTATTTTCCTCTTCTAGTACATATAAACAGGAAAACTGGTAGACCAAACAAGAACAAAATCCTTGTATCCAATCACGTGTTTAGACATTCATCAGCTTAATGAGTTCATGCAGTTTTACATATAAGTCTAGAAATGATAGTGCTGATGATGAAAGGTGGGTTTTGTTTTTCTTCTTTAAGATGACAGCATGAAATACAGCATTTTGTGTATATCTCAGGCAAAGAGAAAGCAAAACTTGCTTGCTGAACACTTGCAGAACTTTTTGAGCAGTAAGCTAGGTCTGGGTGAGTTATCATCCTTGACACTCTGGTCTTTCTGGTCTTAGAATCAGAGCAGAAGGAAGGACTTATTAGGAAAGTTAGAAATGGATTTTATTTAAACCTGGTGGAAATTGTTTGAATTTTCCACTCTTGTAAACATCCACATAATGCCATGAAAAAGTTCATGAATATTGCATTTTTTTTCCAGTTATCTGTCTATACAAGTTTCTACTTGGATGAGGTTCCTAGAGGTAATGTAGCTCAGACACTCCGTGGTGCCCTCTCAAATTCATGGGTCCTCCTGTTCCTACCTTTTTTATTCTCTTGTAGGTGCTTCCACTTATTCGTATTCACCTGCGCATTGGCAGGCCTTTGCCGACGCTGTTTGCGGTCTCTTTTCCAAACCTGCTCACAGAACTCATCCATTGTGTTGAGATTAGGGTGATTGATTAATTGCATGAAGTCTCTATACCAGATCTTTTGACTGGGCGTCATGCTATTGGTAGCATCCTTGGTCTTGGAGGCATCACCATCTTCTTCTTTATGGAGCAGCTCTTCCAGGTGGTCAGTATCAATTACTTCCAGGGTCACTTTGAGCAAAGTTTGCATGAAACCATGCTCCACAGCATGACAAAAATAAATACCAGAGTCTCTCCGTTGAAGACTTCGTAGCAATAGGCCCTGTTCTGTCCGGATCATGCGATCATCCACTTTTATCTGTATTGGAAAAAAAGTGGTAATTTCAATAGTTATCTTTTATCCTCTAACCACAGTAGTTCCTTAGTACTGCTCCTTTCAGCTGGTAAGACTTGGCCAAAAATCCCCAAAACAGCATGAATGGAAAACTCCTTGCCAGTCATCTTAGTTATAGAAGGCTTAAATACTCTGGAAAAACTACCGATGTGTTGCAAAGAGAGTTTGGGGGATTCAGAATTTACTCCTTAGTCCCTACTGCTGCTGAACAAAGAACTGTATCTACTCTGTCAGGTGGACTTGCTGGTAAGATTACAGAAGATGCAAGCCTATAATCAGCAGAGTCAACATGGATCCATATGGCTATATTACTGAGATTACTGAGGTCACATTTATCATTATCTTTTCGTCAAACATAGATATATATGTGGGAAAGGTTCTCTGTCTTCCTATTGCTCCTTACTACAAAAGCCCTTACACATAGAAGTGGGTTCCGCATAAGCGGAGAATTTACAAAGAAGCAATAAAGATTAAATCTCAAAATTTTAAGTCAAAAAGAAGTTGTGCAAAGTGTTGTATTTTTTCTGAATTAATATCTAGGAATATAATTTAATTTTTTGAATGCACATGTTGCTGCAAACAGAAAGGGCACAAACCTGTCTGCTGCTTTCTCCACCAAGAATAAATTCTAAATAATTTACTACTTATGCAAATAAAGCAAAGATCAAAGGTATCTAAAGCTGCTAATGTAACTAAGTATTTGGTACATGCTTTAAAAAAAATTATTCAGAGAAGTTTGTGTATATTTTCAAATACTTCAATGCAACAAACAAGTTTTTGTGTCCTAGCTTGGTCTCCCTACCTTCCAGGGTAGATTATTCTCTTAAGATTTGTGTGACCTAGCTTGATACTAACATGACTCGAGAACCAGGAAGAGTAGTAACATAAGAATATCGGTGACAAGAGGAGGAGAAAAATAAAGTATCAGCTTAGTGTAATGCAAGCAGTGGAAGTGAATATTGCTTTTCATGAAAAAAACGTACAAGTTTTCATACCCTTATGTCCACTACAGTTCTTCATTCTATCTCTGTCTTACCTGCAGTAAAGTCTTAGAGCATGCAGTACATAGGAAATGCTCCTGTTAGACTACATTTCAGTCAAACAGTATAATTAGGTAAATGCACTTACTTTTTTTCAGAAGTGGCTTTAAGGTCTTTGTAATATTTAAGTTCAATATAATCCTTGTATGATGCTTTAGGTGGCACTTAGATAGTATGCTAACTTTTTGTGTTTCTGAGCTATCTAATGGAAAACAAGTGTGTTTTGCAGAGAGAGGATGTGAATGTTTTCTGATGTAACAATCTGTAAAATGTATTAGAGAGCTTATGGGATTTTTATGGTGAGTAAGAACATGGTGAAGAACAACAGGAATTTTAAGATTCTAGAGAAATTCTGTTAAACTAAAAAACAGATGGACATTATTCTGGGAAAGACTCAGGTTCAAGTATATCTTCATAGAGAAGACTAGTTGCATCTCTTAATTTTTTTCTACTGTACCTCTTCTTTGCGGTCATCATTTTGCTTCTGGAATTGCCAGTAGACTACAGCACGCTGAGATTTTGGACTGCACTCAAGAAAAGTGCTGCTGTTCTCTACACCATAGATAATCTTTTCCTCCAGGGTCTGACCACTTGGGTTATCTATAAAGCAAGAAAAAAAGAATTAAAATTACCAATAAAGAAAACTCTTAACTGCTAAGTGAATTTGTTTGTTTGGAAATTAGGCTCCCTTAAGGTGTTTAAAGATAAAAACCTTAAAAGAAAAAATTCCCCATATCAGTATGCCATTTGGAAAATCTCCATCAACATCTCTAGCTTTGTAAGGAATCCTGATAGGGTATTATTATTATTATTATTATTATTATTATTATTTAATATTATTTTTGTATTTTAAATCCTAACAGCTGTTAACATCTCAATATGCGAAGTTAATGAATTTCATTGTGAAATTTTGTGTAAACCTCATTAATATTCATCAAGGAAAACATCTAGGACATGACAAGAATTTTTAATAGCAAACTGTATGCAGTGAGAAAAGTCAGGGTGTAGTTGCAGAATGTCTGTAATGATGCCTCCTGGGCTCTATGATCATAATACTTTAGAGCAAAGTAATAAAACTTTAGGCTATTTAAAAGTAGTATAACGTGTTTAGATTATATGGCACTGTAGTTTGCTGAAGCTGTTAATGACCAGGAATAATGTTTTTGAGGAAACAATCCTCAATTAATCATTTCCTCTCATACCGATATAATTTATGGAAATGTAATGAGGTTAATAAACCACACTATGGGAGGGGAAAAAAAAGTTAAATAAATTACTTCCTTTTGTAACAACAATGTTTCAAGATATTCATCAACTTGCTGGAAATATCACATAGCTATAGGACTTATATGGCATTTGATTCTTCTCCAATACCGCAGAGGCTGTAAGGCATCATATTTCAACTCTCCACCTTAGCTCTTTAAAATGCTGTTATGGACTTAAGTGGCAGCAGTACAATAATCCTGGAGAGTAGATGGGGAGGAAGGGGTTGGTAAACTATTTAACACTGTGTTGATCTCATGGGGTTTCCTGTCTCTTTGCCATTATTTATCATTCTTTCTATTTTCAATTTTTGATCTTTAGTACTGGAAATCTTTAGGAACCTCTTTTGATATGTTTTAATAGGAAAATGATGTCTAATTAAAATCCTCTCAGATAAATCCTTTGTCAAGTTTTGTTTGCTTTCACTGTGCCTTTATCATATTGGCCATGTTGTTTAGCAAACACAGGCTGTTTGCTACATGACTGAGCCAAAGGTAAAAATAAAATTGAGCTCCTGGTTTGTGTTGATACAGCAATCATATGTCTTTCCATAATGACTTGCAGCCTTCAGAGAGGATGGGAGAAGGGATAGGGGGACAGAATAGGAACTGGTGCTTGCCCAGTTCTCAGTAAGGAAACGTCTAATGGCCTATCAACACTGAACAAATAGGGAAAGGGTTAGCTTGCTTCCCTCTGCTGGATTGTGAACCTTTCCAGCAAGTAAGTGGGGTGCTATATAAACAAGTAAGTGAAACAACTTTTATGACATCTCTCAGAAACCACATCCCTACGAAAAATATCAGCGCAGCTTTGGGCCAGGAAGATGAGGAGCAATGGAGGAATAAATTAGAAAGCAAAGCAGCAAGAGAAGGGTAAGACAGATGGAAGAAAATGTAGCCAAGGGTACCAGTGGTAAGGGCTGAGATGGAACATGGGTGAATTTGTGTCGATGAAACAGAGGAACCGGAAGTAGGTGAAGAGATTAAACTGAATATAACTAGAAGTGATAAGATAAAGATTGGAAATGGAAATGATTGGCTGATAGCTCATGGGTCCAGATTCAACATTGTGAATGACTGACTGATGTCCTGACTTCTGTTTCAAGTTAGGTACTGTAATTTAGGAACAGAATTGACACGGCTGAGCAGGCAGCCAAAGATCCTCACATAGTCAACAAGAGGCAGTTTGAAATCTGAACTGGAAGCTAATAAGTCAGTCTCCTAAGACTAAATGGACTTTGAGTCCTCTTCTCCCACATCTTAAATAGCTGATTTAACCACCAAGTTACTCATTAGGTGGCTTGCTGCACCACTTGACTATATTTTCCTGAACACAGCATAGTCCAAGTGAATTATACAGGAGCAGAGCACATGTGACACTGTTCTCGTTAAATCCAAGGAGGCAGTCTTCTAGATCCTAAATGTCATTACAAAGGACAAAAATAGACATTTCTTTGGCAAAGGTCCTACTGGCCATGAGCAGTAGCATATTTTTAAGAATATAGAGAAGTTTCTGCTAGAAAACTTAGCTACCTAGGATATCCTTAGTATCCAAGAAGCTAGTCACAAGTTTTCATGAAAGTAACCTTGAGGGTGGGTGCTCTGACACCAATTCAAACTTCTGAGTGTTTTCTGGATCTGGTCTATGGCATTCTAGTGTGTTAGAGATCAGCATGGAAAGTGGCAGAAGCCCCCTTTAAATTTCCTCACAGCTCCAGAAAATATAGTATGGGTGACAGTCATGCAATGAGAAGAGGAAGGATTTAAGAGATCCTTCAAATTCCATTTCCATGATTTAAGGGAGCAGAAGGCAGGTCCAGAATTGTCTATAAAGTTCATTTAATATTGAGCACATGGAGTGCAGGAAAGTAAGTAGAGTGATGGAATAATCACAGGATCAGAGTGCAGCTCTGGGACTGAGGGAAAAACTGAAGAGACTAGAAGGAAGAATGAAGGTCTGGGAAGTTCAGAAGAGCAGCTGGAGGAATTAGAAAACTATAGAAGTCATGAAGTTGGTTATGAAATTCAACCCAAAATCCTGTCTGAGAGCTGTAATTCCCAAACTGAACCCAACAGTGGTATCAGTTTACTCGCCTGATAAATATCCTTTAAATACATAATTTCTGACATAGCCGAAGCAGTATGAAAAGCTAAGTACTTATACCAAGATTGCTTTGCAGATGAATGATTCTCACTATACAGTTAAATTCAGAGTGATTCTTTGAGCTTCCCCAAGGATAAATGACCTAAAAAATGTGACTTCTTTTACAAATTTTTCAGAAAAAAGCACTTGAATAATTAGTATGTTATACTTAAAAAAAATAAGTTTAGCTGACAGAAAGGTGATCATGCTTTTAGATGTAAGCATTAATGTCTGGCCAAACATCTGTACAGCTAAGGATCCTCAGCTCCCTCTAATGTTGCTGGCTAGTTGTTTTATACTACTTCTCATACATTTTCACAAAAGGGCAACTGAAGGAGCTACCTAAACCTTATTAAAAGCATTATTATTGTTTCAGATTGATATCAAAGTACGTTTCGGTAATATCTTTAAAAGTGAGATATACATTAAGATATTGTTCTTATTTCTTGTTTCTGTTGGTTCACATGGAGAATCAACTGGCAGTTACTTCAAAGGAAAGTGTAGACAAATAGTAAATTATTGCTGGAACTTATTTTTGGTTATAGGCAAACCCAATTCTTCATCTGTTGTCCAGGAAACTACTAGTCATAACCAAGGAAAAAACCTCAGGATAAGTTGGCATAGAAAGTTTATGGGCCATGCAGCTGTCTGTACAATGCATGATCATGTGCAAATGACAAGGGAATATAGGAAAATTTTATAGCTTTACAACTCAGAACTAGTTTAGAGAAAATTTCACTCAAAACCAGTCTAACCATCTAGTATTTTGACAATGCATCCTTAAAGTCTAAGACCTAGAACTGTGTTCCCTTAGTATTTTTTGTAAGTTACTGATTCTTCTAATCATGCTGTCTTCATCTCACCATTAAGTAAAATTTTCAGTGAGAACTTGTCTTATACTTGCTCTGCTCATTTTGACAAAGCTGTATTAAAGCTCCTTGTGATCAGATGTACCATATATAGTAGCTTTTTCCTGACCTTAAATTCTCATGATTGTTGTCATGAAAAACCTGAGCTGGATTACTCTCTTCCCTTTGGACTAAAGATATCTTTTCAGACAAATATGTTTACAAAATATGGGAAGATATAAAAACCAAAGTGTTTTGAAATCCTTTTCTTGTCTGTGGAGTTAAAGAACAGACCTACAGTTGTATAAAGCACAGCTAGAAAGGACAAGAGAACATTAAAATAATTGGACATGTGGTAGCCCAGATCATCATTTTACTCATGAATAAAATGTCCAGATAGTAAAAAAGTAAAGCTAAGACATGCCTCTGATGGTAATAAAATCCACATTTGGTGCCTGGTTAAATTTTCCTGTTTGGGAACTGAAAGTGTCATCTCAGCTCTATATATGGATGGTCTCACCTGCATTGTATAAGTATTTCTAGATAGCATGCAACTGGAAATTTGTGAACTTTCTACTAGTCCACATTGACTACTTAGAATCTAAATTAATTGTACATTCATAAGTTCTCAAAACATGACAACTACATATTGATCATAGTCTATTCATGCACTTTTCCAAACCTTCTTCCATTGACCTGAGTCCGGCAATCAGAAGTAAAAAGGAAAGGTATAGTAATGTTAGCTGCGAGTTTCAAATGATTAAAAAGGAAGACAGAGAAAACTATTACTGAATCATAGTGGTGGTGATTATACCTGACACAAAAGTACAATTTTAGACTATTTATTGTTCTTGCTATTACAAGGACTCAAAGGACATGAGGGTTTTAAGATATCTCTACTTTCAGCCACCTCTTTTTTTTTCCTAGGAATCTGTCCAGTGGTTTAACCATTGTTAAAGATGCACTACAAACATGAGTAATCTTTTTTTTTCCAGCAGAGGGAAGTATTGCCTAAGTGTTCTCTTCACTTACAGCAGAATGGATATTTTTAATTTTCAGAGTGAAGATCTTCTGAAGAGTTTGGCAACAAATTAATAACTGTGAGAAGTTTATCAGCCAAACAATTCAAGAAAGGAAGATTTGGTCAATAAACTGTGAAAATTAAACAACCAACAAAAACCAAAACCAAAAGATGTCAAAGAAAACCCATGCTGAAAGCACACGGGACAGGCCTAATGCACAGAACATCCTGATTTTAAAGGCTGTTGGTGTGGCACCTACAACAAAACCATTCCATATTTAGCCAAGGTAGTTAATTACGTGTTTGGTTATTATCCTATGCAAATTATGTGAAGCAACATGTACATACTTCTTGCTGTTCTGAAGGAGATATGACTCTTTTCTGACATAATATGCCTAGCCTGGTGGTATGATATTGTCATGTAAGCAAAGCAGAAAAATTAAAATGCTTAAGACTGTTAACTTGAGGAAAAACAAAACAACACCACCCCCCACCCCCCACCCCAGTCTTTAGTGTCTGATCCAGGCCATTAAAAGCAATCTAAATTGGGATAATGATGTATTATATTCATCTTTCCCAGATGTTCAAGACAATGTCACCAACAAATCATTCACGTGCTTCCTACTCTTCTCATGCAGAGTCTGTAAATTCCATACAAATTAGTTGTACTTCAGTCATACCCAGCACTCACCATGATGCTGCAGGTCTGAGCAGTGGGTAAGCGGGTCTCCATTTCGGATATCTTGTCGTCTAGTACGTCTGCAAGTATTATATTTGAAAACTGTTAGTGACCTTCTCAGTGGTCAGCATTCACATTTGCAATGACTGAAGAGCAACAAATGGAATATATATATATATATAATTACATAGGTCACAAGTGCACCTAAACAACACAAGGGAGGAAATCGTGTTGTTACTACTATATTCTATGCATCATTATAGTTTGTAGAATCAGACTTCACTCTTACTGATAAAGTCTTCAGAAACTGGTAAATACAGATCTCTTGCACTGAGCCTATGAAGTTTATTTTAACTGTGTTGGTAATATTGATCACAGACAAATTCATTTTTTGATTCATAGATACAGGAACTGCTAAGGGATCAAAGTATATACAGTACAGTTTGACATGCATCTAAAAACATGAAGTTACAGCTTTTCTGCCAGTACAGAATACTTTAAGCATCATGGCATCTTTTAGCTAAAATGAAATATTAAGAATGTCAAAGTGTTGCATTTTGCTGAAATGAAGATTTTTGAAATGGCTTCAAGCTTTTATTGCATGTCCATTTAATACAGTATATTCTTTCCCCAGTTTGATTTTCATTGGCTCTTTTGGAAAACATATTGATCTGTGCTAAAAAAAAATGTTGCATTTCACAGAAGAAAGCTTTTAAATACAGTTTTATTTTGCATTTGTTTTTTCTCTCTCTGCCTGCTCCTATTTTTATTTAAATAGCTGTGACACAAAATTCAACTGAGCCAGAGAAAAGCGTTTCATATAAAAAAAAAAAAAAGAAAGAAAAAAGAACAAGGAGAACAAGGCAAACAAAGATGTGTTTCACGTGTGAGCACTTTACTTTAGGAATCAGAGAAAGCCTGAGGGCTTGCAAAATTAGAGGAGAACAAAGAGGATTAGGCTGCTGAACAATGCTGTGATTTCAGATTATGGCATCCAGCAACGGATATGCAAAAGTCAAGTAGCCTTGTAAAAAAGCACTGTTGGTCACTCCCTTGTGACAACAGCCCCCATTTTTAAAAAGCCATTGTTCTGCAGCACAGAGACCATCTCTCTTCTGGTCGCTAGCCCTGTTTGCAGACTCTCACTAACAGCCCAGCATCAGCACACACCAAGTTCTCACAGAGGCACCGTCCACTGCACAGCTGACTCCTCTTGGCTGAAAGATTTTAACTGGGGGTTTTTGTCCACTGAAAACTACTGAAATGTTAAAACTGAAATGACATATGTGAAGTATGGCAACAGTTGTGGGGCTTTTTTTGGAAAAAAAACCAAACTATTCAGAATGTGCATTTTTTTAATATCTCTCTGAATAAAAGCTTCTTTAAAATTATCCTAGTGAATTAGAATGCTTTAATAAGAAGGAATCTTCTGTTGATTGATATATAATTCAAAAAATGTTTTAATTCTAATTTTAGATATCATCTTCATATTACTCATTACCAGTGAATAAAAATACACCAAAACATAAGGAACCATAAAATTTTGTTACTCCTCCTTAAATTTTGAAATGCAGCATATTTATAGGATACTATTTGTAGAAAAGAAGTCTGTGAAAAGACTCATACTACTGTCAATGGAGTTTGGATGAGATGTTAGAATCTCAGGAAAATGTCGCACAGATCACCATTGTATCAACACGATGGTTTATGAAATATGAACCAGAACACATCTGCATGGGGTAAAGTTAAGTGGTCACACTACAGGAGCTCTGAACTGTCATTTAGACTTGTAAAATACACAAAGAAAGGAAAGTAAATTAAAATCATGGCTCATAAAAGCTCCTTTTTAAGAAAGAAGGGAAAAAAACAACAACAAAAAAACCCCCAACCCAAACCAAAAACAAAACCCCAAAACCAACTATTAGTAAAGCATCTGTGCAATTGCCTGAGGACTCAACTTTCCCAATGTTTCTGGAGCCTAAAATTGCAAAGTTTCATTATTAGGAAAATGTTGACATTTAAGCTGTTTCCAGCAATGCTGATTTTGTCATAGATGCATTCAAAGCCGGCTTGAGGCAGTGGGTACAGTAGCTACCAGGTAAACAGAGGATCCTCTCCCCCAGTAACACAGACCTTTATTCTGCTGCTGCTGCTGCCAAGGGAAAAATGGGGGGAAGCAGCGGGGCACAGCGGCTTTTTCTGAATGCATTGGCAGGATCCCAGCCTCCCAGGACTTACTTTTTCTTTCATAGTGGCCTCAAGAAGAGTAAATTCTGCACCCCGAGGTTCTCCTGTAGCTGGGCAACCCAGTTTAGCACCAGTAACCCTGCCCCTTAATCCCTGTAAGAAGAGGGCCCAGTCCCTTCATCCCTGATGGCAACAGTGAGCTCGGTTTGCTGTTTAATGAGCTGGAGAGAGGAACAAGGAAAAGACAAAGCCCTATTTCTTTCATCAGTGTAAGCAGGTGAATGACAGAATGATGTGATCTGTGGGTCTTGAGATGGGCTGGGAGTAGGAATAGGTGCTAGTGAAGGCTGAGAAGGGATGAGGTTCAGGGATAGCCATCAGTGGGGACGTGGCAGGGAAGAGTGATTCAGTGATTCCTGACCTTCCTGTCTCCTTTGACTCAGAGGCAGTATTCAACCGTGCTGACTTCTAACCTTTAAAACTTTCAGATCAAATCAATCTCTTAGACTTTCCTTGAAAACCTCACTGTTCCCTCTCTTCTCTTTCCTTCTTCTCCTACAGAGAACCTACTGTTCCTTCACTGCAAATTTGACTTTAGCCCAGGCAGCTGAGAAAATGTAACCAGCTCTTCTTTTGGGATGGGTTCAGTTTCTCCTTTTTAATTATTTTCTAAAGAATTTTATGAAAAAAATTGTCTCAGACTAACTGTGTTTCCTGGTGCAAAAATAGAACCTGACGTTCTATAGGCAGCTCTTTCTTTTGTCATCAGTATTTCTTTAGGATACATTGTAATGCAAACCTTGAAATTTTAATCCCCTCCATTTGAAAAGTTTGTGACACAACCACTACTTCCCACCCTTTACCACCTCTCACCTCCTGCAACAACCAGTCCAAACCTGGAATTTGGAGTCCTGACATTCGTAACTATTTGCTACTGTTGGTTATATATAAACCCTTAGGTATATAAACCGTTAGATTCCTTGTTTCTTCATATGTGCAAGGTGTTTGGCATACTTGATTTAATGTGAGCACTTTTTATCATTGTAGCGAATTTGTCACGGGCATCTCAATACTACACCGATGTCTGTTCTTATTTGCAAGTGATTATCTACTCAGTTATTCCTAATTTCTGCTTCAGTAGCTAAGAGCTGTTCAGTAACTAGCTTACATACTTTAAGAGAAAGAATGTCAGAGATAAAGGCAGGCAAAGAAGATATTTTAAATTTTCAGATCAGGCAACTAGGACTTGTAAATTTTTTATAAAAATTATATTTTTACTTGCAGAGTCTGTTTTCCCTTAACCTTTGCATTGCAAAGCCTTTAGAGTCAGTGCAGAGTGAATGTAAAATAGTGATTGTTCTAATCTGGGAGCATTTAGACATACTTCACCATGCACAAGTTATACTTTTGAATAATAATAATAATAATAATAATAATAATAATAATAATAATAATGCTACATATCACTAAAAAAATATTTCCCCTTCAGGTCCACTTTATAAATATTTCCTTTGAATTAGAATTCATGAAAATGCATGATAATTTACTTGGGCAAGTAGTTCTTTATTTTAATATCAAGCTCCCTCCTCATGTTAGAGAAGAGATTTTTTTTTCTGTTTGCTGTTTATTACTCAACAGAAAGTTGTGAAACTATTTCAGAGATGACCCTTTTCTGAATGTTTTTTTACAACAGCTTTTTAAGGCAACCCAAGAAGTAGCAGTGTTCACTTTAAATCAACCAAGACTTCATATTGCTTGTAACTCCCACAATTATGTTTTCTTTGGAAGAGAAAGGGCTCCAGTTAACCATCCCATGAAAAAGCTCCAAAGCCCTCTGGTCATATTGAGACCATCAGTTAAAACAAATAGCAAACCATGCAGACATGTGAAACTGTCCCTACCTCTTAGCAGTGGGGAAGTAACGTGAGCAAGAAGCACCATCCCAGGCACAGTAAGGGTCTCTTGCAAGGCAACACTCAGCACATGCTTTTCCGTACACATCACAGCGGTGTAAAGGAAGCTGTGAAACTCCAGTGGCTGAGCCAATGTAGAGCTGTTGCTGTTATACAAGTTAAAAAAAGAAAAAAAAAAAAAAAAGAAATAAAAAAATTGCAAATTGCCAGGTATTTGCTAGGAAAGCATTAAAAAAAGTTATATAATAATATGTTAGGGCCATTACAAATACAACAAAGGATCACGAGCCTGATGTACACAAAAGGAATGAGAAGAGAATTATCCTCGAGATAAAAAAAAAAAAATCAAACAGGGAAAACTTTTAATTTTGTATGAAGCTCTCAGTGGCTTCTCTAAACAGTAAGAAAAATTAAAGTACTCTTCCTTTTTTTCTTTTCCATTCAGATCCCTGCACTGGAGATCCCTGCACTACAATAAGTGACAGAACACAAAGGAGAATATGGTTTTGAATTTGAAGGAAAACAACTTTAACGTAAATTTCCTATAGATGACCTTGATTTGCGTAAGGTGGGAGGAAACTTAAAGTAAATTATTTCAGACCCATGCTAAGATATTTCAACTTGGAAGTGCTGCCATGCATGCGCATCTTTGCACATCTGATAATTCTGATGTTTCTTACTCTTTTCTATAGGTGACATACTCTAACAGAAACATATCTTTAATGACGGGAGATGGCTTTTTTTTTTTTTTT